>VZSV01000119.1:1269747-1404023 GCA_013398735.1 Nothocercus julius
AAAAAAAAAAAAAAAAAAAAAAAAAAAAGGCATGGAGAATTCCATGTGTCAGCAGAGATAGAGCTCAGATACCTCTACTCCAATCTGACCTCCAGAAGGATCCTAGTGAGAACGGTTGCAGGGCTTCTAGGTCACTGGGGTGTCCTGTCTCAGGGCTGAGGGGGCAGTGTTAACCCAGGCAGGCTCGTACATTGACTGCAGCACTGGCTCGATGCAGATGTTAGAAAACTCCCCTATGCAACACCAAGGTGCCTTCAGCAAGCTAAATGAGTTTGTAAGCGCCCAGGATTTTTATACGGCAGGGCAACCTTGTCACTTCTCTCCGGACACTGCACTTGTGTGTGATGTTTGCTACGACCTCTCTAGGTAGTATGGACAAATGAAGTGAATACGGGATAGGAGGATTGGGCCTGTACCTTTTCCACCTCATGCCAAGTCTTTCATGCGATATTTTCTATGGCATCCCCTGTAATAGGAAAAAATGGGCTGCCTGCTATTAGAGACGTTTGGCAGCTGATATCACAGAGGATGAAGCATAATTCACAGTTTGGTTCTTGTCCAACTCCACTCAGCTCTGCTGGCTCGCTGCTCACTGTGATGAACGTGCTCTGCCCAGGGGATCTCTCGTCCGAGGGACGGTCACAGTCCTGGTTTGCTCCTACCTTAGCAATGGTTGGGGTAGCTCTGCTGCTGGAACAAAGGAAAAAAGCAGCCACGTGCCAGAAGGGGTGGGGGCACAAATTAAAACTACATTTGGGGTATAAATATATAAATGAAACAAGGACTGGAATGTTGTAGCTTGGGCAAAAAGCAGAGGGCTTGGGAAGAAACCCTCGTGACGTGAATCAAAACTAATGGTAGCTGATTTCTTTTTAAAAACTATTATTCATCCAACACATGAGAATCATTAGGGGCAAGTGTTTTAGCCAAGTTTAGTTTTGCTTTCAGGATATGTTATGTTTGGACTCATCTAGAGTTGTCTTTTAGTTCCTCTTTTGTAGAAATGTGCCTTACGATTCCAGCCAGTTCCCCTTCTGCCCTTCTCTTTCACTCTATCGTGCCTGTATGCACACTTTCCAAGCTCAGTTTTCCCTCTTCCTGCCTTTCTCCTTGCTATAGTCCCCTTCCTTCTCTGGAAACCTTCTGGAATCAGCATCACATAACCCGAGCAAAACACAGCGTCCAACTGCAGGGCTGAAAGAGACCTCAGGACTTCACCTGTCCTCAGCCTTCTTGATGCAAAGGCATCTTTTCTGCATCATCTTAAAGACTCTCATGTCAGAAACAATGCAGCCCTTGAAAATAACTTCCTCTGATGCTTAAATATCTGCAGTTTTATGTAAATCTGTGTCCAGGGGGTAAAACTTCATCTAACCAGACAATTTAGATCATTCCCACTTTCTTCACCTTCTTCCTAAGACTTCTGCACCTGTGATGTGATATTTTCTCTTTAGTGGAATAATCCCTCAGGATAAGTGTGACATGTGGGGGCAGTGTCCTGGAGTCTTCTTGCCTTCGTAGGTTCTGAGGGAGATAAAAATCCCATTTCCTCATAGATTTTGAAATCCGGCCAAATGCTCAGTCAGAGCAAATCCAGGAGATGTCAGAGTTCTCTGCATAGGAAATTAAAAGAAAAAATAGAATGCTTTCAGGTAATTCAAAACAGTTTCCTTTTAACAAACAGAGACATCGTGCTTCAATTTGACTTGATTTTGTGTCATATTTATGGCATATAATATAAAGAAAAAATAAATAGAAAGTCATTTCAAAATGAAAACCAAAAATGTTTCACTTCCAAAGTGTTGAAACAGGGCATTTCAACCACTTCAGAATGATGCTTTCAATCTTTTTTTTTTTTTTTTTTCCAGGCCAAGAAATGCACTGAAAACAATCCTCGTCTCCAGAACTTTTCAGTTTCAACAAATTGACATTTTTTCACTGGAATTCACATGTCGGTAAAGTTTCTTTTTTAATTCAAGGATCTTAAACATTAATTTGTTGTTAGGCCTCAGAGCACTTCTGAGAGGTAGTTAAGTGTTATGATCCTCATTTTGCAGAAAGGGAATCTGACTCATAAAGAAACATAAAATGCAATTGAGTTCCCACTTACTTCAGTGGGGGAATTGATGTGCCCAAGGTCAGAGAGAAAGTCAATAGCAGAGCCAGGGAAAAGAACCCAGAATTTTGAAACTACTTCCTTTTCTGCACCCATTAGACAGCACTGCCCTGTAGAGCAGCCAAAATCCAGGTCAGCAATGATGACTCCATCCCCCTCCTCAAGCCGCAAGACAGATGGAAACGGACCCAAGCTTGGCAAGAGGCTCAGACCTTGCTTCTCAAAGATATTGAGTCACAATTTAGTCTTGTTCAGGCTCCTCCACCCCTTCTAGCCATCCAGCTCTTTTGGGTCCGATCCCATTTGTTTTCTGAGTAGTGGGAAGCCCCTATTGACTTCTGCAAGAGGTGGACCGGGCCCTCTGAACTCTTGTGGTTTAACCTGTGATTATTGGTTCCTGCAGCAGAACAGCCTCTCGTCTCTGATCGTGCCTCGGGAAGAAAGAAAAGAGCAAAGCTGTCGGAAGGCAGTCACATCTCATTGCAATGCTGAATAGCTTGTTCCTGCATTAGCTTTGAAATTTATAGCAATCCAGCGTAGAATATACCTGGCATTGGAAAACAATATATTAGCGTGTGCAGCTGCTGCACAGAAGGTTTAAGACAGCGTTTTGTCAGCCCCTAAAGGCTCGTGTGCCTTGTGGGCAGCGCTATAACTCTTCCGACCCTGGATTCCTGCACCCTATGTGCATTCACACAACACCCACCCAGCCTCCCTGTGCCCCCACATTGGCTCCCACCCTCACAAAGCCCCGAGCGCCGGCGCTCCTTTCTCCAGCAGCTATTAAATTTGCTGCCTGCTTTCCCTACCCAAAGGATGGTCCATCTTGCAGACGCCGATGTCAAGCCCTATATCAATAGAAAGGGAGAGAGGAGAAGAGCTCATGTCCCCTCCGGTCTCTGTGTGGTGATGTGCATTTCCATGACTTTCACAGTGTTGCACCACCTCGTCTTCATCCAGTAATGCAGACGGCATCATCAACCCTTCTGCATTTACCTGTGCGCCAGCTTTAAGTTGGTCACGGGTTGCTGCAGCAAAGACACGTTTTATGCTCTGCCTCCCCCACTGCTGTCATTTGGATGCACATAATCAAGCAACTTGCAGCTGAAATTGCTCACAGAAAAATAATTTCAAATTGGTTCGTTAATGCTCATTTATGCAGAATTCTTAAATATGATAGAACATGAGAGTGAAAGAGAATGTGTTTGGATGAGAGTAGGAGGCTACTGAAAGCAACTTTCCTGTAACTGTGAAATCTTGTGTCTAAATATGTTCAGACAATGTGAAAAGTCAATTTAAGATGCTAGGATACATACAGCCACAGTAATAGAGGGGATATCTAGGCCGTGCAGATGTCCTGTAGCTAAAGCTCTTTTGTTTCTTAGGATGGTTCAGGATTCCGATTTGGTGCAAGACTGAAGTAACATCACAGCAACTAGGAGAGGCAGTCTGCAAGTGGAGGGGAGTGCTGAGAGCAGGGCCTTCCACACATAGGCTTGTGATGCACTTTCTTATCTCGACCTGGAAAAGAAGAGGGCAAAATAACATAGGGTCACACTGAAGCCAGTGGAGCTTTGCTGGACTGCACCAGCTGAGCATCTTTGTATCACATCAGTTCAGTGGATCGCAGCTGATATGTGTCCCCTCAATATCGGGCCCTAAAAATACAACAGCACTGGGTGCTAGCCGCCTCAGCAGCTGCCATACTCAAGCAGTTCATCTAATCTGGTCCCTTTTTCATTCTACATCTGAATTAATCAGTGCTCCAGTGAGTGCACAAAACTCTCCCCGACCTTAGCCATTTACTCCTTGGAAAAAAATTAAATTCCTGAAACACAACTAATTGTACAGTATCTTAACAAAGAGGTCCTCTGGCAATTGCTTCCTGAGTTAGCCACTGATCAGCTTACACCGTGAAGCATGAGGATTGATAGCCTTTGTAATTTTATTTAATAAAGATCAATTTAAATAGTCTGCCTTAAAAACAAAAGGAAGGTTAATGAAGGTAGAGTCTTAAATTATATAGATCACAGCTCTGATTTTCATGCTAACAGAAAACAGATCAATGGCAACTGTGCAGTATAATTGGAAATGTAAGAAAACTGAAAACAGCCATACTGTGGAAAAGGTAATAAATACAGCTGGCAGACCTGAACGGGGGCTGTCGGAGGAGGATAATACCGAACAGAAAGAGAGGAACAAAAGCCTTGCCGGAGAAGAAGCGGGAGAGGTCAGACTGCAGCCCGATCAGCGATGGGAAGCGCGGGACCTTCGGCATTGCTTTGCCAAATTGTATGGAATGCGCTGGAGTCACCATGTAGGGCAGCGAGCTGCTGCGAATAACACACGTCCTTTCTGAGCATCAGAATGAGGCTGTAGCAACACCCTCGCTCCCGACACAATTATGTTCCCAGGACCAAGCTGGAACTACAACTTAGTGGAAAAGGCAGAGCAACATACGGAGCAGTGAAGAGCTGCAAAAAGCTGCTCTTTCACGTGCTACAAGGTGGCTAAGGCTGGCGGTGGAGGAGAAAATGATTCAGGTTAATATCACACTCTGATAACATGCTGCTGTGTTTACACAACAGCATTAAAGGGGCACATTTACAACTGGTAGACGTCAGGGCAGTGCAGAGCTCGCCAGCTGCTGCTGGGATTGGACATGCAGGTTCCACAACGGTGCCTGGCTCCCAGGTAAATCTTCCTGCGTGCAGCTAAGGAGGTGACTCATTAGCAGGCCACACAGTCACAGATCTGATTTTCACACCTGGGCACAGGAACCTTGCGTGTGTTTGGACCTGCACCAGGCTTCTGCCTTTGAAGGAGTTGTCCGTAATAGTTTAAGCCATCCTTATGTGAAAAACAAAGGAACATTGCCAGCTAATTGCTAATAGAAGGAGTTGTCTTCCTGTCTGTCTGAGAAACTGCTTAGTTTTGGGCTTGTAGGGAAAATACATTCTGAATTGGACTGTAGCATTCACTGAAATCTGTCTTTGGAGAGCTTGGAGAAGTCCTTTGAAGTCTTGTTAAAGCAATCTGCAATATAGAGATGGTTTTCCCACCTTGGTATAAGTGGATGCCTAAATAAATGCATTCATAAAATGAAAAAATAATTACCTTTATCGTGGGGATCAGTGGAGTGCCTGGGATTGTGATGGAGTTTCTTGCATTTTTGGGACTGAGTGATAAATCAGCATGGGCAAACTTCAAAAGATTCATGGCTTAGAAGAGCCTAGCGTGTGGTATGGCTATCTCCCAGACCTCAAGGCAAGAAATAGCATGGGATCAAACCCTCTTATTAGTATTTCAGCATACACAGCCAAAACCTGACTGTGAAAATAAGGCAGACTGCAATGCTCAGTCACATATTTTCTGATCACAGTAATCATTCATAGTGAAAGTTCAAATTTAGACACAATATTTGTGTTAGTTTTCATCCTATCTGGAGTAAATATTTAAGAATTCTTCTTTACATCATGTGTAACAACCACAGCCTTGTTCCTAAGTCTTTTTCTAGTGATCCTCAAGGTTAGATTCCCGCTACAAATGGAGACCTTTGCGAGGTTCTTTCTTTTACTCAGTCTCTTTCTTGTTTTGCTGTCTCTGAACTTGTGCAACATGAAAAAAAAACGTTTCTTATCACTCCACAATCCAAGAGTACTCAAATCATGCTAACCATCTGTAACATCCCCCCTTATCCTGCATGAGAGGTAGCCAAAACTTGAAATAAAATTAAATTTATGCTAGTTACATTAATCTACAGCAGCTGCAGAAATACTGCCTCATCTTTTTACTGGCTATGGATGTTGATAAAGAATGCAGATGTTTTCAGAGTACTGAGAGAAGCTCAAACTGCAGCTGTCATAGGATCTTGACTCTGCCATCACTTGCTGTTCAAGGACTGTCCAGACTTCAATTTGGAGATGTAAACTTCATCAGAACATCCTGCTCTTTTGTTCAAGGCAAAAGCAGATCCACATCTGAGGTGAAGGAGACTCCAGCTTTCTCCTCCCTGCTGCTTCTGTTCAAAAATTTTAAGTGTTTTTTCTTTTCCTTCTGTTTGGATGTTAAAAGACACAATCCCCTCAGCTGCATACAAGCGGCCTAGAAAGACCTCCAAAGTGTGGTTCCCTTTATAGCCAGGAGAAAGAAATAAGCACCTGCAGAGTATAGTCAACAGCTAGAATTACACTGAGAGCTAGTGGCAACTACAGACAAAGCAGGAAATATCTCCTGCTTGCTCCCATCTCTAGTAAAGGTCTCTGTTTTGTGTCGCCTTCCTTAGCCAGGACAGTCTTGTTATCTGCTCTTTTCACAAGTATTAGGCAATTGGGTAAGTTTTGGAGAGGACAAAACTTAAGTGTGTAACCACAGGAGACATTTGCCTTAACTGGGTTCATCTAGAAGTTAGTCCTCTGAACTTAATCTTGACACCGATCCACTCTTTATTCAATAGAATGGACCTTAAAGTGCTATTCCTCTCACCCTAAGAGGGCACCCAAGAAGGATGATACGAATATCCTTAAATGGAGAACTTAAATGCATGCTGACAGGCATACATATATAATCCCATAGATATGAGGGATTCGACCACTTTTCTTGGCAGAATGATGCAGTCCAGAAGATCTATTGGAGCTTCACGGGCTCGGCTCCTCTCACACCTGCATAAATCAATGGGAATAAGCGCCCTAAAGCAAAAGGAGCGATGCCGGTGCTAAGCAGTGGAAAACCAGTATAAGCTAACTCTCTCTAATATATCGCTGTCTGGTGTACAAACGTATGTTCTTATATGGCTAAATACTAATAGCTTCAATCTTTTCTGACTTCCAGAAGCTGCGCGTTTCAGCAGTCCTGCCTCGGGAAGTGGTGGACAAGGAATTCAGGATTTGGGCTGCCATTTGGAAGCACTTCCCACTCTTCAACGTGCATGATCTTTTGTTTTTTTCCTTCACGCTGCTGCACTTGTGCCCTCTCACATCTATTGGAAGAGTTCCTATTATTTCTCCTCTGTGTTTATTCTTTTCCAACACTGCCAGATGGTCATACAGCATTCTCTACCCCTCCGTTTTCTACTTCTATACATTTCTGATTATTGGCACAACTTCTCCAACATGTCTTGCAAACTTTCAGCTTCTAACTTTCTCAGCATGTCACCTGCCTTTGTGCCTTCAGAGCCATAAAAGGAACAAAATTCTTAGAGGGGCAGAGCTGCATCTATCTTTCCAGCGCATATCATGGTTAGGTGAGTGTAGTGAAAAGAATCTCTCCATGTGGAGGAGGACCGTCTTTCAACACATCCATTTGCCAGGAAAAAAAAAAATATGGCAGTTTGGCTCCTGGGGGGAAAAAAAATAGCAGGAGGAGAAGAAACTAATTAGCTGTGTAAGTCAGCTCTGAAAGAATAAATAAAGAAATGAAGGACTCAACACACTTGTGCAATTTGAGTACCGAGGCTGCTTCCCTGTTCTTACATGTGTGTGTTTAATAATGCACAACCCTGGCACTCATAGGGTTTCTGTTTTTTACCGAGATAGCAAGGACCAGCCTCAGCCTGATGCGTGGCAGCTCTCAGAGGGCTTTTATTCCCCTCCCAGCATTTTCCCTTGTTCTTTGTTCTTGCCTGGGGCTATATTTCACTTGCCTTCCTTCTAATACTAATGCTAATACTAATACTCCAAACTCACTGGGAATTGGCAAGATGGCCTTGCGGAGGGAACAGTGCAAATTGCATCCCTCCTATAAGCAAACACTCGTCCAGGAAACCCCCACAGAAATAACCCTCAAGCATATTAGAAAAGCCCAGTGGAACACAGAAATACAAAGTTTTCAAATTAGTCAGGGCATTTAGGTCCCTTTCTAATCCATATCTCCCTACCCTGACAAATATTTGATTACCTAACAAATCTGTAGGAATAGTCCCTCCTGCAACATGCTTCTCCATTGCGTTTCCTTCCATTAATAATCAGCTGGCCTGGGAGATCATTCAGTGTTTGTAATGCAGCGATAAGTGCAGGTTCTGGACAAACAGAGCTTGTTAAGAAAGACTTTTAGGCCTTCTTGCTGGCCTCGTTGCTAGGAAACAGGAAAAGCTATTGTAATGTGGCCTGTGTATAGTGGAATTTATTGTTGGCAATCAGTGTCACTTGCCCTAGGTGATAGCTGGCAGCCTTTAAAAATACTGCAGCATGCGCATATGAGATTGTGTTGGTGCTGGGGACGTGGTGGGAACATGCGGTTAACTAAGTGGCTTGTGGGTTTTTTTGTTTATTTGGAACTCAGGGGTCCAAGGAAACATCACCCTTTTAAAGGCACTGGGGAAGTGTTTAAGACAAAATAGGTTATGTGAATTGCTGGCCTAATTCATTAAAAGTCAAAGCTAGTCAAAGTATGAGCTTGCAGCAGGGTGGTAGGACTCTCTTGAGCATATTTACAGTACCAGCACAGTCCCTCAGCCTTGTACTAGGCTTGGATTTGGTCCTTGTTGAAGCCTGGAAAGTAATTCTGTACAAGGTGGTAACTGTCATCACTCAGGGTGACCGTACAAGCCCTTTAGACAATTCTGGGTCCTCTATAGGATGCAGCTATACCTAATCTTATTAAAGCAAATCTTCTTAAGCTAAATAAATCCCCAGTGTAATTCCACTTGTCAGGAGACAGGGTCTCACGTGGAGCTAAAGTTGCACAAGACCATGTGGGAGAAAAACTTTGATGTTTCTTCAAAAGGGCGCTGGAGGAAACTGCAAGCAGGTAGAGACGCGTCCGCAATAGGATGAAGAGGGGCCTGAAGGGCTGCTGGGCAGAGGCCGAGCTCCCCCATGGGCCCTGCACAGCCCGCGGGGAGGAGGAGGAGGGCACGTGCGGGGAGGCAGAGCCTTCGCCACCGGCTGCTACCCCAGATAGCGGAGGGTTTGTAAGGGGGCCCTTGCTCTCCTCTGCACCACCCTGCTTTCCTGCAAAGTGAACACAGGTATTTCTGTTGTAACTTTTCCGTCGCCATGGAAACCCTAAGAAAATGCTGTGCGAATGTTTTGGGGAAGGAGTGCGCAGTACCCGGGATTTGCTGGGCTGGGCTGGACCGCGTCCTCAGCAACCCCAGCAAGTCCAACTGCAGCAGAGACTGGTCCCTCGTGCAGCAGAAGAGGGCACAAATCCCCTTTGGAGCAACACGTTTGGATCGCTGCATTTGGCAATACTAGATCAGCTATGGAAGGTCTTCTGCAGAACACAAAACATGATTATTTGCCCTTGAAACAGGTTGATAACTGAAAATGAGATTTTTGTCACCATAATTTAAAAAAAAGTAGCGATACTATTTTTTTGGCTTTCTTTTTTAATATGGATTAACAGACTTTATGACTAGATGGGACCATGAAGGTATCCACTCTGCAGTGACAGGCCCAAAACGTTATCCAGTCAAGCTCAGCCACCTTGTCCTCGCAGCAAAGTCTTGTGCTAGACTGAGGAAGCCTCCAGTCTTGATATGAGAGCAGTAACAGCTTCAGACTCTACGGCTTCCCTTGGAAGCAAAGGTGAATCACAGCCATTACTGTCCTGTTCCTATTTAGCTGCCTAGAATTTAGGTTGTGGCTATTTTTTCTTGTTGGGCCTCTTTTACTGCCTCCTGTTCTGCAGGATTGTCCCTTCCCAGAAGCTGTCCAGTCCCTCTGAAGGGCTCCTTTGTGCCAAGCAGGACAGACACCCAACGGGAAATCAAACTCCACTGTTTCTATCTGGAAGATATCAGTGCTTTTTTTTTCTGACCATTTCTAACCATTTACAGTAATCACAAACAAACTTTGTGTGAAATCACAAAGACCTTTATTTTAATACTTAGAGGGTTTATTGTGGGCACTCTTTTGACTAGTTTGATCTACACCACACGAACCAAAGTATTTCCTACCTGCATCAAGCCCGTAACGTGTGTTTTAGCCAGACAGCAATTTTCAACCGTTTTTCCCTTGGGGATTCCGACTACTTTTCCAGCAGAGGTCTTTGATCCCCCTCCACCCTCGTTGCAAACAAACCACAGGTCAGCACCCCCAGGCCCACATCTGAAAAGCCATCCAACATTGATAGCATCCTTTCCATCTCCATTGGTAGGGAAAACTTTAGACTGGCTCTGCCCGCTCCGCACAGGGTGGGAAAAGCCCTTCCAGAGTGCCTGGCTTCACTGCACGCTCTTGTCGCAGTAGCCTGGAGCGGTGTCACCAACACTCCTCCCTCTCCCTTGAATGACATTAAGGCTTTATTGCTTGTTCGGAGGAAATGGAAACAAAACGCAGGTGCCACACAGCGAAAGGAGATATGAAGAAGCAAAGCCTGGGATTCGGGGGTGTAATAAATGTGTTCACAGCTGTGCTGTCTGCTCCTAGGACAGGGTGCCCGCGAAGACATAGTGCAAAGGAGAGAGGTGGAGAGGATACCAAGCACAGCGTAGGGACACCAGCCTCACCAGTAAAGGATACCTGGCTGTGCCTAAGCAGTGCAAGGGGTGTAAATCACAACACAACACTTTATGCAGTGAGACTCAAGCTTACGCAAGTGAAATAAACCTTTCTGTCATCCTCCAAGCCACAGCATCTCTTGCCTCATGAAGAGTTTCTTCTATAAAGTCAGACTCAACCTGAAAGAAGTTATCCGTGAAGGATTTGCATTAAGGGAACGCTGTGGGAGCACTAGAGATGCCATAGAAGACTTCGCTTATTTTGGGGGGAGTCCTGTAGGAGGTTCATGTACAAAATCAGAACATCAAGTCATTAGGTACCCTACATGCATAGCTCCTGCTCCTAAGGCTTTGCACCTCAGAGTATGGGCCTCCTTTAGCCCCATACTAATACTCTGGAAAGACAAGATGTGATGTGCAATTTTAGCAGAGTTTTCATTTCACTCTTGCAAATATCCTACTTGAAATTTATTTTCATGATTGCTCAGCCCATGTATTTCAATCCCACCTTTCTGGTGTCTATCAGGGCATATCTATCTGTCTGTATCCCTTGGACTCCCCTAACTCTGCTCTTGGATGACAAGGCTCTCCCTATCATGGGATGTGGGAACTTCACAGCTGCAAGTTTTGAAATTGCTGCAATGAAAACACAGTGGTGCAACCCCTGCAGTGCTGCAAAAAGACAAATTGGTCATGTTGCCATCATACAGTCTAGGCACTTTGGTGGGGATTAGATTTATTCACTTCCCTAGAGTTAGGAACCTGACTGCGGACCAAAGATTGGTATCCGGCATCCAAAACACTCCTGAGTCCTCTCTTCTTTCAGGACTGTGTTTTAAAGGCCTTGATCCTGCAGGGATCTCACAGTCAGGAGAGCAAAGGTGGGAACAGAGAGGTGAGGGCACCAAAAAGGTGATGCTGACCCGGTACTTCTCTGCTAGAAGCTGTGGCCTCAAAATCTGTCCTCTTTTCCAGCTCCAAAGCCCCAGGCTAAAACAGAGCAGTGCCTGGCAGGGTAGCGCACACACACTGTGGGGACCTGTCTGTCCTTGTCCCTGCGCTAGCAGAGCCTCCCCTGTCCTGGAGAACCAAGCAGGAAAAACACGGCGTTGCAGAGCAGAGCTCCCAGCGCATCGCTCACGTTTCTCCACGTGCCCTGCCCTGATCATCAGTTTTCCCATGAACTTATCGGCACAGCACTCCCTGCTTTCTGCTATGAAGATCAAAGCCTAGGTGTCCAGAATAAGAAGCTTGCAGTTATCATGAGGCCCCGTCTCTCAGCATGCTGGGAATAGGAATGTGGCAATCAGACTTCGGGATGAAATCATATTGGACATACTGAATTAATCTGGAAAATACAAAATGGTAAGGAAAGAATTAAAGTTAAAAAGCATTTTATATTTTAGAAACCTCCTATGACCCATGTTGGATAAGGAAGGGGAAGGAAAAAAAAATTAAAAAATAATGCGGGATGCAAATGTTTAACCAGTTTGGTTAGAAAAAGAATCCGTCGTTAAATAGGCTTACATCTCCATCTCCCCCACTATGATGTATGATTCTGTTAGAAAAGGAAACGGCTGAGTTTGGCTGAGTTTCAATTCTTAGGATCAGATTATCTGATATTTGCATATATCTGGATTTTATTTACAAGATCACATGTCCCCAAAGCTTCACATATTTTAGCGTAATAGATTTAGACTTCTCAGAATCAGTTTCAGGGGAATATGGTGCAGTGCTGAGGATTAGCTACTGCCCCATCATAACCTTAGCTGGGCTGTCAGAGAGCAGGAAAACTAGTTCACAGCCAGCCATCTGCTGAAGATGGATTATGAGCAGAAAAAAAATGGAAACAAGCAATTTGTGTGCTTCTTATTGGAAAACAATTGCTATTTAATCAGTAATTCCTATTGTACATACGAGAACAGAGAATCTTCCTCTCCCATACCATGGGTTAGGAAAAATAAAGAAAAAAAAAGAAAAGGTTTTGAGAACTTTGTTATTCTCGTCTCACCATAAAGAGGAAGAAGACAGGGATGACAACAGGAATGAGAGGAATATTGCCACACATCATGGCATATCTTGGCTATACGACACAACTACCAAAATGGGAGATTAGAAAGACCTCTTATCTGCCCTGTGTATCAATAAAAGTTCTTCCTTTGTTGCTCAGTGTTGCGTCAAGTTTAAAAGCACACAAGTGTTAGTGTTTCTCAGCGTTAGACTATTCAACACCGCTGCTATTTTTACAGGCTCGTGGGTGTGTATGGATCCAGAAAGATTTCTTCCTGAAAACACTTTCAAACCATGTAAAAACTGTCACATTGCAAGTGATGGAGAAACATCTCATTACTGAGAGTCTCACCGTGGCCTAGGGAGTGAGGGACTGAGCCACTAGCCAAAGGGAACCTTATGTTTGGTCTCCCTCTTTCTCTCTTTTTCGTAAAACTGCACCATGAGGCTCCTTGCAGAGAGGAGGACATATTAGCGACACTCAGAGAGGCTCAGTGGGAAGCCAACGTTATTAGCAGGGAGCGGGAGGCGTCACATGTAAATCTATCTCCATGCTCGTAGCACCTACAGGGAACATTATCATTTACCAGCCTAATATTTTGCCACTGTCTTTCTTTCACAGTCTCTTCTTTCCTTGCCTTTGTTCAATATCCTAAAAGCTAGAAAACAACCAGCAAAACAAGCCGAAATGCTTAAAATTGGGTGAGTTTTCAGGATCTTCTGGCCAGCCTGGTGAGAAGAGGGAAAAGAAAACAGAAGTATGCAGTAAGTGAAACATGGTCAGGCTAAAACCTCTCTATTAGGTCAAGAAATGAACAAATCTCCGTAGGATTCCAGGGGAAGATTATATTTTATTGGTGTTTTTATGTACAAAGGGAAAGGTTAATGGAAGCTCTGGACAGAAAGGTTTATAGAAAATTGTCATCTCTATGTTTTTTTTTGTGAAGTGGTAGTTTACAGGATCCAGGGGAGGGGGTAAAACAATAAAGGCTGGAGATAAATTGAAGGTGGAATTGTTCAGAAGAACTTTGACAAAACCGCTTCAGATTGGGCAATGCCACTTTGTCAAGACCAATGTGGTTTGCTAAATGATGCAAATTTTGCCCAAATTTTGTTTTGGAAGAAAGAAGAGAGGAGGGAGTGGTGATGCTATCATTGAAAGTATCATTTGGAAAAACACTTTTTTTTTTTTTTTTAATGAGTTTTCATTTATATAATTTCTTTATATTGTAATGACTTGAAAAATTGTCTACAAGACAATTGAATACCAAATGAATACCAAAGCAAACACACATCTAATCTCGAAAGTTTGAACCAATCCTAAATAATTTTCTAGCATGTCTTTTCTTTTGCAAAGAATGATGTGATTTTACATGCTTGGCTCCAAGTTAGATTGGAAGCAAAATTTTAAAAAAGGAGTAATGCTACATGAATTGCAATTTTCAACTCTTCTCCAGCAGTGATCTGGTTGTAGAGTGAAACAGGATAAAAAAACATGAGTTCCCCTCTCGGATATACTCAGTCCTGATAATGAGCGTTTTAGGTATTTTTGTCACATTGTTTTATTATTTAGTAAGCAGAATCTAATGGAAAACCAAGAGCTTGTAGTGAACTCCTGCTGGGCACTGAGGGTTCAGGAGTTAGAAGAGCAGTTTGGTCGGTGTGAACATGGTGCTGGGGTGTCTGCAGACCCTCTGGGCTCCTGTGTATTCAGCCAGCTCAAGGCATGGGCAGCACAAACCTACGTTTCTCTGGACTAATTCTGGGGTCTGGTTTCAGCCACGGTCTCGATAACTGACAATTTGTAGCTGGTGGATGTTCCTGTGCGCTGACCCCCTTGCCTTCCTACGCATGTTCCGAGAATTAACCATTAGACATGTTACATTAACAGATATGGACTTGGTGCCTTGACAACATCACAAAAACAATATTGAAGTAATATCTCTTTCCTCGCCAGGGCAGGGGTAGTGGACAGCAGGGAGGCTGAGTCAGACCTGACAAGGCTGTTCTCATTTCCAAGCCTGGCTGATCAAACCTCCCTCAGCAAACTCAGCTGGGAGGAAAACCATTAATATAGAAACTGTTTCTGAAGGAAAGGCATTCAGGAGGTCCTCAGTGCCGAAATGCATCCCTCTCTCCCACATAAATGATACCCTGGGGGTGTTATCAAGCAGATATCTCCGTGGCCTGGAGAAACCAGTGCTCCCATTCTTCCTTTGGGGACATGACTGATAGTTAACCTGCCTTAAATATCTGTACTCAGGCTCCTTAGACCTAACCTCTTCTTGCTGTGGAGAATGTCTTTCTATGTGGATATATTAAACATAGAGTTACAGTGAGTTTGTCAGGGAAACATCATTTTCTTCAACCAGGAGAGCACTGGTGTGGACGGGTATTCATTTTAGAAGTGGTACGCTGTATTTCTTAAATGCTCATGCTCTGGCGTATGATTTTTCAGGCTATTTTGTCACGTCAGCAGAATTTCATCACTATGCAACTTTCAAGCTGTGAAATTTGTCAATCACTTAGCTTTAACAGCGACATTATTTCTTCAGATCTTGATACCTGCCAATAATTCAGGAAAAACTAAAGTATCAGCCTAACCAAAGTATAGATAAAACAGTTTGCTGTTGGTGAATTTATCAGCTAAGCTTTTCAGTACATATTCACATGGAACCGGGAGTGCTTTTCAATTAGCTGGCCAACTGTGGTGAGAGCAGTGGCGACACGTTGAGCACAGATATGTATCTGATCACTCTCGGGAGCTCAGATATCTGGAAAAACAGTGAGAAATAAGGACAGGTTTGCAACTGAGTTTGAACAAAAAAAAATATTTGAACAAGAGAACATAACGAGATTTGTCTTGGAAATACAGAGAGAATGAGCAGCATGAGATCAGGGAGTTTAGATGGGTAGATAGCTAGGTATCTCCCTAGACATAGGGATAGGGAGACAGCCCTCGAGAGGATGAAAATGCAAGTGAAGTAGAAATCACAGAACCGTAGAATCATAAAGCTTGGAAGGGACCTCTAGAGATCCTCTAGTGCAACCCCCTGCACACGCAGGGTCACCTACAGCAGGTGGCTCAGGGCTGCGTCCAAGCGGGTTGGGAAGGTCTCCAGAGAAGGAGACTCCACAACCTCCCTGGGCAGCCTGTGCCAGGGCTCTGGCACCATCACTGGCAAGAAATTTTTCCTAAAGTTCCTGTGGAACTTTTGATGCTTCACTTTGTGGTTGTTTCCTCTTGTCCTTTCACTGGTCACCGCTGTAAAGAGGCCGGCCCCATCCTCCTCACTCCTTCCCTTAAAGTGTTTCTATACACTGATCAGCTCCCCTTTGAGCCTTCTCTTCTCTAGGCTGAACAGGCCCAGCTCTCTCAGCCTTTCCATACAGGGCAGATGCATGAGAAGCATGAGAAAAGCAAGGAAGCATGAGAAAAACTAGGCTAATAAAACGAAAGATGAGAAAAGCCATTTCAGGGCTTTCCTTCATCAAAACTCATAGCACTTAAAGGAAAGACATGACCAAACAGCAGCTACTCCAAAGGCCAATGTTAGAAGGAGGAAGCAGATGAAGAGTTGGGGGCTGCTCAGGCCCACCAAGCTCTGCGAGAGGGCACAGAGCGCGCTTAGAAGATGGGAGGGTTATGCAGAAAAACAGGCAAAAGATTTCATGGTGAAACTGTGGTCTGAAAGCCCAACACAGTAACTCAGGTGGAGGAAGAGCGGTGGGGAACGAAGCGGCACCGCGGGCTCCCTGCTGACAGATGAGTTGCTGTGCTCGAAGACAGATCATCCCCCAGCCGTCCGTTGCACTTTCAGCCTGAACTGCTGGTTGTCTACAGAGAATGTCAGGTCCTTGGGGCCTCGTCTCCCCGCATCTCCCACATGATGTGGAGGGCCTGGCAAACACCTTCCCTATAAATTACTGTTATTGCCAGGAAGTGAGCAGGACTTTGCAGCGATGCTAACAGTGTTCTGCCTCTAGAAAGCGCATGTCATGGGGGAATTTCAAAACGCTTCCAGGACTAAGAAGGCAGATGCAAGCTAGAAACCTTTGAAGGAGATGAATAGCAGGAAGCGTCTCTAAAAGACCCACAGCGGCATTACTGCAGGAAAAAAAAAAAAAAAAAAACAGCTGCAAAATGAGGTAATGACTCTTCAATACTCTCCAATATGCTGGCGCTAGTCCTCTGTGTTTCATCTCGCTATCCATCAATGTAGCATTAGAAGATGTTAAAGTGTTTACAAGTGGATGCTGGGTTAGTCTGGCATCCTCCTGGGGATGCTGACCCTTCTTTCTACAGGAGGCACAACAAGGCAAAGGTCAGGCTTGTCCGAGCACACAATGAAACGAGAACCAGACCCCAGTTTTTTTTTCCTTGGACTCCTCTCCTGGGTACTTGCTCTAAAATTGCCTCCTGCCATGTATTTCTTTCTTCTCAGATATTAAAAAAGAATTAAAGATCACAGAATCGCAGAGTGGTTAAGGTTGGCAGGGACCTCTGGAGATCATCCAGTCCGACCTCCCTGCGCAAGCAAGGCCATGCAGAGCATGTTGAGCAGGACCATGTCCAGGTGGGTTTTGATTAATAGGGAGGGGAAGACGTATCTGTGCAACCATCACTGTGTGTCCCTCAAGAGCCAAACAACATATACAAAATCACTGCTGCTCAATGTACAGATGACGTCCTGATTTGTGAGGGACCTGAGCCAACTCTCCCGGGGCAGCCTCAGCCTCCAGGGCCATCACACTCGGCTCTTCTCCTGCCCCCAATGCAAAAAAAGATATAATCTGCTGGTGTCCACAGCAGGACGGAGCCCATCTGGAAAGGAAACTTCATGGAAAAAAAAGCTTCAGAGGGGACCGACTCAAGCAAGTGCCTCTTCTCTCTATAAAAGAGAGCGTTCCCTGTGCAGGCAGCAGCAGAATAGATGGAGACCTGTCAAAAAATGATGCATAGGCAGCTAAGTGAAGCTCAAGCATTCATAAAGAAACAATGTTATCAAAGATGAATAGCTCGAAAACTGCTTTTACGAACATTTACACAGGGTTTCACCTCCTGGCAACACAGAAACGTCAATGCTGCTCCAGCACGCTGACTCATAGCGGAGCAGGAGAGCTCTACAGAGAGCTCACGCTATTTCTCCTTCTGCACCAGGGTCTGCGCAGAGGTGTGTGCAGGAGGTAGGGGGTGCAGCACCCAGGAATCACCCTAAATTGGTTTGGAGAGGGGTTGTT
This sequence comes from Nothocercus julius, assembly GCA_013398735.1. Taxonomy (NCBI): domain Eukaryota; kingdom Metazoa; phylum Chordata; class Aves; order Tinamiformes; family Tinamidae; genus Nothocercus; species Nothocercus julius. Next base: position 1,287,558 of record VZSV01000119.1, read on the forward strand.
TTCAGACTCCTTGCCACGCTTTATTAGCATGGAAATTCAATAATCTCATTAATTACAGAAAATAATGTAAGGTGGATCTGCTAGGCTCCCATACAATTTGTGCTCTCCTTCTGTGGGTAATTGCCAATGACATGTCTGAGAGAAATATCACAAAGATACATAACAAAGGGCAGCACTGCTTTACAGCATAGATCTTGTTGCTATGGGAACTTGTCTTTGCTCCTATCCTGGAGCTAGATGATTTATGTATGTTCAAGAGTTCCTTTATTTTAGGGCTTTTGCAAAAGAGAAAAAAAAATATTTATATATCCGTTCTCTATCCCCATCTATCCATCCAGGTATCTGTCTGGTTATCTAATAATTCTTTCTTTATTTTAATTACCTGCCTGTTATAATCATTATCTCTTGCCTTATTCCTCCAAATAATCCACTCAGTATCCACTTTTGGGGACCAAGATATAAGACAAGCTGAAGGAAGACAAAATAAGGACCTCGGCTGGCCTTTGTGTGTGCATACATAGCTGCACGTATGTGATTGCTGTTTAACAGCAAAAGCCAAATAGTAGTCGAGCCATGTGCCATGAGCTGCTACTGCCCTAGTGATGCTCTCTGTGACTACTGCAGCCACGTGACAAAAAGCATATCCCTTATTTCTGCAGCACAGAGGGAAAGTGGCGCAGGGAAAATGCAGTCGGTTCTTCCTCCTTGCCCATACTCAGAGAGCACAAGGGTCTCCACTGCTGGCTGTGCCTGTGTGGTGTGTTTGAAGATGGAGTATTAGGGAGAAAACAATGAAATGATGAAACAACCTCCCTAAAACATTGAGGTTGGGCTGTAACTCCCATTACAGTCTTTTCTTGGTCTTGTATGGACCTCAGTTAACTTGTATTAATACATAGCAGAAGTGTTCCTGCAGCCATCAGATGCTTTTCAACATTGTTAGGCATTTTCCCTAGGTAAGCTGTCCGGACAAGAGGTACCTGAGTTTCACGGGAGGTACTTTTGGGCGTTAATATCTATATTAGAGTCACTGCTGCTCCAGTGTGGCTGTATAAGCTAACTGTGCATCAACATAAAAGGGCCAAAAGCTTTACACCCAGAAATGAATATGCTGCAGTCACTGAAGACCCATCAAAGGAGAAGTCCAGCTTCTGGTGTGCACAAGGATTTAGATGGACTTTGAGAAATAACCCTGGTCCTGGGAGCAACCACATCTAAATTGTTTTATTTTTCGCTCCCTACAGTTCTGTGAAACTCCTTGGAAAAATGGGTGTGTGTGTGCACAGCAAGGAGTCTAGTGACTTGCAAATTCAAGATCTGACATGGAAGACCTGTCTAGTGACCACACTCAGGGCCATGCACATCTTTAACTCAACACAGTTTGAACAGAACCCTGCAAAGTCACCCTAACTCCTGTTTAGTCATAGCAATATCTGAAATGCTTTTGTGCCAGATGATACAGCATTACTCAGGGGTATTTTTACAGGGAGAGTGCACATGATGCCAATGATGTTGTTCACTTGATGGCTGGAAACAACTGTCTTATAAAACATATTAGAAAGTCAGTGATTTAAATTTTCAGAAGAAGAAATCATGTGAACCACTTAATCTTGAAAAGAAGGAAAGAGGAATTCCATATTTATGAGGTTTCTCTTTTAGCCTGGAAATCCACTGAATAATAAAACTTCACTTTGCAAGTCCAGGGAGCTGATTACACTCCAGATCAATCAGTTCCTTGCTGGGTGGAAACCTCCTCCACGTAGACCTCCCGCTTGACTTTCTTCGCCTTAGTCTGGCTGTGGTCTAACCATAGCTCTGCGGAGGTAGAAATGCTGAATCAATGAAACAGAATCTGCGCGTGAGGTTACGGGTGATAAGAGAAGCCTCGTGGCGTTTGAAGCACTCTTGCTCTGTAATTTCTCAGGTCCTCGTCGTGTGTATTGCACACTTGCAGAAACCATCTTCCTAATTCAAGCTGAAGATAAAAGTTAATCCCTCGGCACAGCTGATCGACTCTTCGTAACTGATCTCCCCCTCCCACCATGAGTCTGTAGCCAAGAGCAACCACTCGATCCTCCCCACTTCCTCCCTCACCTGAGTCTCAATTCCTTAAAGTTAATCAATATCCTTATCAATGTCCCAAAATCAATTATCCTAATAAAGCCTGGAGGGAGCTGAAGGGTCGCTATTCAGCACTCACCCTTAATTATCCAGACTGTTTATTTCCTCATTGACAGAACTGTCTGACTTTATGACAAATCATGGGTGAAACTGCACTCCTCAACACACTTGTCAGCCCTAGAGAGATGCTATGTTATTATTGCTACTTTGAGAGCCTTTTGCTTATATTCCCTATTTGTACATATGCTTTAGAAAAAGTTCCTGACTTTGCTCTGCGGGAATATGATAGAGAGTGTTCCAGCTCCACGCCGCACATCAAACAGATAATAATCTGTTATATCTATTCAATTATAATATTGCCCTGGGCTGTGGCACTCTGTTTATGCAGAAGGCAGCGCTCTGTGATCTGCAGCAAGATTGCAAGACACATGCCGGCTAGATCACCTCCTGGTAATTCACAGCAAATCAGGTTAAGGTGCATTCAGAGACATGATCCTATAATCACCAGGGGAAAATGGCATTGAGAATGTGCTCTGTTTCAATTAAATCCCTATTTTCCATAGAGAAGTGCTACCGAGAGCCTATAAGAAAGAGCGAGTGAAGGAATACAATATGTTGCAGGAGGGCAGCTTCACAAATGCATTCCCTGCAGGGGCAGATTAGGATCGAGGGCTCTGGCAAGCATCTTGAGAGAGGAAGTGATAATTGCTCCTCAATTTTCTTAAATGTTGAATTCAGTCCCTAGTTGCTTTACGTATGCACATATATATTTTAAAGAAATACAGGCACTTTTTTTTTTTTTTCTTTTTCTTTCTTCATGGGCTTGTTGATCTCCTCTGAGGTCATTCTAGCAATGAGTTGAGGTAGGAAGGGAAAAGGAAGTCTAGAAATGAAAACAGCCTTTCCTAAGTGCCCTTCCTTGACCCTGCACATACTGTCTATCCCAGGCAGCCGTCTGCTCTGCTCTCTCCACCAGCTCAAAGGAAGCTGCTGCAGATGGACAAAATATATTGAAGGGAGAAGGAGAAAAGGGGAGGTAGCATCACATCGCAGATGGGGTCCCCTTCCTTGCACAATCTGGAGAAATTTGGAATGAAGGGCAGAACTGGGGTGGAAGAGCTAGGAAGGATATCTGAGGTTGCACAGCCTCTCCCTGGGCTAGAAGACGTTTCCTCCCTGCCTCCCTCCAGACTAGCAGCTTTGAAACTGCAGGGAAACCTCTCTTGGCCACATTTTGAGATGTCTAAAACACCTCTGTCTGACAATCCTGGAACCCTTTGTATAGCCTGTACAATAAAGTTTTGACCCAAAAGATAGCAAATGAATAGGAGATTGACCCTAGAAGGACTGACACCTGCGCAGACAGAAGCAGTTCCTACTCACTGAGGCCAGGAAAGAAAACGCATCACTTGCTTCTTTTCAGTTAACCAGTCTATTAGATAAGATCATTCACACTAGTCATCAAACTGATAATAAGACAGGCCCCATTTCAGGGAGATTATTACTTTATTATGGAGTGAGCATGCGGCAGATGTCTTAATTTTACAGAATTCATTTCACATTATCAAGATTTCTGTCTATCTTATTTGATTTAACGTTTGTTAAGAGTGATTTGTCTCTCTCTAATGCTTAAGACCAGTGCAGTCCAATCAAGCAAATTGTCTGTAATTTAAAGAGTTCCTGGGGGATTCATAATAGCAATAGGACCTTTTGGGTTTTCTTCCAAAAAAGAAAGAAAGATAAAAAAAGAAAATGCATCCTGTTTTAATGATTTCTCTCATCTGAGTCTTCTTTTATCCCAGCCTTTCCTGCCAATATGCCTGTATAGCACAATTCCAGATAAATCAGAAATGCAGTGAAAAGTGGCATGAAAGCAGCGTCATGAAAAGAAAAAAAAAAAACTTGATTGAAGTTTTGAGCTAGCGAGAGAAATGTGAGCCCATCCGAATCTGAATTAATTAAAGATTTTATTAGCATCTGATGGCACCCCAGGGAAAAGTGCATTTTTTTAATCCTCTCTCTGTTTTAAAGGCAAAATAGCAAGCAAAAATATTTGTGGGTCATAAAAAAGAGATTTCATTTTGGGGGGTGACTCAGTTATCTTTTGGCTCTACCAACTTCCTGGTGAAGGTGCAAGGAAGGCCAGGTTAGTTGAATATCTTTCTGCAGCAAGAATCTGGCAAGCATGGAGGTCGATTAAATGCAATGATCAATGCACTTCCAAATTTTGCCATTCTTATTTTTTTTTAGTGGTAGTTTTGGAAAAGGTTCCCTGAAAACTCTTTGCCACATTAGCATCCCCTCTCCCTAAACATTTAATGACATTCAAACCACTAATGCAGCCCAGAGGAGGAGCCCCCTGCACTGCCACCTCCTAATAAATGTGCAGCTGAGGGTCCTGCCGAAACTGCCTCGTTGACTGATCCTGGAAAAGAGAACCCAAAAGAGCACCTTAGGGAGGGAGAGAAATGAAAAAAAACAAAACCAAAAACAGCCCCAAGGAGCAGTATGTGTTGATAGTCCCACCTGTGTGCATCAGAAGTAGAAACACAGCCGGATTTGCACAGTGCTTGCCATGAGAAATGGGAAATTCAAGACCCTTTTCCTGATCATGGTCTGCTGAACTAAGTCAGGAGGAAGGAATGGGCTAATTCCCCTTTTCACTCACCTCCCCCTTCCCATCTTGTCCCACTCAGAGCTTGGCCTTCATAACAAGACATTTTTCTCTTAGGTAGAGAAGAGATTCCCCCAGGCCCCAAGGACCTATGTGGAAGACACAGGCCGCAAGCTCACAGCAAGCACTGGTGTGTAGTGCTGTGCAATGCATTAAGGATCATGACTAGAGTAGATCAGATATTTAAGTAAAATCAAGTAATTCATAATTTATTTTTTCAAAGCAGTGCCCTGGCTCTGTGTTGCTATGCTTAGCTAAGTCATTCTATAGCATGTTCAAAGTTGGCTACTGCTAAATGTGCCACCAGAGATCTTGCCTACAATTGTAGCATCGTGACGGCAATCAGGAGGAGCAATGGAACATCCTTTTCCTGTAGTGAGACCTGAAATTATAGAAGGCACTGCATAAGGTATGTCCTGGTACAACAAGCTACACATAGCCTGAGTCATTTCTTGAGAGACTGAATCAACTGCAAAGCCTTGGGGAAAGATTTGGTAGTGAGGCTATTTGACAGAATGAAGAATTAGTAGATCCTGCCTGTGGTGTGAAATTGCAGAAGATGCTCTTTTGGGGCAAGAAACATTCCGGAAAGGGCAAACTTGGAAGACACAAGCAAGGAAATCCCTTGATGTGGGCCATGATCCAGGAACCAGGATTTTGAATATGCTTTAGAAAGAAATAAAATCCCTTGCCAAAAAAGCATGGCCTCATTGTTAAAATCTCCAATGGAAACGATTTCCAGCAGGCAGATTATCAGCTGACTTCTCAGCCCAAAGCATAGCAATATTCACTACTGGCCATCTGACCCGGCTGTGCCAGCAGTTGCCAGGCCCCTACATGCACAGGTTTTAAGCTCTAACAAAGATTCATCCAAAAGTGCAGATGTTGACCCTGCTGCTCGAGAAGTAGGGAATTAGGCCCTTCTTCAAAGAGAGAGATCCCTCCCTTCAAAGCACCCCACCCTTGAACTCTGTCTGAGAGCCTTCGTCCTTCCTGCATGGCATGACCCAGCCTGACCCGGCGGAAGAGTCCTCGGATGCTCATGAACTTGTGGCACTTGCTCAGACCCTTTGTGAATGGCCCTAACACGAAACAAGGAGGATAAAAAAGGCATTGTTGGAAATTAATAATTTTTGCAAGTAATCACTACACTTCCTCCAGTCAGGAACAAAACTAATCTGAAATCCTATCCACTAATACTGGAGAAAAAGAGGCAGAGACCTGGGAATTACCTTGCTGAAGGGTCACATGTCAAAAACCAGATCTTTCCAACAGGTCTTTGTGAAGTGAATGGAAGGAAAGGAGGATCCTTGTAAAGGCTCTAGGACTGCTGGAGCCATCAGCCAAAGTAACTACTCATTCATGAACACACAGCCCAGGCCTCACAGCTGCTGTATTCAACTGCAGAGGGTACACTCAGTACGACAAAATTGTTTTTATTTCAAAATACCCCATGGGATTCTTTAGGTGGGAACAAAGAGTGGAAGAAGAAGAAGGAAGAGTCTTTAAGTTATTTATTCCTATTGCCATCTGTAAAACACACTTTGGGCTTGGCGATTGTGACCTGTTCAGGGCCAACACTGTTGAAATATCATTTTCATTCTTGTTTTTATTATTGCTATTTTCCCTCTTTCCATTTCACTTGATTCTTTGATTGTTCCCCACTTTACAAGCTTGACTTGTTGGTTTATTATGTTCCTCAAGAGGCTTTTCTGTAGACTCGTAGGTGGAGATGGACGCTTTGGGGTGGTGGTGGGGAATCCAACAAACCTTTTTCATTACTTTGTTTCCACATTTTGTACACTTGTTTATTTTGGTAATAAACACACACAATATCAGAGGAAGTAAAAAGAAAAAAAAAAACAAAAGAAAGAATGAAAGAGAAGGATAGCTTTGGTTCAGGAAGCCTTAAAGTGAACATCAAGATGGGACTCTTACTATTTTAACATTTGAGTAACCAGGACACTAAATGAGTCATTGTCATTTTGCTGGGCATCTTTATTTTTTCCAGGTTCAGTTTTTCTATGGATTGCATGGAGGTGCCATTTTACAAACATCAGACATTGGATATGTCCTAGCACTTGCCTGAAGAGACACTGGAAGAGGCTTTCGCTGTTGTGAGCCCCTCTTCATGCCAGGATGGCTACGGCAGATACACAGCATTTCCTCTAGGTCCCGGCGCCCAGTGCCCAGCTCCCGTGCTGGCTGGGACGGGAATCCCTGGGGCACGGACAAGCAGAATCCCCATTTTACAATATAAGAGCTGAGGCATAAATGACTTATTTGTCTAGTTAGAGACCAAGAAAACAACTTTGGCAAGACTGGGGAGCCCCCTCATATCCCAGCTCCAACAGATGGCTAAGCCAGCAGCACCACTGCTCTTTCACTCTGAGCTTTCAGCAAAGGAAGAGCATAAAATGAATATACTTCTGCATATGAGCAGATGCTGGAGAGGAGATTTGTTTTCCCATTCGCTTTGCAGTATCTGCCTAACTCTGCTGGAGGCTGAGTGAATGAGATAAAATGCTGAACCAAAGCTGCAACACCCACTGATGCAAATTTTTCTTGGCCAGTGCTCATGACCAGCTTAATTTTCTGCAGAGAATGGAATATCTGGTGCTTGAGTTTTACAAAGCTATGAGTTTGCTTCAAAGTCTGATAATTTCCCACAGTCTGGCCAAAACATAACAAGAGAACAGACAGCAACAACAACAAAAAAGTGATTTTCTATCCACTCAACAGAAATGGTCTCTCGCACAGAACACATCCCCCTCTTTACCCCAGCCTTGTTGGCCTGGTGATCTTCAATTCTCTTGAAAAGTAAAACTCCTTTCCCACAACTTGTGCCAAGGTAGAACCTTTAAAATAATGCAATAGTCACTCATTTTGCATTCTTAGCTTCATACTAGATTGCAACACAGACCCAATTGACAGACAAATTAGCCAAGTCACTATATGAAGGATTCTCATTGCCAATGATATCTGGTCCATGAAGGCAAATCTAAGGACTTCAGTCTATACAAAGCCATTCCACGTGAGGAATCCAGCTGCTGATACAGCTGGCATCAGTAAAGCATTTGTAACACAGAGTACAAAAGAGATCAGTGTGTAAAGCTCAGTGCTGTTGAGAAATGATGTAAGTCAAAGGCAATGCTGTTTACATAAGCTTGGCGGTGAATTCACACTTCGCCATCCTTGCTGTATTGCCAACACAGCCTACCAGAGCAGAAGAGATTGCAAAAGCACACTTGGCAATGAACAAGGTTCCCCCCAGCATGTAGAATTACAGCCACACGGAGGAAAAAAAAAGATGACGGTAAAAGCAAAGGACCTACTATGGGCAAGGAGGCACAAATAGCTCTAGGGTGCCTCTGCAGATGATAATGGAGTGTCTGGACCTTTGGTGTGTACCAAATGAAAAGGGGTAGGAGGTTTCTCCGAAAATGGGACTCGCGCATCTTCAACGAATGTGGTATATTAGGGAGGAGGCTGTCAAATGCATTCCTCACCAGCTGAGCATGGGGCTCAACTACTGCTAGGGAAGCCAGCCCAGGGAAAGGGCAACTTGGATGCCAGGACCTTGCTAGAATATATCAACCTCACTGCAGAGCTGAGATGCCAGAGTACTCTGTTCAGAAATGCCCTGCATAAATACATGACCAGGCTGGAATGGACCAGGAATATGGACTGAATGAGAGGAGTAAGGAGAACTAAGACAGGAATCAGCTACCGTGGGTAGAAACCAAGGAAAGCCAGAGATCTGCTAATCCATAGTGCAAGACAAGGGCAGAGTCAATAAGCAGAGAAGGTAGGAAGATCTTGTCTAAAAGATCAGATGGTGATAGCTGGAAGACAGGAAACCAGAATCTGTAAAACGAGATGGTGTAGGTGGCAAGGTTAAGAGAGGAAAGGTTCAAATCGAGAGCCAGGTCTGAAAAAGGTAGAGGCTTGTTACTGGATTGAACGGAAATTAGAGTACTAAGGACAAAATAATCTTAGGCACTATGTCCAACAGCTCTTAGGCAGCCCAGAATGATCGCTGGAGTGCTGAGGTGGGTGCTGGAAAGCTTCTCTCCTCCAGGCTTTGCAGTTGTGTGTTTGCTCCTGCTTGACCTCCTCCCACCTGGACCAGTTAGGCTGTGTTGCCCTGTAAGGGTGAATCAGGCCCAGCAACATTTACTTGTTCAGTGCAGAGAAAGGATTTTTGCGGATTGATTAGTTAATATTTGCACAGAGCTTTAAAAGTGTCAAGGGCTTGATTCTACTTTTTTTTTTTTTCACTTCTGTACAGTGATCTGCAGGCTAAAAATAAAAAAAGGAAAATAAAAAAAAAAAGAATATTTTTGCAAGCAGTGTCAAGCAGTGTCTTAGTTTGCTGGGTTACAGAGCTAGACCTGTTCTATCCAGCCTTGAAAAAAGAATCTGCAATGAATCTGAAATGCCTCTTCAGGACCTCACCCCTGGAAATAGCCATGGCTTTCTGGAGGCTGTGGGTCAAAGCTCCCCTCCTGTGAGCTGTTACCCAAACCGGTCTGCTCTGAACTTCCACTGGCTGTTCTGTATCTATTAAACCATAGATGAATGCTGGCCAGGCATCCCTCAGGTAACAGGTATTACTGCTAATGCCCAGTTTGTTATGGAATTAATTATCCTGCCTTCTGTAAAAATGAAGAACCTCTTGCTGCCTCCTAGTAAGCAGGAAAGGGGGCCCTGTTTGCTGACAAACATTAATGCCCCTGTCTTACAGCATAAATTATCAGAAAGCATAGAAGAGGCAGGACGTATTCCCCTAGGGCTGCATATGTGTTTCCCTCATCCCCAGGGAGATGCTCTGGCCCTGTGAGGCCTTGGCACACCAATCCCGGTCTTCTCACACCTTCACTAAATAGACAGACCAGGGGATGGAGCAAGACAGTGTCTTAAAAGCTTCTTGGCTGAACTTTTTCCATTGCAAACGTGGGTATCTCTCCCAGGGGTCCTGGCCCTGAGGACAAGAGCGCTGTCTGTCTCCGTGATGACAGGCCCTGTCGAAAGAACCTGAACTTCAAAGTTAGGTAGGAGCCAAATTACTTCTCAGGCACTTCCAAGGCTAGTTAAGAGGAGAGACATCAGGGCTGTCATTTGAAAGCATAGAGTGTATCTCACAAGGGACTCCTTAGTTGGTAAAAAGAGAGGAAAATGTAGGCCTTTCTGTCTATGGGAAGATACGCTGAATATCCACTTCATCCTCTTGCCATCAGAGGGAAGAAGGGGTAGGGGAGAGAGAAACAAAGCTGGTAATTATCTTCCTTGGGTATCCCAAGATGATTGCAGTTCAAAGTGTTTTGGTCAAGACCTTGCTACACACTTTCTCGCTGCACTAGACAGCAAGAGAGAGGAAGAAGGAGAGAGAAAGCAAGCAAACAAGAGAGTTCATTTCATTGCTAATTAAGTGTCTGGTGCTTAGAAGAGCAATTTGTCCATCTGCCTCTAGACGGAGGAGGCACTTGTGAGCATTAGGAGAGGATTCTGTAGGTAGCATCTTAATAATAGCAACACACTGCATTAAAAAAAAAAAAAAAGAAAAAAGAAAAAAGAAAAAAGAAGAAAAGAAAAAATGTAAAGAAGAAATCAAGCTGAATATCTCACTTACAAGACTAGAAACTGGCCCAGAATCACAAGTAAGGCTGATTGGATTGCTGCCCCATTTACATGGGGATAGTTGATGGGAAATGTCTGGCTAAGTCATAAAGTCAGTTTTCATAGAAGTCAGAGAAAAGCTCTTCTCTTCTTTACACTATGAAAATGTGTATGTGCTCCTGAAGAAGCAATGGCTTAGGACTTATACACAGGGGTATTGACATGCTCAAAACCCATCTAAGTTTTGAATGCCTGTGGAAATTGATGGGAATTAAGGACCTCATTACCCTTATAAGGTAGTATCATTAACACTCTTAATGCCTTGTAGCCTGGCTTGCCAGTTCCTGCACTGGAAAGAGGTGTAGTTGCCTACGCTTCTTCAGTCTGAGCAATTACCAGCTACGGGAGGTAAGATTAAAAATATGGCTGTACTGATGAAGACACGCAAATTTGGCCCAGGTAGGAAATCTGAATGCTGAGCCAGTTTTGAATTTTCTCCTACATTATCCGCTAGAGAGCAGGAGCTGATGTCAAGCAAACAGAGAGAGGATGTCTGTAAATTAAGGGAACACTGAGAAATGTTTTAATACAGAATAACAGAAATTGCTTTCTCCTTCATAAAGCATCCTAAGATGTGTAACTCACAGTGTGTGATAGAGACAGGTACAAATGCCTCTGTGCAGTCTGGTTTATAAGTGGCTCTGTAACAGGTGTTATCATTTTGTCTGCTCAGTATTTTAACATCATTCATTTGTGCCATTGCAACATGGCACAACAACGCATCTTAGAATAATTTACTAGGAAGAAGCAATTGCTATGAATCACATCATATTGTCATTATGAATAAAGTGCAGGTACACATGCTGTGCCTTCAAGGAAAGCGTGAAAGAGACGTCCTCACCATTCAGCTTCTTCCAGACCCGCATTTACTTTTCTCCTTTCATTCCAGTTGTTCTCGGTTGTCCTTGCGCAAATAACCACCTTCCAGTGCTCTAGGGTTTATCTTGCCTCCCTTTTATTCTTTCTTTCCTTTGTTTAATAGTCATGAAGGCTGTTTTATCATGACTTGTGGGCTTCTTGGAACAAAGAGTAGAGCTACCTGGTGCTTGTAGATGGAGGTTTTGTGATTGACTTTAATGGCATCACAGAAAAGTTATGGTTGGATAGGACCACTGAAAGCAGGGCTAAGTTGCCTTCTACCTACTACTTGCCCCTGCAGTCTAGGAAATGGCAACCTGCAGAGATATAAGAAGGATGGGAAGAAGAGGGAAAACCAGAATAGCCTTTCGAACTTTGCAGTGTTAAGGTCAAGGTAACGCTCCTGGATTTTGGATACACTAGTCCTGTTTCTGTCTGATTCAGAGTGATCTAGAATATATATTTGCTAGTTAACTGATTAATTAATTGTTGAAAGTAAATCTCATATCAAGAAATCGGGCTTTCAACCAGAGTAGTCATATGACCTTGCTCCTCCTGTATCCTTGACTTTCAAGTTCTGGCCATCTGCTCCATGTGCACCCTGATTTCTCAAAGCTTGGGTTTTAATCAGAAAAGAAATGCGTTTATCCCAGTTCCATTTCTGAGACACAAGTTCCTCCATAGTTTCAGCTTGTTCTGTCACATTTAGGAAAAAGAACAAAAACAGAAAGCAAAAGACAATTTTCAAAACCTCAGAAGTTGACACAAAATGAAATTGCTATTTTCGCCTGCTCTTTCATTTTCTTAAGTCATTGTTCTGAGAGATCTTCCTGATATTTTTTATTTTTCTCTCTCCCCACCCCCTTGCTATTTCATTTTCTATCTGGTCTCTCTCTCTCTTTCTCTGACAATTCTGCCTGGCTGCTATCGAACAGGCCTGTCCAGTTTCTCCCTACACAAGCGTATAACACAAAAGAATACAAAGAAGACTGGAAATGCAATTATAAAACTGTCTCTTCTGCCCAGGCACAGTTTTTAAGACAGCAACCTCCCTTTCAGCAGAGTTGGAAGGGAAAAAAAAGTAAGCTAGGGCCCTTCTGGGCAATGTCATTATTTATTCTGGAGGAAATGTCCTACAGGAAACTTTAATTGGACCACATGCATGATAAACTAACCGACCAGGATGAAGGAAAAAGAGGTTTTAAAAAAAAAAAAAAAAGAAGAGAGTAATGGCGCAATTACTTATATTTCCTAAAGTTGTAACTCTTGGAGATGAGCCCAGTTTATTCAGAGTTCAGGAGCTGAGACTGAGACACGTATACTAAAGTTGAAAATAATGCACGTACACACTTGCACACACACATACAGTTTTCACTGAAATAGCTTTTCATTGGATATTTGGCCTTTTCAACTAAAAGAAAATTTTGGTGGAAAGCACCACCTCGCCATGAATGAAATTATCTGCAAAAGCATAAATTCTGGGATATTCAGTTTGTATAAGACAAGCTTTAAATTTATCTGGAAAAAAAAATCTCTTGCAGAACCACTGTAAAATATACATGCATGTCTTTGTGTGTGTGAATACGTGCGAACTGGCACAAGCATACCTGCACAATGGAGGCATTTGTTTTATTAAAAAAATATTAAATTGACAGCTAACTTGCTTAATCAGAAAAGTAGACAAAAGATTTGTCATGTGATCAACACATGCCTGAAAATATGGTATCAACAGTTAAAAGAAACAGCCAACCCACCAACTGTTGTGCTGTAATCTGTAATCCATGTTGCAACATTTTGCTGATGTCTTCTACATCCTTCTCCAAAACTCAGAATACACAAAATATCATTTTAGTACTGGGGTGAATATCCCTCAAGTGAATGTTCCCCATTCATATAGTAGCATTTATCAACAAACATACAGGAAAAAAAAGAAAACATATAGAAGAAAGAAAATCTAAAGGAGTGGAATATGAGTTTGGCTGGGACAAGCTGGGGCAGCTTATTGAAGGACAGAGGGTTATGAAGCATGGTTTGAATTGAACATGGCATTTCCAACATTCCCAGGGAGAAAAACAAGTCTTTTCTTGTTGCATTTGCACTGCATGCACAAAGCAGGCGGAGGGCCAAAATACATCTTCAGATATTCAGCTGCTTTCAGATGTGAGCAGGGACTGGACCATGCTGCAAAATGAAGTGTTTTAGCAGACCACACCTCCTGCATGGACAGTAAATCATGAATGTGCCTCCGTGCTGCTGCGGGCCAATAAATCCAGCAAGAAAAGGAGAGCTCACTGTCATGGATCTGTTCGACTTTTGGGGATTTTTTGTGATGAGGTTGACAGCAAAGTGCAAATGAAAACAATCAGAGTGAAGCGATGGTTTGTTAAGAATTACACTGCCACCAACAGCAATCACTGACTAGATTCTCTGGATTTGTTACCTTGAGATGAAACTTGAAAGGCCTGTCCCAGTGATCCAGGACTTTGGCCCTTTGAACCTTCCCTGTGACATATCCCATCCTGTGCCTCTGTTTACTTCCAAAAGGCCAAGACTGCTCAAAAAAGGCACAGGTCGATCTGGACAGAGTTTTTTACTGAGAAGTTTCCCCCATAATTCTACTTCCCTCATACCAAACTATGTGATGTCAAGCATGAGATACTTTTCAAACAGAAAGAGGAAAGACTCTTTTCTTCCTCTTATGGATGGTTGCAGACATTTTCCTGTGCTAGATCATATCCTGTTACTGTGCAGCTTTCTCAGCATGAATCTTTCATTACAGTGGGAGTGAACCATGATTAACCGCATTTTTCTTGGCATCAGCAGACAGTAAGGATGCTGTGGGCATCTCAGGCATGTCCTCCTATTCAGACTATTGACACAGACTATCCACACATCTTTCTAGCTAGTTATCTTTGAGATGGAAAGAGGAAAGAGAATTTTCAATGGGTTTTAAATCATTGTTTGGAAACAAACTTTTTGCTCCAGTGAGATCCTTGCTGAAGTTATTACTGACCTAAGACAGACTGAAGCCAAAGATTATCTTTAAGGCAATTGCATCTGTAGGGAGACAGGCCTGAACTCTTACTAAAGATAAACTCTCTCACCCTCCACAGCTAACGTGATAATTTTCTGTTAGCCACGGATCAGCTCAATCTTTGATCACTCGTTTTGCATTTAGGCAATGATAGGTAAAAAAGCTTTACATTTGTTTCTTTCCCACTTGGCTCTTGCACAGTTAATGGTGTGTAGGAGCAATAGAGCCCAACGCTTGTGTGGTTTCAGACTTCAGTTGTTCATGCTATACAGAGGTATTTGCCCCACAGATTCTGACTTTTGACCCTGTGTCGTTTTTAATACAGTAACAGAAAGATGATGGTCCTGTAGTACCCCATATGCCAAAACTTTACCATAAGCATGGTGGATGTGTTGAAAACATGCTTTTGGGGATCCCATTTTAGCTTATACAGCTCTCCTTCCCTACAAGGATTGAAGACAAAGTCCTCATTCCTTCCAGATGCCTGAGAATAGTGTTGGGAGTGCACTCACCCACGGGAGTGCTTTGGGGATCCCATGGGGTCTCCTCCTCTTCAGTCGTTAGGATGAGGCGAGACACTCATCTATCAGGAAGGGCTGATGCTGCCCAAGCTACAGGGAGCATCCTAGGGGACCTCTGTGGTTTTCAGATGTTTTATGTGGCTCTATTTCTAGACAACTGTGGAAACAACTGGGGAGACGTGGAACAGTTTCTCATAATTTTTGCTAGGCCTGACAGTTCTCTGCTTGTTGCAAAGGCAAACTTTGACTCGATTTAATGAAGAGAGAAAAGGGGAGCAGAAGGAGTCCAGGGAGACAGGGCTAGGGGTTGCTTCACACACACTGCCGTCCTTACTCAGCACAGCATCTAAACCTGTGCTTAAGGATAAACACGTACTCCAGATTTCATTTAGCTTACCCCCAATTTAATCCTATCAGTTTAAGCAGATGCTTGTGCACTCTGCTCAGTTCAGTCCTTGAACTCACAAACCTGTTCCCGTGGAGGAAAGGCAAAGATCACCAGTGCTTTAATAAGACGAAGATAGGGCTTCTGGCCTTCATGCAAATATCCTGATTCAAAGAGAAAAGGGGAGTACAAAGAGAAGCTCAGAGAGGATCTGCTCTGTCAGCAACGCTGGCTCCAGCTTCAGTGTTTTTCAAAGTATAACATGAATATGGTGTATTAACATACAGTTAACATACAGGCACATTCATTGGATGTGTACGCAATATCCATTCCTACTGCACATTGATTTCTGCCTGATAAACTTAATACACACTGATGAAAGGTGGCAGAACCTGAAGGAGCCGGGTTTATCAGCCACAAACGTCTGGAGGAATCAGAAGCTGAAATCAAAGGATAATAATATTTACATTTTTAAATGGATCTGCCACGTGCATTAAATCACAGACTGCGTCAATCCTGCTGCCATTGCCCCACAGCTCATCACATCTCACATCCCCAGGCATCATCAGGGGGCAAAGGAAGTACCTTTAGTGTGCATGCAACTTAGTGCAGTGAATTAATACATAGCAAGACGCTCGTGCACGCCAGGGGATTGCCAATAGCTGCGGCTCAGTGCATTCCACTCCGCCTGCAAGGCAGCGTATTTACAGCTGAGGAGGCACAACCTGCTGCTCTGCAAGGTGGATCATGTGAATCCCAGCTACCCTTACCCTCCTGGGATGACTTTTGACTGATCCAGACTTTACATAGCCCTTTTGTCGATACCAGAAGTCACACTAGTCCATCTGCCAGCATCCCTTAGACACACAGACACCTCAAACATATGAACAGGTATCGTTTTGCAGTGATACAATATTCCCTGTTAATCCATCTTGCGAGCACCTGAAAGGACTTAACTACATGTACCATACAAGCACCCTGCGGAGACAATGGGAATAGGAACAGACCTGTAATTACCGAGTAAAGACAATGAAATCACACGTACTCCCACCACCTGCGGTTCTAAATGAGGAAAAGTGTTAGTTACACTGTTGTATTTCTATAGCATCTCAGGAGAAGAAACAGAGGGCGTAATGAGCTAGTAGACTTGTGATAAGCTTACAAGAGGCAGAATTAAAGTGCATTCACAGTTTACCCCAATCCACTGTTCTGCAAGGAGAGACGCAGAGGGAAGCACAATTAAACTTTTGCACTTCCCCTTCAATTTCGGAAAATGAAGAATATGCCTGAGAGAACAATTTTGTGTAGTTTTCTAGACTTCATGCATCTCCCACCCCCAAATGGAAAGATGTAACATGAAGAGAGCAAAAGCACACGCTGTAGTGGCTGGAAACATTTGCTATGACATTGCAAAAGAACTGAATCTGGGTGGCTTGTGCTGAATTTTAATCGACAGGCACTCACTTTATCCTAAGTGGAAAGGTGAATTCACAGAACCAACACCAAAGATGCCATTTGAAAGACATGTGCAGAAAAAAAAGGTTACTTTCTTCTAACATGGGCTTAGGAAATCAGAAGAATATGAAAATAGAATGAGAAAAAAATACATATTCCCAGAAGTAAGTTCCCTTCTGAAGGAAAGCTCTGCTGAGGGGAAGGCCGAGGGGGTTTCATTTCTTTTAATACTTTAATTTGAGTACCTTTTAGAGATTATTCATTCTGCAAGTTTTTGTCTTTGTGCATTTCTCTGGTTCCTGTTGGTTTGGTGTTATGTGGTTGGGGGTCCTGTTTTTGTCAAAGGGTTTGTCAATGTATGTGATTCTTTCTGTGGAAAGGTCCTTCTGAAGAGGACGTGGCCACGGCACTTCCTAGGGATGCTCAGAATTTGTATTCTGTTCACCTGGTAGCATCACTCAGCCTTTTCACCGGGGGCTCAGACTGTGGCAGAGCTAATTCAAAAGCTATCAAACATGCATTTTCTTACGTGCAAGAGTGTGGGGCAAAATTGCAATCCACATTATCTTACTAATTTCATCAATAGGGCTATTCATTTGAAGTATCTTCCAGGGTCAGTGGGTAAATATTTAATTCCTTCTTAAAGGGAGCAGGTTTGAGAAGCCCCTTTAGAAGTGCATTTTTAGACAGATTTCTAAAATGAAACTTCTGTGGATTTAGAACTGAGCTTTTGACACTGAAAATTGTGCTTTGGCCTCGTTCTAAGAGGAGAGAGTTAATCTGTTCTGCACAGACAGGCCCTTTGGAAAACATTCACTTAAAAAAAAAAAAAAAAAAATTTAGAACTGAGCTTTTGACACTGAAAATTGTGCTTTGGCCTCGTTCTAAGAGGAGAGAGTTAATCTGTTCTGCACAGACAGGCCCTTTGGAAAACATTCACTTAAAAAAAGAAAAAAAAAGAACCCTGAAAGGCATTTTCTTTATTCACAGAAAACAGAATGTCATGGAGAAGATGATGAGGGAGTGTGTGTATAATCATGTATTTATTTAGCTGAATCCCACACTGCAAATTTTGTAGGTACAGAAGATGAAGAGAAAGATAAGACACTGAAGTGATTGTTTAAACTAAAATTGAGTCTTACCTACTGCAGAGTTTGAATTAAACAAAAATAACCCAAAGCAGCAATGTAATAACCTTAAGTGAGCCTCTTTTTTTAAGCAGCTTAGACATAATGGAATTCTCTCAGCTTTCTACAAATGTTCCACGTATGTTCAGATAATCATCAAACTGCTGGGCTTTCCTCACAGAAGACTGAAAATAAACACTGATCTCAAACTGCGAGGACGTGTTCTCCTTCCGTTTTCCATACATCCAGCTGCTTTATGTTGTTCCTCATTAGAGTATCTAAGTACTTTTACTAGACCAAAGCAACATGTTTTTATAGACATATAAATATATTTTATAGTCAATATTGGAATTTCTATGTTACAATAGACTAATGGTCCACACCAGCCAGATAGTCTGTCTCTACAGTAATCAGTGCAAGGAATTTCCATGTAAAGGAGGTATCTAGTGTCTCTCTGAATTAGATAACCTGTAAATTGTTTAGCATTACCGGTGCTGACTTATTATTTTCTTCTGGTAAGTGCTACTGTAAAGGTAGCATGTCAATAAAATAATTATTCTTAATTGCTAGCTATCATTTTCAGTTTCAAAGATGTAGGGTAAAAGCAAATGAAAGCCTAGAAAAATAAAGAAGATAAGGAGAAACCTAATGGGGAAATAGATTTGAGGCATAAGTATAAATCCTATTGCAGACAGGCCTAAAATAGGACTCTAGCCAAATCTGGTCTTCCAGGACCTTTGGATTTGATTTTAACAACTTAGACCTACTTGTTATTTGATTATTGGGTATTATCCTAGTCCTTAAAAAAAAAAAAAAAAAAAAGGAATATTTATCTGAGAGTCGAAGAAGACACGTAGATTTGGAAGACAGCACTTGGGATATAGCTAGTGAAAGATTTAGGCCATTCAGCTTTGCTGAACTGGATGACGGCAGCATGGGAACAGCTTAGAAATGTGCTCATTCATGCTCTGTTACTAAACGTTTTCCAAGCACCGTTGAGAGCAGCTTCTTCGGCTGAGCTTGCTGGTTCTCAGCTTTGAAAAACACGCATTGCACAACACACACGGTGCAGCATGGTGCCCGATGACAGAAGGCGAACGTGGCACCGATGTGGCGTTCGTTTGCTATCAAAGAGAAGAGAGACGGGACTTGAAAGAGACTCCCAGCAACTGCATAACACAGTGTCAATCCCCCTAATGAATGGTGATCCTGAGTGCATGATGGGTAATTAGTGACTTTGATACCTGTGGGGAGCAGGTCAGGATTTTGCTGTCGGGAGCTTCAGTGCAAGAGTCGCATCATTACTCTCGTCACTGCAGATTATTACCATACCTGCTCAGTGCGATTTTATATCACTCGCTGGGAAAGAAACAAAAATGCTGCGTAGGGGTTGGAGAGTTTCTCTGTCTTTTTTTTTTTTTTTTCCTGCTTTGTTGAGAAAAAGGAAAGCACCTTGGTGTTTTTACACAAAGCTGTCTCTCCTATAAGGAGATGACAATGAGGCAGAGAAGGAACTTGACAAGTATCCACTGAAAATAGCTCTTTAAACCAACAAAGCACATCCGCGATGTGCCTAGATCAGTAGAGATCAATAGAAGATGATGTTACTGTGATGTCTGTGTATGCATTTGCCCATCTTACTTGTCCAATATAGGAAAAACAACATTCCTCTTAGATATGTCCCAGGAGGCAGAGGAATTCAGCAGATTTCCCTTGTCTCTTAAGAAAATGCAGAAGTAATCAGAAAGGTAGATGAAAAGACAGAAAAGGAATTGTAGAAATTGAGGTTATATCCTTGGGCAGATGAGGTAGTTCCATTGGCCCCAGTTCAGAAAAACACTTAAATGTGCAGGCTGAAATGCTCTGCTGAACTGTGATGGACCACTGAGCGTGTTCTCATCTCCTGGTGTCTATGAAATAGTCATTGCCAAGGCCGCACCAGAGATGCACAGTCCACGTTCAGCTGCGGATGCATCCTGGGCCGTGCTATGATCTCTAAGGTTAACCATGGTAGGCTTGTTAAGTCCGCTGTGTCAATATGTATACATATTTCACTACAGTGACTAATTCAGTAACTGACAGCCAATCCCTTTCCTCATTTTTAAATATAGTAGATACGGTGTAAGTCAAATCTTTTGCAAAGATGGGATGAGAAGGAAAAGGAACAGATTTACTCAGAACTATCTGTGCATTTGCTATGGCTCACGCATGCTCTCTTGGTTATATGGCTTCTTGTGGTGTGGAAATGTGCTTGGTAATTTATATCCTTTTCATAAATAAAGGATTTAGGATGGAAGAATGGATATTTTAGATTATTCAAGTTATTACACCCTAATGGTTGAAGCAAAGATTGCAGTTCAGTTTTCTGTGGACAGCTTTGACTGTAACACCTGCTCTGCAGGAAGCTGCTGCTCATACTTGTGTCTGTGCAGCCCCTGGCCTGGAGGATTTAGGTATCCTGAGATAGTGGATTTTACTATCAGAGTTCCCAGATTACTGGGGTATGAGGTGCATTTAAGTCACCTGTTCAAGCTTCAGGGTAAATATGCGGTGAGTCCCAGTAGAGTGCCCAACCCCACCTCTACTCCCAGTGCATGCTCCAGGCTCTATCCCATGCAGGGACACATTTTATACTTCTCCTTGCACCTCATCCTTCCCAGCTGCTCCCCAACATGTCACGAGCAGTCCAAGTGAGTGCCATCCCACCTTGCAAACTCCTTTCCCAAGTGAGGACTCAGCCTTCCTCATGGCCCTTCCTTTCCTGGTAGTAACTGGAACTGATAGACTGAACAGTCAATAGGACACAGAGACATCTGTTAAATCTAAATATCTTTTCAGTTACATGACACCAGCAGCAAAGTTAGGTAAGAACTTCTGACCCTCTGCAGTCCAGCTATCGTTTCCAGATTATGAAGTGAGACTTAATAGCCGTGTTTCTTCTTTGTAAGAAGGAGCTTCTCTACCCTAGATTATTCTCTGTGTGCACAGAGAGTATTTACACTTTCAGTTGGCTTTTCCTCCATTGCACTCTTTAGTTATTGCTTATTTATAACATCAGAGACATGAAACTTTTCCGATAATGGTCCTGATAATTATAGCCATCTTATTCAGTGTTAACAGACCAGCGATTGTATCCTGATTTAGGATCAATAGGATGTTAAAAGAATATACTTATTAAACTCAATAAGGATAACTTACTAGTTAATGATGTGAAAATTATGTTACCAATAACTGTGTAATTACATTCTTATTAATGCATTCAAACATCTTGCCATTTAATTGGCATTTAACAGGCTCATTATAGCAAGATAATTAGATAGCCATTAATTGGTAAAACACTGATTGACGTGTAGTATGTTAATAGATATCTGGTGTGGTGTAGTTGTCTTGCTATATGGTAATTTAATGCATTCATGCTCTTATCAATTAGGTTGTTTAAAATATACAAATGTAATGTATTATACAGTGATTGTATATTTATCGGCAAAGTCATCTTCATTGAATCAGAGTCAATGTATTATTTGAATACATCTTATATTTCAATACAGCCCCTGCTGGTATTTGTAGGAACTACAATGAATTAGCAAGTTTCTAGGATTTCATTTACTCAATACACAATGCAGAGCAAAAATGGGAAAATTATGTCTCATGACCAACATGTCGCTCTTCAGCCATATCAGAGTTTAGTCTCCTGTTCAAAAGAAAGGTCCTGCTGGGTAGTCCTTAGTAGAAATAAACCAGTAGAAATCACTGAGGATGACAATAACATGCCCAAGAATGCAGCTACGCATCCAGTCCAATCCATCCTAGAGCAAGGTGTTGGGACCTATGGGGAACTGTTACCATCTTCCACGCACGTGCCACTGTCAGAGCTGGGTTCTTTATGTCTATGGATCTTGGCCATACAAAGATTTTGGGGCACAGTTTGTAGGATCAGGAAGGCTGATGCTCCTTTGCTAAGGAATATGGTAATTGAAAATCTTTCATGCACGACGATAAAACCTAGACTTTCTTGTTCTGCAGTAATTCTGTTGATGACTGCTAAGTGATCTACAAACATACTGGCCAACCCACTGTCTTAATTATCATTCCCTATATGAGGATTGTGACAGTTCACCTTTCCATGACACTCAGCGTATGATCTGGAGTTATGTGCTGTCCACTTCATGTCAGAGCTTGTTGGCATATACATAAAGATATGGCATATACACACGTACCTCTTTCTTTCTAAGAAGGTTGTCAGATGCATTGAAACAGGACAGATGTTTAGACAGTTTAAGGATGTGGTATTACTATTATCTGCCCTACAGTTGCAGCTAAAGGTCAGAAAAAGAAGTTCTCTTTAGTGTTAGGCACTGTATAAATTCAGAGAGAGAGAGACAGCTACTCTTCCGAAGACCTTGCTGTCGAAACAGACAGGACAGGCACAGGGTAGTGGTGACGACTGAACGCCAGAAGGGTAGGGAGGACAGAAATTAATCTCTCAATCTGTGCTAATCATGGAAACAAAACAGATTTTGAAACAACGCTCTGAGATGCCTCAAAATGGAAAGGTAGAAGGGAAATGGTTCAGTGTTCCAAGATACCCCCAAGTGGTTGCATGACTCCAGCAAAACATTGTCATGAGTAACCTCTTTCTATGGCATGGCTCCCTTCAAGTCAATCAACGCTTTCAGCCCTTGTATCTATATTAACATACTGGCAGAGCCTATATTACTAATAGTTCTTCATGGGCACAGAGGCGCAATTCAAGTCTATAGTGATGAACTTCCTGGAACTGACTTGTCTCTTCTCAGGGTAACAACTGAGCTCATTGCGCAGAACAGAAGATCTGAATTAAGCATAGAATCATACCAGAAATAATGAATAACTTATAGTACATTTCCCCAGCTATCACAGGATTGTTCCCAATGGTGTATTAAATGGAAATGATAATGTGAACCTGATTACAATGATGATGTGAATTTTGTTAATGCTGATATCCCCAAATTAGCTCAGAGGGGGAAGTTTCAGCTCAAGTTTTGCAAAACAGTATGTGACTACTGTAACCTTTAGAAGAATCCTTCTAATTCTTTTTCATTATTTTTAATTTCAAAGACGAGGGAAAAAACAAGAATGACTGGTTCACTAAAAATAGCTGTTACGTGACCATGGAAAAATGAGCTTTCTTCAAGGAGACAGTCACCACTGCAGGCTATACAACACTGCTATATTTTGCTCAACTGTGGCATCATTCACCCGAGTGTAGGTAGTTCAAAAGGCTTAGTAAATGTGGTGAGTTTTTGTTAGGGGAAATTTTATCAAGGCACTATGGTGAATATGTTTCTTCTAGCCATTATGGTAAGAAAAGAGATTTAAAGTAACAGAATACTTTGAAAAACCTTATGACTAGAAGAGTTGTGGGTCAGCTGAGGTGCAAGGCTTGAAGCCATGAGGATGAAAGAAAGAGCAGTTGTGGTCTCCAGGGGTGGGATACTGCTAGACAGCTCAGAATTTAGGGTTATTGAAAGAATTTTGCCTAGGGCTATGAAAGGGATGGGTTAGTATGGTGGACCAGAACAGAGATGCATCCAGAAATCTTAGGTAGTGGCCCAGATTGCAGTAGTAAATGGTTGGGTTGGGGAGGGATCTAGCAAGGCGAGGGTGCATTGCTAGAGCAAAGGGCCTGCGCGGCTGTGGGGTGCTCAAGGAGGCTGGCAGAGCAGCAGAGCACCGCAGGAAAAGGGGGACTCCAGGCAAGGCGA
Source organism: Nothocercus julius (assembly GCA_013398735.1). Taxonomy (NCBI): domain Eukaryota; kingdom Metazoa; phylum Chordata; class Aves; order Tinamiformes; family Tinamidae; genus Nothocercus; species Nothocercus julius. Next base: position 1,311,156 of record VZSV01000119.1, read on the forward strand.
CTGCTGGTGGAGGTTGGGGGGGCCCCACGGAGGGACCCCACCACTGTTCTGTGTAAAGTGCTGTGTAAATCGCAGTGCCATAACCAATGACAAGCTGGAGAGAGAGCATTTAGCAAAAGGGAAACTTGATCTATAGCAAAAAAGCTGCTCTGTAAGTACAGGTCAGATGAGCCCACAGGATAAACTTTCCCGTAGCTCAGGTAACTTGGAGAAGGGCCTGTAAATGCAATGAGAACACTACGTGATGAGTAGAACAGGTTGCTCACCTCCAGGCATAATAATTCCTGTGTTTCCTCCTCCCTCCATTTTATTTTGCATTAGCAGCCAAGAGCAGGTAAGCAACCCCTGAAATCATTTGCTTACTAGCCTTGATACACATCCGGGATCAGGAGAGAAATCAGATTAAGCTTGTTTGTGTGTTAAATGTTTGGGAAAAAATGACTTGTTCTAATAAGGAGGAAAGGCTGAAATGTGCTCCCCAAAGCAGACAGCCCTTCTGCTCTTCTGGGGCAGAAACCTGAGCAGATTCTCAACCCATCACACTCTCCTTGCATCACCGTGCTGCCTTCCCACCCTTCCAGCTTGCCCTCTACCTCCATCCGCAAGAAAAAGACAGCATTTAAGAAAAAAAAAAGTACTCCTAGCAAAATGCCAGGGTTTTAAATTAAATTTAAAACAGTTTAATTGCCTAATTGCTCAGCTATTTTGTGCAGTTTATTAACAGAAGCAATTCTTCGGCAGTCATGCCAACATAGCAGAAAATTGGCATTTGAGCCAGCGGGAATTAAAGAGGCAGAGTGCGGAACTAAAACAAAAAGAATGCCTCGAACCTAGTGGAACAGACATTTGAGGCTTTCATCTCATTTTTATCTCACTCCCTAATCTGCTGCAGAAAGATCAAGGCTTGGTTTTGCTTTTTAATGTGGGAATGACAGTTGCTCATCACCAGCGTCTTTGCATTTAGAAAAGTGCTGGGTTCCTAAAGAAATGAATGTCTAAGGAAGCAGCACATCACAAAGAAAATAGAGTGCAATTCTTGCCAGTAATATTGGCATCTTTTAAAAGAGTTAATTTGATGGCATTTTTCATAATAAACCTCACTGTTAAATGTGTGTATGTTTATTCAAACAAAACTAGCAAATCATCCATATAAATGAATGCATGCACTGACTGAATAGAAGAGATTAATATTCAGTTATAATACACCACACTCATCATATGCTCTTTCCTTACATAGAGAGAGAAAAAAGAAAAGGAAACGAGAAGACAGTTATGATGTAGAATAAATAATCCAATATTTATAGTCTTTAAAAGAGAAATTCTAGTCAACCATGGATGATGCTATTGCTCTAAATTGGAAGGCTGCATTCAAGTACCTATAAGTGAAGCAGTTGGCACATCCTTGCTGTTGCATTGACTTTTAGGGCAAGCTCTCATCTTGGGATGCTCTCACCCGCTTTTACACAGCAGGGAGGAAGAGGGGAACCCTGGGCAAGCTACGGGGACTTCACTGTATTTCTTTTGCATAAGAAGGATGGAAATGATTCACTTGCTCTGGGGAGGATTCCTGCAGCTCTGATGAACTCCCACAGTCTCAAATTAAGAATCTCGTGCACAGTCATGGTCCAGGTGACGCCCAGGGCACTTTTGTAATCTGGTATCAGTGTGAGTCAGAATCATATCCCATGCATTTAGAGCAGTATGGATGGCCATTCTGTGACTAACTTGCATATGAAATTGCAGGAGGTGCATATGTAAAATACATTTTTTGCAGGTGTCTGGTAAATTGGGGGCTCTTACAGAAATGAACTGCTGCGGGTGAAAATGAGTTAGAGCATAGCCTTTCATTTTTGTATTAGAAGGGTAATTCAGGATGCCCCTTTACAACTACAGGAAGGCACCTTTAAACAGCAGCTCTATCCTCCAGAGCACCATGGTCAAGCAGATTTTTCTGCGTTGCATTTGTCCTGCATGAATGGGCAGGTTTCCTCAAAAAAACCCAAAGCATCCTTCCAGGTGGTGTTCTTCTCCAGCCTCAGACACAGGCCAAGGCCAAAGCTCTACCCAGTGAGGGCGAGAACAAATCTGTGCCGTGTAGTATCACCCACAGGTACATAGGCAAGGAGGCCACCCTCACTGCCCTCACAAGCAACTGGCAAGTGATCAACATGTGACAAGGCCTGGAGGCACTGGAAGAGGATGGAAGAGGTATATTCTCAAGGGCATATCCTCAGGGAGATGATCCTTGCAGCATAGATTGTCCATAAAAGGAGAGAAGAACATTAGCTGATCCGAGCAAGGCCAGAAGCTTCTCAGAAAGCTGCCCAACTGACTTCATCCAGGATACCCAAGACCTTCATTCTACCTTGATTTTAGCACTCAGAATACTCAGCTTTTTTTCCTGCACATAAAAAAAGAGAGTCCATGGATATAAACATGATATGGATGAAGTCTGCTGTAGGAGAGCTAGGTATTATTCATTAATAGAAACAGTCAGAGAAGTCTAACTTCTACCTGCTTGAATTTTTGCAAACACCACCACCTCAGTTTTAGTTCAGCCAAAATATCTCTGATATATTTTGACACATGACATTTTAATGTATTTTTTCTATCAGAAAAACTGACATTTTCTGTGAGAAGCAGATATTTCCTGTGAATAGGTTTATTTAGGTGCTAGCTATTTGCTTCAGAAAGCCAGTGTCAGTGGAAAATGTTCACCACTAGCTCCATCCTTTCATCATGCTGAGAATGGGAAAATTTGCCTCCTTTTCTGATGGGCTTTCATGACTGCATTTCTCATTCACGATCTGCTTGTTTCAACTCTTGGCTGTAAACATATAGGGAAGCATTACAAGTAGTGGTCAAATTTCCATATCCTCAGGCCAGAAACTTGGCAACTTCTGAGAATATTTGCCCTCGTGATATTGAAAGCAATAATCTGGGATTTCAAGATAAAGGCGAAGGGGAAGCTCCCTGGTTTTTATCCATTTGCTGCAGATGTGATGGGATGAGATGAAGAAGTTGTTTTCTCAAGGAAAGGCCAATTGTAAATTTTTCTTGCTTTTTCTACTTCTATCTAGAAAAATGGCAAAGTAAGCTTTCAACTCTCTATCTGTTTGAAGCTTCTGACACTAGGTGATGACCACACATTTATTTTCCCTGAACCTTCCTGTTAATCTGCTGTACCAAGAAGGTTTATCTCAGGCCTTGTCTTTGTTGCTAAGACAAAGTGCATTTTCCCACGGGAAAATGCCCGTGCTTGAGTCAGGAAGTGGCTGCTGAGGGCAACGAGATAAAAGTGCAGTCAGGATACGGCGAGTGAAGTGGCAGAGGGTTTTTCTGTGAGCAGCGGGTCCACTGTAGTGCACTGGTCAGTGCTAGGAAGCAGGGAAAGGCATCCTAAGACCTGAGGGCGAAGGCATCTGAAGCCACTGACTGTCCTCTGAGGCCTGTACACTGTTCAGAGCAAGGTACAGCTGGGCAGACACAAACAACAGCACAGGATGGGTGACATGGCCATGAAGAAAATGACATTTTGGGCCCTTGTGGGTGCTCTCACAAGACAAGACACAGTGAGATCCACATATTAGGCAAGAACAGCACAGACAACATCTTTATCCCCATCTAACTTCACACTCAATACTCCAGTCAAAACCCTCTTTCACTGTAATTCTCCTGCTAGTATCGGCAAAGACATTTCCCTCCGCTTTACCAATATTTTCTGGGCATGTTTTGGTGATGATGTGATGTGCTATTGAGAGTGATGGTGACATGTGGTGCCTGTCACTAGCCTGTCCCTTGTGCCGGATGCTGCAGCATGCTCTGAATGCAGGAGCCCCACGCTCCAGCTCTCCAGCGTCACCAGAGCAGATAACGCAGGAGATTGATCGTGGATGCCTAACGTGCTCAGGATTTGCTGCTCTTGCCTCAGTAGCACATGAAAGAATGCCTTGATGCACAAGAGAAGAAAGCGTTTACATTACAGTGAGCTGTGACCTACTTTTAACTCTCTCTTTTATGGTGTGATACCGGTATTGAGCTTGGAGTTCATACCTGGCTGCTGACATGCACTTTTGCAACTTATACCCAAGGGAGAGCATATCTCAAATGCAGCAAAAAACTGGTCAGCACTCTGAGGAGTTCCTAACTATTAAATTTTGATTCTGTATACCCTGCAAGGAATCCAAAAGGCATCTTATTCCCACTGAATTTCCCTGGGATTTTGACGATTAATTCCCTTTGATTCCTTTGAAGATCCCAGCTCCCAACCACTAGAGGTGGTAACTGCTCCAAGATTCATACAACAGCCTGGGACTTCTCACAGCCCCAAAGATTTCTTGTGGAAATGGTGCCATTTGCTTTCCGAGTCCTTTCACCAAGAACTTGCTCTCGCTTTCTCCCTTCCAGGTCTGGCACCACTGATCCGTTTGCAGTTACTCCATTGCAAAAGGTCCCTCTCCTTTCTGTGCTCCTTCTGGGATCTCTCTTGCCAATGGTGCACACGCTGTTATTAACTCCTGCTTCACATTTGACAGAAGTGAAACTCTCATCTGTGCCTTATTGCCTAGAGAGGTGACTTATAAGGGAATTGCGGTTCCTCAGATCCATTTTTTTACTCCCTATGCCCAAGCTCAGACTACAGATCATTCAGATGATCTGGAAAGATCAGTGGAAAAATGATCTTTCCACTCACTGGTAATTGTGAAAAATACTTTTAACAAGGTTTTGGGAGATACACTGCAAGCCTCCTCCTTTTCATAATAACTGATTAACAGAAAAGCTGACACACAAAGCAATGTTTCACTTTTTTTTTTCCAACATGAATATTTTTAAAAGAGTAATTAGAATATATGAAAAATAGAAATTTTCTTTTTGATAGTGGGTTGGGGGAGGACTGTGGGAGGGAAGGGTAATTACTTTTATTTATTACTTTTTTCACTTTTATTGCTAATTTTTTTTTCACTGTAACCATTAGCCAACATTTGCAAAGTGTTTCAGCTCACCTGACATGGCCTTCTGGACTGAAACCCCCTCTGCCCAGTTTATTGTTTATGAGGAGGGATGTTCATAAGGATGTAGCCTGGGAAATGGGCCCCTATAGATAGGCAAGGCAGTTGATTGTACTAGAAGCTTGTTGAGGTCAAGAGGAATGGGTGCCTATTGAGAGGCATTCCTGCCTGTAGATGTTGTTCCCTAGCCACTGGTGTGAATATCAATACTCCTGGAGGTGTGCTGAGACTGAGAACGGCCAATATTGACAGTCTCTGGTACTTACAAAGAGCAAAAGTGGTCCAAGAGCAAAGGCTATAAGCGTTAGGCGAGACTGAGCAGAATTGAGGCCTATCAATACAGATAGGTACCCACACTATCACTACAGATCCTCAGTATCAATCCCTATCAGTAGGTATGGAACTTGATAGGCATCAGTGGCTCTCACTATTGGCTGGATGCAGGTTTAAGCTGCTTTTTGTGGTTCATCTGGAGGGTACCATCCCTCATGGCTTGGATGGAGCACCCTCGTGGGATGGTCTCCACGCACAGCCTGAGGGAATCGGTGAGAGACAGCAGGTTTTGATGCTTGTTCCAGTGGAGGTACAAAGAAGTGAGGTATAACCCCTACAGCAAATCTGGCTGAAACTCATTAAGGATAAAAAAGTAGAGTCCATGAAACAGGAAAGATCAAAGTGCTGGAATTCAGATGCAGACTGGAACCAAGAAAAAGGTTTTGCCCTGAGGCAAAACCTGAACTGAGTTCTCATTTTGGATTTGAAGGTAACAAATTCCCACCAACAGATCCTCTGAGGCATCCACCTCCTAGAAAGAGATCATCTGGTGCTGGAAAGCCAAGTCTTTTGTATGTGGGTTCCAAGTAAAGAATGAACACTTCTGAGGGGGAAAAAAAGAAAGAAAGGAAAGAAAAGGGATCCAAGTACACAAATCCCCACCACCTACACTCCAGTTAACATGTTTCTTAGATGAGAGGGAGATGGTGCTCAGGTCATGTCTCTGTTTTTCAATGAATCTATTGGACACAGACCTGGGAAAGCAATTGAGCACCCTCTAAAATTCTCCGATCACTGAAATAACTGAGGAAATCAGAGGTGAATGCATGAGAAAACCCCCACCTTCCAAAGCCACTGGAGATTCAAATTCTACTCATATCTCAAGAGAAAATTTCAATGTTGAGCCAATTTCCTAGATTTTAACATTTATTTCCCTTGTGCTATTTAAATAAAAATCAAAGATAGCTAATAAGACAGTCTAGTGATTAAACATATTTAGTTCTTATTGAAAAGGAAGTGGGCTATGACTCTGCATGCAGGCAATGTATCATTTCTTCTAAAAAAAGTCAAATGATAATTTCTTTAAACAGAAATTTTTTTTTTTTTTTTTTGGCTAATCCACTTCTTCAGTCTGCTCTGCCCAAATTGTTTTTCTGAGAGGACTAGCATATGATATAGATCTGATAGGATGCCTTATTTTGCACCAAGTAATTGCATGAATTGCTACAGCCAGTGATCAATGTTAATTAAAAAAAAACTACAAAGGCTTAGCATTCCAAAGCCTTCCAGGAAATTATTTGAGTACTGAAGCCATTTTAGGCATATAGTTAACTCTTCCATCTGCAGCTCTGTCAAACAAATCCTCTCCTATGCTCATGCACACTCAGTAGCACCATTAGTTTTAACTGGTACTATCATGGGACCAAAGAAAGAAAAGTGCAGTTCACTACCATCCTTCTTTCCCCAGCTTCTACAGATGAAATGGCAGAAAATGGATCATAACAGAAATGTTCACTGTAACATAATAGATATTTTCACTTGATACTACAGAGACAAGCTGAGCTGGAAGGCTCACCTGGAAGCACAAGCATGATGAGTCCTTCTTCATGCTACAACCACCGTTCAACCTCCTGTTGTGCTCTGCAGATATAAGATTATTAGGGTGTTCGGTCATGCTCCATGACGCCCTGCAAAATTTGCCTTTTGGGAACAGGAATATTCACTCAGAACCAGGCTGCAATACATTTCCTCCATGACTTTGAATATAACAGACTGGCAGATTTGTAATTATCTACGCTACAGTTTTGAGGGCCTCAAGAAAAAGGTGATGCCTGTTCTGAAACACTGAGAAACTGGAAACATTATGGTTTCAACAGCTGTTTAACATGGACACTTTTGAAATAGTCATTTCCTCTTGTTCCAATGACCTTTTATGCCAGTAAAACCTGTCGACGCAAACACTGTAAGAATTGAGCATGTTCAGTGGGAACCCAGGGCTGCATCCATCTTCTGACACTTGGAGCTGCTACAGTATTGTGCATGTCCCCACAGACACCCAGATGAACAGTTTGACCTGGTTCCAAACTCAAAAAGAGTGTTTGTGGCAGAGGTTTCATCACAAAAGCCTGCCAAAATATTCTGCCAGACAGCAATAAACTCAATTTACATTATAACTTAACACTTCCTTACCCCTCATCCTCCTGCCAAGTATGACAACATGACATGCAGGAGCCTGCAGCATGGTGTAGCAAAAGAAAAAAAAAAAGAAAAATAATAATTTCAAGAACAAAATTCCTGTGAAAGACCAACTCATTTGCTGAGGAGCTGCTGGAAACTTCTGGAAAGAACTGTTAGTAAGGTGTTTTCTCCAGATAACATATTCAGCATGGGTCAAGGTGTGATGGGCAAAATCATTGCACTATGTTTCTTTAGTATCAGTAGATGCAAAGATGTTGTCTGGTTTCTCATCTGACATGATTATGGAATATTTGCTCTGTGGTCACTCTTGGACCCAGCGTATTTAGGCACTGACCTGCTATTGCTGAGGCCTGACCTAGGTAGACTTGTCTTGGTCCAGTGTTATCATGCTTATTTGTTCAGAAGAACATCTGCATTCTGCAGTCAAGCTAGGGCCAGTTTTTAGCCTTCCTATGCTAAAAAAAAACCCTGCCTGCCCCAGCATTTGTTTTCTCTCTCATCTTTCCTTTGCTAACACTTTTTCCTCCTCATTGTCACACAAGACTGGGAGGATTTATGCTTATGTTAACCTCAGCCTGCTTAAGAGATGTAACAGGATTTTCAGATGATAATCAGTATTTTCCTCTTCGCTTGTGTAGGTGTGCAGTAATGTTAAGAGTTGCAAAGCGTTACGATTTTGTTTATTGTTATCTATGTTTAGATGTGATTTAACCAGCACTTCAAAGCATTTTTGCACTCTTGAGAATATTTTGCTCAGTTCCTGAAGAGCGAAGCCAACTTTCCCCATTAAGGAAGCACAACAGATGTCCAGAGGACACAGTGAAGAGCGGTTTATGGAATCAGTTCAATTGCTGCTGGAATTCTTCTGTCTTCACCAGTTGCTCTGCTGCAGTGACCTCCAAACTCTGCTAAGGGCATTAAAAACACCAGAGCCAACTCTATTCAAATGATATTTAACATGAAGGGAAACAGGTCAAAATGGAATGAAAAGCAGAACATCAGCAAATTGCAGCAAAGCACAAAAACCTGCCTGTGTTTCCAGAATAATGAATGTATTCCGACTATATCAGCTGTGTGTATCTATGCAGTAGCCAGCCATATTCAATATTTTTAATGTATACAGCCATATTTTGCCTCCAGCAACACACTAAAGCTCTAATCTCTACATGAAAACCATAATATTTTTAAGAAAACAGATTCGTCTCTAAACAGTTCTGATGGAGCTCTTTTTTTTTTTTTGATGTAGCTAAATTCACCTACATTCTTATATGACCTCTTATTGCAACTGCCCTGTCTTCTTTTATCCTATCTTTTGCAGCTAATGTCAAAGACCTACCTATTCCTTCCCTCCACAGAAGCGCATGGTTGTGTATCGGAGCAAGGCTTGGTGACTGCTGGACTGTAGCATCTTTGGAGGAACAACTCCCTGCTAATGTGCTGTTCTGGACAGCAGATTGTCTATGGCCAGCCCAGAAAATACGAAGAAAGGACACACAGCTGTCTGAAGCTGTGGACATGAACATATCATGGCATTCTGCAGGCAATGACAGAGTTCCCACTCAAAATTCACAAGCACTTTAGAACAAAATGTGTGTTGTGCAATTAAGTTCTTGCCTTATGATAAGGTATGGAAAACTGCATGATTTTGCAGTGACAAAATGGTGAGCGCAAGCTGGAAATGAAAAAAACCAGCATTCCCATGTGCAGTCTGGAACAACACCCATCATTTTAACTCCAACAGGAAAATACAATGGTCCTCCTTGGTGTTTGAAGCTGTCTTACTAAAGATTCCATCCTTACCTTAATGGAGGTGATTTGCGTTCATTTTGACACCCGAGGTGCAGTTTCATCCAGCACAGAATGTCAGTAATATAATTGAGTTATTCCTCCTACTACCACTGCTTCTGCAACAGCCACTGTGGCAGCTGCCACAGGCTAATTACATCAAAATCATCGTTGGTTATTAGTGATGCACTCAGTTTCCTGCACGGAATGGTCTGCAACAGATAATAAGAATATATGGCTTAGCCTAGGTCTGCACTCACCTTGCTGTTGATACACTCATCAAATAGAGTAAGGACTGGTCAAGAAAAGTGTGTTCCTTTCTTGTCCTTGATGAGTAATGGTCCAGAAAACTCACCCTGTGTCTGCACTTCATGCTGATCCTATGTGGATTTGCAGGATTCAGTTTTACTGAGGCAGACCTCTTTCACTTGTTCTTTTTCAGCAGAGTTCTTTTTTAACAGAGTCTATAAGGCAAATATCTTTTGTGTCCCTTGTTCTGGTAAGGAAAGCAATGCAAATTAGTAGGAAGGCTGAAATGAAAATCAAGAAAGAAAATAATTAAACCCCTCTCCTAAAAGCCATGCTGGGTCTGGCTTTCTGCTCTAGCATTATACAGTTAGAGTCAGCAGGAGCAGAACTTCTTATAAGAGGAACTTTCAGGGTTATCTTAAATACTCCTAATGTAGCTAATGCTTTTCATTGTTTCTTCCATGTACCAACAAATGGTCCTGTATATCTGTCCTGTCAATTCAGCATAATGTAGGCAGTGAGCAACACTCTGGAGCCCCATGCATCCTGTCAACCCCAAATTAGCAATCGAAAAGAAACTTGCAAAGCACATGATATGTGCTAGTTCCAGCAAGAGAAATTTTTGGCTGGGCCTAGACATTCATTCTTTGGTGCTTGAGTGCTGTTTGGATAGACAAACCCAAAGCTTAACGGTTCTGGAATGCACCTAGCACGGAAAAATTCCTGCCTATATTTTCTGTGCATCTTTCTAATGAGTGAATGTAGCAGCCCTGGAAGAGCCAAGTATTAGTACAGATTGGAGACAGGAAGACGTGGGCAGATACTTTGCAGGATTCTCCACACAACTCTGCCAAGGCTCTTTGCTCCTGACCTGAAATGGCCTTTTTCTGGCACAGAGATGAAACTCTGCCAATGCTCCTCTGTGCTGATTTCAACAACCTTTTGTATCCCAGACATGAGCCCTGGAGCAACCCTGCCAATGGGCCTCTCTCATGACTAGGGGGAAGTTGCAGCTCATGAATATAAGCATAACAAAGCCTCTTCTCCTGGCTCTCAGGTACCTGCCTGCTCCAGTTCTCATCTCCTCACATGTATAGATGATGCACTTGTCTTGCACCTCCTCTGCTGTTGCAGGTCTGCTTGAACATGGACAACTTGTCCTGCCCAGGATGTCCAAATGTGCATATAAAAGAAGAGGCGGATGAAATCACCATTTTGGACACCATAAAGCCAGATATGAATGCCAGTTTCCCAATATGAAAGTAACTCACATGTGACCACCCTAGAAAACACTGATGGAGGCAGGGGATAATGCAAACATTTGGCACTGTACTCTGTTCCCTTTAAGTCTGTGGGATCACAGCCCTTGTAGAAGCAGAGCTAGACCCTTACAAAATATTTTAATATTTTTGGCTGATGATTTAACACATTATATATGTGAAGCCATATGTGACTCTGCCAGAACTGCTCCAGTTTCGCAACCCTTGCAATGTGTTTTGCTGCTTTTGGTACACAGAAACATACGCCTCCTATCACTCATATTGACATGCCATTGGTTTGATCGGACCATTTCTTGGCCGCTGGAGACTGGTGTAGCCCTGCTAAAGACAACAAGTTACTCTGCTTCACTCCAGATTGATCTCTTCCCTCAAGTGATGAGTTCATGTGTTCAAACAGTGCCCCACTGATGTGAGGAGTGCATTTTTGATCAGAGAGTCAAGGGTACCTTTTTATTGCAATAACAATAGTTTTCAGACCTCCCTGCTGTCACAGCTCAGCTTAGACACTGCAACAACTATTTTTCTCTCACCAAAAGAAAGCCTAGAGACTGGGAGCAGTGGTTATTCATGGTCTAAGTCTCTCCAAAATGTAAGTCTGTCTTTCGTACCTTCCTAAGGGGTCTGAGTGAAGCCACTGGAGAGCCAGGTGAGGCAAACTGCACAAAGCGCGGTGTGGATATGAGACAGAAAGACAATCTCTGCTCCGGAGCAATTACAGCCAGTGTGCTCAGCATCCTTCTTACATGGTAAACTTGGCTCTGCAACCAGCTGACACAACAAGCCAGAAGGTCAGATACCACAGCGAAGGCATGGAATAACTGACAGAAGACAAAGCTAAACAGAAACCTGCAAAGCTACTTAGGCTCATTAAGAGCTTTCTTTTTCTTTTCCTTTTTTTTTTTTTTTTTTTTTCCCCTCATGAATAAAGGCTTAGGGAATAATAAGGGTCTCTGTGCTCGTTAGCAGCAAAACACTACCATCAAGTTTGCTCCAATACTTCTGGTCTCTGTCAAACAGCATCCACAAAAAGGGGCAAAGCAGTTCAAAGGCAGCAGGGAATCTAAGTTAAACGTGTTGAGCAGAGTTTGATACCTTTGACTTTCATGAAAATTTAAGTAGGTTGAGAGAATAGAAACTCTATGAAAAAAGTATGGAATATATGTGCTCCATACATCTCTCAGGATGCAGACAGAAACAGCTTCCCCTTTACAAGTTAGTGGCATTTGATGCACTACAGATCTTATCAAAATCATTGTGCCTCAGTTAGATTCACACCTCATTTCCCCATCCCTGTAAATATATTACAATCACATAACATTTTAATAACTTCACAGGAAAATTGAAAATAAGGCAAAGATGACAACCTATGGGTATAAATTTCAACAGCCTTTTTTATGAAGTCATTAAATGCTTCGAATTTAACAAAAGGTAGGTTCATAGCTTTGTTTAAGAGTGAATTGAAAATACGATGAAGTCTATAATTCTGGGAAAATAAAACTGACTTTATCGATTAATTTTCCTTCCATTAGGCTCCACAATTCAACCAGCAATGATACATTTTTAAGAGAATCACCGCATATCTTCATGAATTCACAGTCTGGCCATTGATAGTGATTTCATCGTATCTCTTTTATTCATAGCTTCTTTAAACAAATAAGCTCTTTGCTGTGATTGATGGAGAAGGAACGCATTTCAGTATATATGTATGAGTATGGTATGTGGAAATAAAGCCATCTCTTCAGATAAGCTTCTTAATGTGATTATTCTTTCATCTGAAAATTAGGTACTGAATTTTTAAGTGAACTCATTATGAACATTGAGTAACTTATTTGCTAGAACTTAGCCCTTTGTTCAAACCGTTGTTCAGTCCAGACCAGTAACACTGAACTAATGGCTGAGCCTCATATCGGATCTGTGAAACAGGGATTAATCTTCACACTTAGAACAAGCCAAATCAAATCCACTGCATGAGGAGATTCTACATTCAGTTCACATACTTAACTTCTCTAACCCTGAATATTTGTTCCACTCTTATAACAATTGCTCATCCTACAGAATGGGCTCAAAAGTGATTTTGGAGCAGCACACAAGGAAACAGGGGGCATCTTTGGCCCCCTGTGCGAAAATGTGCACAAGATAAGAGGAGGAAGCTGCAGGGCAGGAGCAAAAGTTGACAGGCTCATGGAGACGTTGAAGGTGTGGAATTACAGAAGATGCTCTGCTGGTAGCTAGAAAATTCACATGCTGACTCTTTTTATGGAAAGGAATACTTGTTACTATCTTAAAAAAAAATGCTCTGTGAGGTAGAGCTGCATCTCAAAGTGCTAATTCCTTCTAGGACTGACTTATCATCTGCTGAGCTAATAGATTAACAAAACAAAACCCAAACACAAAACACAATAGCGGATGTGATATGTTGGAAAATCACCAACCTGATGGATATTTACATGTAGGGATGAGAGGGGAAAAAGCCATCTCTCTCCAATTCAACTCCCTTGAACCCACGCCAGGCGCAACAAGGGGATTGTGCAGATCTGGTGCATGCATAATCTGTATGGGTACATGTGTACAATGGTTACTGCGAGGAGCACAACACATGCAGGGATTCTGCATTGAATACAGGTCAGTGTACAAACAGTGAGGAAGAAATAGTGGTGAAAGAAAGATATTTCAAAGCCAAGGATAATGAGAAAGTCTCTGTGTGTGTCTGTCTGTGTGTCTGTTTGCATGCTGGACATATGCTTGGAGGGGGGTGTTATGAAAACAAATTTCATCTGACAAGCTTTTTACTACTCCCATCGAAGTATGAAATTCATCCTGGATTTGAGCAACGCTCTCACCTCAACTTGAACCATCCTAGGAGGCAATGTCAGAAACTGGAGAGCTGGTTTGGAATAGTGCTAGCAAAATATACAGGTCCCACCTCAGTCTCTATGCTTTCACTGTGGATGAGCTCCTCAAATGCCCCTCAGCCACTGCCCCAGCCCCTTTCCTTTCCTTTTTCTTAGTATTCAGGGTGGAAGCTACACACAAGTGGTGACAGCAGCTTATTTCATGCAAATGCTCCCTGAAGTTTTAAGCAAGATGCTAAAAAATCAAGTCAGAGGAGCTTGAATAGTCCCTCCTGCTATGGTAGCTTCTTGAAGAGCAAGGAGCTTGGTCTTACCTAGACATAGACCTAGGTGGTCAAGTCTCATGCAAAGTTGGTAGGAACAGTTTATCTCGCAGTTGCTTCTGACCAACTTCAGGGAAAATCAGCAGATAATTAGGGGGAAACACAGGTGAGGATAGACACTTTGAGAAGCTCTCCTGCCAGCAGAAGACATGACGGGTTGGATCACAAAGATTCTTCCACCTAAAGCCTCCACCTGAGCACACAAAAGATTGTGCATTTTCCTTAGCTCCCTTCTTCAGCACTGCATCATCAATCAGCCAAAGTGAGCAAGACCTCGAGCTAAGCCATGGTGGCCCTTTATTTACTGGCCACCATGGTTCCCTTCCGGACACCTTTCTGTGCAGATCTCCCATCGCTTCTCAGGAGACCCAGCCTTTCCTGGAGTACCTGATGCGAGGCACTCAATGCAGCACGTGGCCCGTGATGCAGTGAACAAGAAGGAGCTGATCACCAACTAATGCAAGTGAGGCACAAGAGAAAAAATATCTGCCTTATTCATGTTATAAAGTAGCTCTTTCTCAGGCTTATGTAGAGGGTTCACTATTTGCTGCTAGGTCAGTGTTGCTGTCTCTGTTTCCCACCCACTCTAACTGCTTTTAAACACACACTGGCATTTTTCAGTGAAATGGATACTATGCCTTTCCAGCTGGAGATGTATTGTGGGCTGTAAGGCCATGTAAATCATCCTAGAAGGAAAGGAAATGTCACGTTTACTCCTTAACTGCAATCAATAGACATTCAGCATGGAAAAAGAAGTGAGTACATACACATGTACGCTTTGAACAGGCTGTCTTGCCAGCCTGCAATTACAGGCTTGCTAGGACAGATTTATCTATCATGCAGAAAAGCAGATGAAGACTCAGAGAAGAATCTCTTGCTAATCAATAGCTGATCTCTTTAAGCAAATCATTTCCAAATTTAGTTCTGAAGGAGCTATGCTAGCACTGGGAGGCCCAGTGGGGATTACAGCAGCAGTTTTACAGCACAGAGTGCCAACAACATGTGCTTAATTTACTGAGCCTTTAGAGAAGGGTGAAATCGGACTATGGTCCAAGCCATGTTGCTGCTGTAATTTTACTTCGCCAGACACAAAGGTCCTTCCAGACAGGTAGTCCAGTGCTATACGCTAACATATGTCAGATTGCCCCAGATCCCCCAATTTAAAGTTTCCATTTGGCTCAGTGGGAATTAATTGATACTTTCCGGCTTCTTCTGTTTTCTTTTAATGTCAAACACCCAGCCAGCAAGAGCTGCAAATAATACCCTCCTAAGGGTAAATTGTGAGCTCATTGCTCGTTTAAGTCACACTGAGTGAGAATACTCCCTGGCTGTGCCCTGTGAATCAAGCACAGAGCGTACGCGATCATCTGAAGCAGCAGCAGCAGCCACATTTCCCAGAAAGCTTTCGGGAACCTGACACAATTAGTGATCAATACCCTCTCCAGTTAATTGATGGGCCACGGAGCCAAAAAAGGGGGGAAAAAGAAAAGAAAGAGGCTATCAATAAATAATATTACTTAGGAAACTGAAGTCTGAGGAGAGGTGCTTGAAGTTTAAGGGAGGATGCCCATGCTCAGGAAGACAAATGAGGACAGAAGAGGAGTGTTCTCAGATGGATGTGTCTTTCAAAGGTAATGGGCACAGCAGAAACTGAGTAAGATGCAGCGAAGGTCCCTGGAGAGACTGAAACCATTGGGAAACATCTGCACACTGCTGCTGAATAACAACCCAAGACTACCTTCACCTTATTCTCATTCTAGGAAGCTTTCCTAGGTCCCTCCCTCCACTGAGGCAGATCTTCCTTCACTTACTTCAGGTTGAAAATCTTTTCTCTGGGCACAGCGGTGGCATTGACCTGCACCATGGTTTAGAAACCTACACTGTGCATCTGCTAAGGGGAAATTCACTGGTACCAGTTGGAAGAGAACTTGTGTGTTTGGGCAGGATGACACTGTCAGAGAAGAAAACACTTCACCTCTCCACACTGGAGATAAAATCTGAGTTTCAGTAGTGAAAGTTTGTGAAGCACCAGGTGAAGAACTGCCCTGCAGCTTTGCAGGACAAAGCAAAGCAATGGGGACACTCCCAGGAAGACATTAGGAGAAAGGCTAAAGATCCGACTGATGTTGGTCAGCAGAGTTTCAAAGGCCTCGGTGAGCGGCACAAGACAGGAGTTGCAGGATTTTGAGTCTTCAGAGGGGAATGAAATTTGTGCTCTGCACACAAATGAAATTTTGTGCAATAGTGAGTGTGTTTGTGAACACTGAAGGGCAGATCCTTCACTTTTATGAATTGGAAATTCACCCATGGATATAAAAATATAAATAAAGTGCGTTTATATGTGTATATATATATATATATATATACACATATAAAAGGCTTCTAATTTTTCTCCATTAAACCAATTCCAGACTCCCTTCCCAAAGCCCAGTTAATACGCTGGGTGAAAGACTTTGACGGGGTTGGAGAATGGAGCCTTGGAAGGTTTGCCTAGAGGCTGCAGAATGGTGTTTAAGAAGCTCCTAGCTGCTGTCATCCAGGAGTGCTGGCCACCTTTCAATGTCACTATGGATAGATATCTAAAGACGCACCATCACCCATAAATCAGTTGGCAGGAAAAAGAAACATCATCAGGTAGCATTTTGGTATGCATTGCCCTATGGCCTTCTAGGCTTTGCCACCCATCAAAATTCAGCATATGCCCTCTTTATTTAGATTGTTTAGAGCTGTAGTAAAGGAGTTATCAAAGAGATTTTTTTCTTCAATAGTGAATGCTGGGCAAGGGATATGTGAACATCTGATTCACCCTAGGCAGTATCCACGTGCTCAGGAAAGTGCTAAAAGTTGCTGTGCACAGAGAGAAGTCTTCAAAGTCAGAACACAGGGCCATGTGGTGCCCATTTATCCCTCACTGTGACCCCAGCATGAGATACCCTGGCTGGAAGGCAGCACTGTCTCCTGTAGGTCTCACATTGCGGGCCCTTTGGGACAGTGCAGTGCAGGAGGATCTCTGCACAGTGTCTCCAAACACAGTGCAGAAAATCTCCAAACACAGCAAGTATCCAGCTGTATGAAAACAGACACAAAGAGGAGGGAGGTGAATTTGCATTTCTTCTAGTAGTACAAGTAATTATCAGAGAGAGCATCAAGGAAGTTCTTGTGGTGAAGGCTAAAAGCAGGGAGCTCCGCATTGCTCCTCTGTCATGTACCTCTTGGATGATCTTGGGCACTCAACCTTTGAGCTACCCATTTCAACGAAGTGCACTTCGTCTACCTCGTCTAAAGAGAGCCAGGGCTCTCCAGGGCAAGGAGAGTCTCTTTCCAAGGACGTGCATTATCACGTCTCTGTGGGTACCTCTCCCTGCAATTAGGGTTGTGATTGCAGCTTTACAGTTAATCTCTCTGGTTGTGTTTGGATATCAGATACTCAGCAGTGCTGGCTGAAGTGCCTGGATAAATACCCTGGGGACCACCTGGCCAGGTTGTGGTTATCAAAGTTAGGTGTTAGGCTTTCACTGTTTGACTAGCTCAGCACAGCCATAGGGGCTGAGATGAGAGACCTAAGCATTAGGACCTCTCTCCCTCACCCACATCTCTGCACGTTTCCTGTTGGCCCCATATGTCTAGCAACTCTGCACCGATGTTGCACTGCCTCACCACGACTAGAGAAGTGCACGTACGGATGAGCACTGCCCAGTGCCTTCTGCTAGAGACAGAAGACCATCATGACATGGCAGCAAGGTATTAATATAGAAACATGGCCTTTGTCACTTGACAATGTCGGTATTTGACTGTTGTATCTGTCAAGGGTCACACTATCACCCACTGCGAATGCAGACAGAGGCAGATGGGACCAAATTACCCCAGAGATGGGATGAGCCCATCCAACTGAGACTACCTAGGAATTAGGAAGGGATTACCTTGGAAGGTCACGAGCTTATGCCATCTACAGGGTGATTCCAAGCTCCTAGATGAGGCCTCTCTCTGGCTTGTAGCCTCTTGAAACTCACATTACCTCCATGAAACCCTCCGGAGCTCTGCTCCCAGCTCTGCGATGAGTTTATCCTGTCACTCTGGCTTTCAGTCATTTCACTACATATGCCACTATTCCACTTTCTCAGAAAACGTAGCAATATTTGTCCTGACTGATGTCTTATAGGTATCATGCGGCCTCATAACTGACAGCCAGGATAAAGGTGTTGAACGGGGCTCAGACCCTGTTGCTTTCATTGCACACAAGGGAAAGGTGGTTTTATCAGCTGTCACATATACTAAAGACAACACCCCCTTGTCTTTTGGCCCAGAAACTGATGTGCTTTAGCTGGAAATACTGGCTTTTTAAAGGGTTATTTCTGAATCACTAGTTCTTGCAGTGTATGGCTGCAGGTACAGGTGCAGGGCTTTACCTGGTTAATCCCCTGAATGCAGCTACTGCAAAGAGGGGTTGTGCATTTCCTCGTGAGAGCGGTGTTTAACAAGAAGCACATTAGTTGCTAGGGGAAGGAAAATGTATGCACGCATACATTGGTGTGTGTGCATGCATGCAGGCCAAGGAAGGGGGCAGCAAGGGTGCCCCTTTGAAACTCTTCTTGTTACTCTCTTTGATGTGGTGTCAGGGCTGGCGCCTATGCTCACACACACACACGCTCCATTTCATTGCTTTGATAAATCCGTGCCTCACAGGCAAGATTTCAAAGGGAATTTTCAAGCACCTTCCCTCCTCTTTCTCGGCAAGTTTGAGCAAAGAGAGGAGGGGCAGCCGGGTGGAAGTGGAGCAGTCAGCATGTCAGCTGTGGGAGATGCAGATGTGGTAACGATCGGAGGCACTGAGATGGCTCTTGGCAGGAGGACGGGCTCCCGCGTTACTATTGCCTCTCAGGTGGGTGTTAGGTGCTGCCTCTTTGTGGCAGAGTCACCAGCTGCACGGATAAATGCTCTCAAGGGGGATGGGGTTTGGGGGATGACAGTATTATTATCCCTTATTCTGGACCTTATTGTAGGTTCTGCCCTGTTGGCAAAACAGAAAAAACACCAGCTGTGATTTCTAATGCCTCCCCTTATTATCTGGAGCCTGCAGCTTAGCCTGATGTCCCATGTCTTAGGAGTGGAGAACTTCTACAGAGATCAGGGAAGGACCCCAGTGCCCCTGCATCCAGCTCTGGTGCATCCGCGAGAGAGAGGCTTTGCTCTTTCTTCCTCAAAAAAACTTGATCCTGTCTGGAATGAGAAGCAGGATTGGGAGCTCATGATCACGTAACAGTCTAACATAGGAGGCAGCAGCCTCCCAGAAAGAATCTAGCTTAAGAGTTTCAGTGTAAAAGAAAGGACAGAGATACAAGCAGGTAGATCTTGCAACCTCTAAAACGTTTGTGAAACACTGTGAGTCTTACGCTCAACTCCTAAAAGAACAGACCTGTCTGCCCTTTTTAGTCTAACAATCTGAGAGAACATCTCACATGGATTAGCTTAACAGGGTTTCATGCTGCTGTCCCTATCGGCTCGTGTGCGCCATCCTGTCTCGAGCAAGACAGGCTTCTGCGCTGACTTAGGAACACCTAAATCTGCCTCTGCATGCCTGGCATTTTAATGGGGGGTCTTAGGGAAGAGGCCCCATTCAAAACGTCCTTTAATGTACATGCTTGTAATGATCGATCTGCATGTGGGCATGATGAAATCATCAAACAAATGAAATCTCATAAGGGAAGATTTGCACTTGTTCTGGGAACATTACCAATTCTTATACATGCACAAGTCTGTCCTACCCTTTGCAAGAGCAGCGGTAGTAGAGATGCAGGCAGTGCATACAGGATTTAGCACCTCTCCCACAAAGAACCTCTATCCCACCAGAATATGTGGCAGGGTTTAGCTTGACACACATGCCAGCCTCCAAACCGGGCACTTCCTCACACGGAACTCGGAATGACAGGATAGATGGACAAACAAATAGACAGATGACAGGGGTTAGGAAAAAAACGAGGGAAAATTCTCATAAAATTCCTCTTATTTCCCTCAGAACATTCAGCTCTTCCATTTCTCCTCCTCACATTTCCCCTGAAATCATGCACTTTGATAACAAATAGTAAAAAACATTCTTTTTTTTTTTCCAGAAAGTCCTAACAATCTGATTTTGCTTGACATTTTTTTTATGGGTTATTAAATTACCCTCACAAAGGATTTTATTTTTTGGTGGGAGGAAATCGAATAATTTTATCATATACAACTTGAGAATAATTTCTAACTGCTATCCTAGTAGGAACTGCCCCCCCCCTTTTTTTTTCCATTTGAATCCATGTTTTCTCAATATTCATACAACTCTCATTCTCTGCACATTTTTTTAAATTGTGCTTCCCTCATCACCCAACTTACACACAGTAGTGCAAAACATTTCCAATAATATGATCCTCATACATCTATCAAACCTCCAACTTCTTAGAGGGATACAAAAAAAAATTACTTTACTTCTAATAGATTAATGACCTATACATTTCATTTTATATTGGGCTATTTGGATTTATTTACAGAGTCAGTGATACTTGGCTGAATTAACAAATTTTGCCTGGTTTATAGTGAAAGCAACAAAAACCTCCTATTTCACCTTTTATGTGATATTATAAATCAGCCTAGGTTCATGAGAAATTCTATGGGTTTCTACTCTAATATATTGATAGAGCATCATAAAGGAGTTTAGCAAGAATTGGAAAATGGAAATAGTCACTATCAACCACATATTGCCAGCAAGTAATATTAAATCAGTGTGTTCTTATAGCAGCAACATATGTTTTCCAAAAAAATCCATGTTTAAGAATACTTTGATTTTACTGAGATGGAAAACTTGGAATGAAAAGAACTGTCAGAGATAAGGTGGTAGATCCCAAATCATCATGTGTTGAACTGAATCTAAATTTTAGATCAATCTGGCAAGCAGCAGATCTTTGATTGAACTTTTGTAGTGATCTGGAAAAAAAAATTGTTTAGGAGCTTCACATATTATCATGGAGATAAGTAGCCAAATTACCTCTGTCATGATATGCAGAGTTTTCCTCCCGACTGCAGTGCCAAAACACCAGTGCCTTAGAAATTTCTTAGGAAAAGTTGTTCAACAGCCATAAAGGACCTGAAATAAACCAAAATGAAACATGCTGACACTTCATAATAGAAATGATAAAACATTTTATTTTGCAAAAGATAAAAAAAAAATTTAAAAAGCCTATTTTGTACCAACCTAGCTTGAAAACAAATGTTAGAGTACCAGTATTTCACATGGGCTTGCAACTCACATTTCCTACTAGCTCTAGCAACAAGATATTTATGTGAGGCCTGTAATTGTTCCATTTGAGTATCTCCTAAACTTTAATTAACCTATCCTTTCAACATCCCTGCAGCCCTGTAAAGCAAGGATACAGCTGGTATTCCTTTTTGCATTATTAAATGTCTTGCCCAGGGTCACCTCAGGAGTGTGAGGCAGAGCCTGAAACACAGCCTAGATATTCTTGATCTCAAAAGGCAACCTCGCTTCAAATCTCAGCCTCTGACAACTCTTGGCAGAGGTTCAGTCAAGTCTCATCCTAAATTCCTTCAACAGTTGGTTCACATTCAGTAAGAGCTGAGCTCCAGGGGCATATGATACTGCGCCAGGCTGGCTTCTGCAGGTTTTCTTGGCCAATATGGCTAAAGGGTGCCATATCCGAACCAAGCCAAAGCTTTGAATTTTTTGAAATTCATCCACTTTCCTTACTGCTCGCAGCTCCAGACAAAAGGAAGCAACTGTTACGCCGGTACAGCTAGAAGGAAGCGCAACTTTGCTTTCTGCATATATTCAATCTTCTCCAGCTCCCCTTCTTTTAACAAAATTTATAGAGTATAAGTAAGCTATAAAAAGCAATGAGATGCAATTTATGCAAGTAACATGTTAGTGCTCCGTAAGTTCCTGTCCCTTCGATGAGTTAGACTGAGATAAATCTTAAGTCTGTGTTTCATGCTGACAGGTCGTTAGGTACTGGCCAATAAGGCAGGTGCCTACTGGAGGGCACCTAATGAATCAGCCTTGCAAATGAAGGTCAACTACCCACATAAAGACCAGACCGAAATTTTGCCAAATGGCAGTTTCACTGTTCTGCTTTGCCCAGGGAGAAAGTCCAGACGTGGCCCTTCGTCTGCTCCCTTCCTGGCACGCTTTGGGGCAGCACATCTGCGCCTTCCGTTGCTGTCAGAGCCTTTGGCAACTCCCTGTCCCTGTGTGGTGTTTGCCAGGCTGCTCTGCATGGTGATTTGCATAGCACATCCTTTCTGTTTGAGACCATGGCTAATGGAACAGGTGGCTGTCATTATCACCACCCTTGCTAACGGGCTGCCATTCCAGCAGCACTGCTCCCTGCAGTGTGCCAGTGCTACCCCTTTCTCCAGATGCCGCGTGGTGGCCACAGTCTCCTGATGCCCCTCCTTTTCCTGCAGCAAAATGGGCACCGTTCAGTGCCCTCCTCCTGCAAACTGAATGCCCTCCTAGTCCAGCAGCTCTTATTTGAAATTCTCTACCTTCCCCTGGAAAGGGGAAGAGCAGGTGGATGGGTGAAGAGCACCAGGAGGGCTGACAACAGTGCCGTGGCTATAGAGAGGTTTTGCAGCAGAACTGCTGGAATGGCACAACTGCTGGAGCAGAGCAGGAGGTGCTGGAAGGAAGAGCTGACCTGTGGCATTGATGGCCTGGCCAGGCCAGTCCCTTCCATTGCAGCTTTTTCATCACAGATTTCACTTCCTGCCTCCCATCACCAACAATTAGGTTTAGACTGACACTTGAGAGTTTCAGCAGAGCAGAGCTTGGTGAAATCCTGTGAAAAATGGTGGTGAGAGCATCGTTCACAAGGGTGTCCCATTCATGCAGAGCGACCCTCCCCGGGAGCAATTTACTGAGCATGAAAGCAAGACAGGTGGAAGGACAACTTGGTTCAATGGTCATCCTCCGGTGTCACCAGTCATCTCTGAAATGAATCAGAGCTTCATGAAATGCCCATATTCTAATACTTGCCTTTCAGCAAAAGCTTCAGCATCAAACCCACTCTGCTGGACCACTAGGCACTTCCCTCACTGAAAGGCTTCCTGCAAGCAGGAAAAATATGTCTCGTTCCCATTTGTGCATTAGTAAGCTATATCCTGGTCCTTCAGAGTAAACCGTTGAGAGGGTATTTCAGAAGCTTCTTTGTCTAACAGCAAGATCAATCAAACACGTGAACTGAGGCTGCTTTTGAGAAAACAAGAAGAAATCGAGTGGTAATTTCTTAAGTGTAGCACATGGCATAGATATGTCTCCTATTTGTCCAGCCCTACAATAGAATTTTCACTGTCCTCAGTGAAAACACTTCAGTATTAATGAAATACATTAAATATCACTATAATAAACAATCATCATTATGTTTCTTGAGGCTCCCCCCATCACAGCTCACTATACATCATTAGTAGAACAGTAAAATTATATTATAGCTTTATAATAAAAGAACACATTCTGTACAGTAATCTACCCCTTCAGGAGATGTCCTCTAGTATTCATTATTATTAGAGCCGTTTTTCCACAGTTGTTTGGGGAATGCAATATAAAGCATGATACCCTGCTCCCAGGTCCTCTGGGGAAATGCTGTCATTCTCACTTCCATCAGGGAATTATAGAGCCATAAATATGAAATTCAACAGGCTTCATCTCTGTTACGGTTTTCCCCAAAAGATATCTCCTGGATCAAAGGATGATGCAGAGATACTTCAACCTCCCCCCTCTACATCAAGCCATCCTTGCTACACAAGGAGATTTCTAGAACTAGATGTAAACAGCCATCACTGGTTGTGGAAGCATCCTGCACTTTCTTTTGTTCAACAGTGTTGTAAATTTGGGCTTTGAGTGACTTCAGGTAGAGATTTACTTGAATAGCCTTTTGCAGTGGTCTGAATTCACATTTGACCTTTTCTTTGATAGGCAACATGAAAGTGCTATAGTCAAGACTGCTGTAACCTGAGGGAAAGCTCCAGGAAAGGGTCCTCTCAAACTGTGTGTCACTGAAAAACACAGACGGTGTCTTTGACCATGATTTTCTCTGCTCAAAATCTTACGCAGCCTCAAATGCTTGAAAAAACTCCTTTTCATTCTCTGCAGGGGAAATTTTGCAGGAAAAAATATAATTCTTTCTTAAACACACAAAACACTCCTGGAGGAATTTCAAAAATCCAAACAGCAGTCCAAATATTTTTATTTTCTCTTTTATTTACATTATATGTGCTTGCTTGGGTCCTTTTAAAAGTTCCTTGCACTATTCTGTTCGAAAAATTTTATCTGAGTAACGATATAGTCATGCCTTTCCACAAACATAACGCAGTTATAAAATAAGTACTAATTTAAAACTGCTAAAATAATCTTGCATAACAGATCAATTTGTTTAGAAAGGTTAGAGAACACGTTTAAATGTTTAAGCTGAGTGTACTTAGTGTTAAGGTGATATGAAGATGCTTCATTCATGGACTTGCTAGAAACCATTCTTAGTGGTCAATATACGACGGAAAAAAAAAAGATTATTTGCATAACTTGGCAAATCTTGTGCCACCCTGACATAACCATGTCCCCGGAGGCAGGTGAAGGCATGGAGAGTCAAAGGATTAACTTGGTGCTAAGAAATTTTGGTGTCCAACACCCTTCCTATTAGGCTGCAAGTTAGTGTTCATAGAATTCACACAAGAAACCCAGTAGTTCTTGACCCCCGTCATGGTTTGAGACCCATTACGAGATGATAGCTCAACGTACTACCGACTCTCAAGGGATCCAGTATATTCCCACCCAGTGACAGCCAATCAGTGGTGCAGATGGAGAAACTCACGTCTGAACTGTTTTTAATTTTTTCAAATTCCCATTGCTAATGGTGCCCCATGCTCCACTCACACTCCATTCATGGAAAAGGTTAAGAACCTCTTTGGCAAGGAGCGATGCCCCACTGTCAATCTCTATAGCTGTGAGCGTTGCCATTTGCAGGGGTCTAGAGAAGTCAGGAAGCTCAGCCACCGACAAACAATTTTGCCCAATAAGTGGTGCTGGTATTAAGCTTTTAAAGGCTGGTAAATCTTCCGCTCTATTAAATCCAAGCCTACAGAACCCATTAATTGGTGTCTTTCTTACATGGAAGCATCGGCTCTAATTTGACATATATTTTATGGATCACTTTACCCCTTGGTTCATAAAAATGATCCGACTTCTTCTCGCCTCACCGGCTGAGGCCGCTTTCCAAATGCTTGTCCATAATCTTAGATGAAAAATGATAGCCCTGGAAAGGTGATGTGTCAGAGGAGTGTGAGACATACCGACACACATGCAGATGCAAGGCAGCAATCTGCTGAATTAAAATTACAGAGACAGGAAATGATGAACCGTCTCGTTAACTCAGCTTGTCACTCTGACAGCCTCACTCCTTGTAAATAAATAGGGAATGAGAGGGAAAAAAAGTGTACTATTAAAGCACAGAGAGAACGAGGAGATACTTAGGTCATCACCCACTCTAAGCAACATCGTTAATGAAATAGCTGTAACCTCATGATGCCTTGCTCACCTCGGGCTGACCACGGCATTTCTAATGCATGATCAGATCTTGCAAGACTCTGAGCACCACTAGGTCTAGTTTCAGCACATCAGAATCCTCCGGCTGTCCTGATCATTGCAGGAATTCACTCAGACAGTGCTCAGTACTAAACAGAGAAGAGCCCATGCTGATCTGTTTCCTTTTTTAAAAAAAGGCTGAAGCCATTTATGTTCCATATTGGACATTTTTCCCTTTCAGATTCACTCTAAATATTGAGTAAGCTTGGCAATGCAGACACTTTTCTACTTACTTTTCATCATCTTGTTAAACACACAAACACGCTGGAATTTCAGCATTCTCTGAAAGCAATGGCAGGTCTTCCAGCAGTTCATAATGATGAATAACCACTCCTATTTCTACCTGGGATGCAGAAATCAGCCTCACTCTTTAATCATGCCCCTAGGAAAGCTAGAAAAGCTGGTCACATCATGATCCCAGAAGAAATTTGATGATTTTGCAAATGGTGTCTGACCCGATGTTAAGCAAGGTCCTCAGTAAATCACCAGGTGTCTAGTGGAAGGGCCAGCTTTCTGCTGAGAAAGCTCCCTGCTTTTGAGGGTCTGTTTAACACGGCATGTCTCATAGGAGGAGCTGTGTAAGCCCAAAGACCCTTGTTTATCTCCAGACTTGCCATTTCTCATTCTGCATCCTGAAATTTCTCTTAGTTACAAGGTGATAATCTACTTCTTTGCCCAGATTTCCTATGCACTTTTAAAGTAGTGCTTTACTCCAAATTGCCCAGGAGCAATATGACCATGACAGCAATAGACAGTTATATTATACTTCCCTCTTCACCTACAGCTAGTCCAGGGCCTCTCTTGAGATTCATGGGCAACCAGCTGTGGGGTAAATGGTGTGTTGTTTTACCCTGTGTGGATGGGGATATGTCCCCAAACACTTCTTCTCAAGTTAGGAGTAAGATACTGTTAAAGTTAACGCAAGGGCTCGGGAAAAGAGTTTGTACCTGAATGTTTTAGAGAGCCATGGTCCACTAAAGATTGCTGTTAAATTGAGAAAATGATAGTAACAATAATAATAACAATAATTTTTTTCCTTTTTATATTTGCTCTGTGTGGCCTCCTTTGAATTCCCCCATTAACTTCTATTTCTGCAAACTTCCTTCTGTTCTTCCACAGAGCATCTACACAGAGAGGGCTGGGGTACTGTGCGGAAGGATTGGCTCATGGGTCACCCAAACTGAGTGAATGCTAAAGCCTTCTCAACAACAGTGTTCTCAAGTGGCTTCCTCATTTTATGGACTTAAGAGGTCTCATGGATAAAATAACCTACATCCCGCTGTCTATATCAGTTGCCAGAAACTACATGACTTCTGTCTTTCGTTTCTCTATTTTTCATATATCTTATGTTTCTATCAATGCCTATTACTAAGAGGTCTTTCACTATCCTGCTAGACTTGTCCCTAGAGATTGCACTCAATCTGAATAACAATAAAAGCCAAATTCAATAACAAAATATCACAAATTCTGAGCCACCAGAGGGCAAACTTCAAAAGAAATTTGGGGGATTTGCTTATGAAGCACTGGTGGAGATAGGAGCAACTTGTTGGAAAAGGCACAGGTTCAAAAATCATTAGTTAGAGGACAGAAATGGATTTTCCTTGATGTATATATATGGGTATTCATATCTAAGGGCCTATGATGGTAACACGACTTTCATTAAAATCTGTTTCCAACCTATCAGTTCCAAGGCTCCAACTGAACCCAAGTAAATACAACGGAAGATCTGCTGTATAGTTGCATCTGAGTATGCCCCCAGACCTCTGCATGGCATTCATTTAAAGCACGCATTTTCACTGGGCTGCTGCGGATTCAGCAAGACTCACTTTTGTTTAATCCTAATTCCTGAAGGCTTTCTGCTGAACCCTTATGCACAGAGCTGCTTGGTGCTACGAATCACCCGTGTGTTCTCCTACCTGCAGCCAGGTGTACACAGACTGCAGGATACGCTGCCTCCTCCATGCTCCTTCACCCATTCATTGGCAGTAATTCCCCTTTTGAGACCTATGTGCTGGGATGGTGGCTAAGGAGCTGGGGTGGGTAGGGAGGTAGCCCTCAATTCCAGGGAGAGAAAATGACTGCAGATGATGTGGGGAGGAAGCAGAAGATTCTGCAAGGTTGACACTCCTCGGCATGTTGCTTGGGCTGAAACGCAAACCCTGCTCAGCAAACACAGGCTCTGCTTTCTGCGTGAAAGGACGATCTCATTAGTCCCCTGTGGTGCTCATCACTGCTTGGGGCAGCTCTGCATGAGCAAATAGGCTTTCGTGATCTTATCTTGATGCCTCTTATTAGACACTGTGTACCAGCAGAGGTGGGTGAAGGGTAGGGAAGAGAATGGGTGTGAGAGGCATTTACTATCTGTATTTCTTTCTGTGTTATGAAAACACACCTCCACCCTGTAGCATTTAATTAGCTCCCTTTAACTTTTCCCCCTTTGCACAGGGGAAGGGAAAAGTCCCTGGGTAAACCCAGAATGCCATTTTGTGGCAGTTTATGAACAAACAAGCTCCCCATCAAACCAATCCTTAGAAATGTCACTCCAGGCTGGCACTGAGCAGAGATTAAACGATGGATTGTCAATTTTCCTTTTTTATTTGATGTTTTGAATTTCACTGTTCCTCTCTTTCATTAAAAATGAACTAGAGGGAAAAAAAAAAGCAGAATAAAATAGAAGCCTTTTACATCTAAAAGTCAAGGTAATTATCTCTTATATCCAACCCACTCCTCCAAGTCTCTGAATGAAGCCATCATTAAAATCTGTGTCCATCTGGTGACTTTTCCACAGCTAATTAGGTGAAGAAGCCAGTTAACAGATATGTTCTGCTGAAATCTATCTGTCTTCCTCTTTTTAGAAACTTTCAGTCATGGCCCATGTACAACCTGGATGCTGCTTGTTCTGTCTCTCAGATGCTAAGAGAACGCAAAAAAAAGATGCCTTGGGAGAAGGCTGCTTTGGTGATCAGCTCACCGAGGTCCCGTCATGGTGCAGGGGATGGCAAAAAAAGAGGAAATGGATGTGAGAGACAGGATGAGAATGGGGCAAGGGACTGCCAGCCATGAGAGCAAGCTGTGAACGCACAGCACAACAAGGGTTGTGCAGGCAGTGCCATAGGAGACAGAGGTCCTCTCTCCGGGGCAGGTTTGATGTCCGCTGTGTGGGAAGCCATTCTGGGAGCTGGTCGAATGCTTTGCTGGCAATATTTCAGTGTGTTTCTGCATGGGGCTTCTTTTAATGCTGTGATTCTCTCTCTGTGGTTTGTCGGGCACTCAGCCAGCCTACTAAAGACTCTCTACAAGATACCCATCTGCTGCATTTGTTAGAGCTTGTCACCCTAATATCTCGAGGCTGAAAGGTATTGATTCCTCCAGCGGCCAGATGGATGGTTCATGGGATATCCCCTGCTCATCCAAACCCTACACCAGCTCTCCTCTTCGCACTTAAAGGATCGTCAATTTTCAGGATAGCCCCAAGTTCCAATGAGATGCTGAGCCTTGAGGGAACCCTCCAGGACCCAGTGCTGTCCATATGGGCTATTACACGTGGGAGTGGAGTGTGCATGATACATGAACTGCACTCCAGTTATAGTACAGCCGGAAGCATCAATCTCGGAGTGCTGAAAGCCTCTCTAGGGTCACAGAGGAAAATTCAATCATGTTTATACCTTCTAAGATACTGGTTCTCATTCAGGAACAGTGGGCAGGTATATCAGTGTGACTACTGAGCGTACGTGCCCCTTACTGGTGCTGGCATCAAGGACTCGGGAATCCGGGTCAGTTATACATGTGGCGAACGATTGTCCTGGATCAAGGAGGGTTGACTGATGGACCCCAGTCTCTCAGAGCTCTCTGTCCACTCGTCGAGCTCACTCACTCATCTTATTTCTCCCTTTGTAGATATAGTTGACAGAGGCCTGCTGCCATCTTTCAAAAAGACTGGGATTCATAGACAGAAATCAAACAGCTTCTGCTTCTTCTCCTGCAGCAGGATGCTGTGCCTTCTAGTTTTGGGACTGGGCATGCAGGTAATTCCTGATGGGACAATCTTCTGTGCATGTGCAACCCACTTCCATGACTATGTGCACATCCATCCCTGAACTGGAAAAGGCAATACTTGAGGACTTTTATGTGGTGTTATGTGGTCTCTCCTCACAGAACAGTTGAACCCCCCAGCTCCATTGCCCAGCCTTCTCTATCTGGCTGTGCCATTTCAGAACATTTGTCCCTGAGAGCAGGACCTTGGCCTTTCGTATTCTCTCTCTCTCTCTGGAAAATGTCAGCCTCAGTTTGGTACTATCTTCAGGTGATTATAACTCCAGGTCTGTAACAACTGAGGAATACAATAACTTCCAATTCTTCTCAAAGAGATGTGACAGAGGCCACAAAGACTCTGACTCAAGGAAGGCAGGACACACTGACCCAAAAGGTCTTGTCTGTCTTCAACTCCCTTGATTGAATTCACCACAGAAGAAAAAAATTACTGGACAGACTTTCATTTTCATTTACTTCCAAAGTCTGGGTCCAAATGTTAAGAGAGCCCAGAAGGGTTAATGTTCACCAGAGTTCATCTCTAGCCAGCGACTCCCTGCTGCTCGCAGATTTAAATCATGTGATTGTCATTATAGTTAGAGATGAGAAAACTTGATAAAATGAGCCCTGTATGTACAATGGATTGAAATAGAGATTGGGCAAGAATTGTAGTGAGGGAAGGATTACAGGCCATAAATATATCACAAGGACTTTTTAGATACAATCATAGCTCACTGCAGCATCACCATTTCTGAACTGCTTTATATCCTGTTTTGTACCTCACCATTCATGAGCGGTATAGGAAAAGCTGTACAATTCAAACACACAAAGCAAGCGAACAAAGACTATTTCCTTTAATGGCACACTTTTCAGGAACACTGGGTTTCTTCAAGGCCACCCAAGGAAGGTGCTGAGCCAATTAAGATATTTCTCCTATCCTGTGATACATTCACTATACTGGAGTTAACTCTGCCTTGTACATCTTCATCAACAATGCAATATCCCTTATACCAATTTAATTTTACATTGCTAGCAAGATAAAGGCAATTTATAAGTTTCAATGAGCACAGCCTGGCTGGGCTCCAATTCAATCCAGGGAGTGTAACGTTTGCTGGGGAATTGCTCGAGATCTTAATGTCTGGCATATGGTGAACTGCTTTCATTTCTGACCTGTGCAATTAAGGTCAGCAGCGAAAATTACATTAAAACAGTTCTTTATTAATCATGTTCTATCTAGGGCAGATGATGACGACCTCTAAGCACAGATCTGGCAATCACAAAACAAAATACCATGAGACTCAAAAACCCCTCACTAATGAAGCTTTGCCATAGATTTGCCTTAGTGCTTTGTGCATGGCTTTGAAACCATAAAGATTGGTATAACGTCTTGCGGAGACAAAGCTTGTGAGAGCTGGAAGAAGATCTCAGTTTCCAGTGTGGATTTCAGAGGGATCTGAGATTTGCATGAAGATTATGCATGCATCTCTCCCTGCACTGGTGAGGTAAATACTACCTCGAGCAGGCACTCCTTGAAACGGCTCTGGATCATTCTTCAGGTATGTGACTGCTCTAAAGACCTTCTGCCCTCGCCTTCAACACCCTGCAAAAGCGGCATTTCCTGGAGGCTTGAGTTTGGAAGTGTTTTTTTCCCTGAAACTTAGCTCCCTACTTTTCCCAGAGAGATGTAAATAAAAATAAAATCAGGATGTGCCATGAGTTTGTATCTCATATTAGAGGGAGAGAGAGGTCACCCCGTCTTACTCCAAATGAATATTGCCACCGTCGTTTTATGGGCCTAATCTAAAGCACTAATGTAAATGAACCCTGCCATTGGTTTAATCACTTTGGGCTTGAATTATGTCCTGTTCTGTCCTGACACATGCACCGACCTGAGTGATCCTTGCAAAGCGAGCACCCTCAGCAGAGGTCTGGGGGAACTATTGACCTATTTGAACCCAACCAACTGAAAAATCATACTGAGAGTTTTCAATTCAACATGTGCTTTATCCTCTCATTGATGAGGCTCATGCAGGTTTTGGCTACACAGCTTATTCAGTCATGCTGTGGTCCACCATGTCATGAGTCCATTCGCAAGGTCTGGAACAGATAAAACAGAGGCAGACTGAAGGAACAAGGGATTTTCAAGGCCCAATTATTAACCCATGCCCCAATAACATGTCTGACCTATAAAAGGGGTGTCTAAGCCAGTAGTGATGGAATGATGCTGGCCTGAGAGATGAAATATTAAAAAAGCACATTAGACAGGAAAGTGAAAGAAAGGAATCCAGTCAAATGCAAAAATTACTTTCTAATTTCCGTGAAATGTGTAAAGGAGGGAAAGACTAGCTGAGCCCAGATATCTTTATTTTAGCATTCACAAGCATCCACCTTAGGAGCTAAGAATAACAAGACTATCTCATCTCCCTTCTCTCTCTTTTTTTTTCTTTGTGCATTACAAATGCGAAAAAAAAAGAAAAAGAATCAAAACAAGGTATTCCTGTCCCTATTGTTTGTTAAAATACCAAGAAAGAGAATCATTTAAAAATAGCCAAAAAAGCTCTTGTTTGCATTCAAATGTGCTCATAATCTCAGTTAATAAAATGAAGAGCAAAGCAAGAGTTCACCAAAGCTGGCCTGAGAACTGCAAGCAATTATGGAAAGATTTTCCCTGAAATTTTCCCTGAAGATGTAGGCCTCTTCTTCTTCTTTTTTTTTTTTTTTCTGCTCCTCATTCCAGCTGTTAGGAAGTTTTCTAGCAGTTTTGGTGTCTGCTCGCTTGTCCAGGTAAAGACATGTAGAGCTTCCATGTTGCCACCTCAGCTCTGTCTCAAACTGGTAAGCAACAGATGCTCTGCAGATTTCACATCGGTGGTCAATATCAAATAGTCTTCCAGACTTTAACAGTAAGTGTCCCTATCACATATGTGATCTCTTTCAAATAACTTAATCGATGACAGGATTGCAGCCAAAATCTTGCTGTCCACTTTGAAAAACTTCCTCATGTCGGATCTTAAGCTATCAAGTCTGAAAGCTGCACATGGAGCTGGTGTATATTTGCTTTACACACGAAACGGGGCAGGCACAGCTCACCCCACTGTGACCATTTGGGAATTTCCTTTGCTGGTGGTTAATGTCCCTGAAACTCCAAATAGGAAGCATCTGTTCCCAAACAAATGTCAGGCTTCACTCCACCCTACCTACTAGCAGCACATCCCCACTGTAATGTCTCTTCTTTGTGAAGGAAATATCAATTTACAGGATCTAAGTGCTTTCCGGCTAGTTCTTGGCAGGTATGAAAAAGTCAAATGGCTTCTCGGAGAACACTTAGACACTTAGTAAGCTGTGGCCTCTGCAAAAGCCTTTGTTTGCTGAACACTTGCTACTCAGATTATTTGTCTACTCAGAACCCTGCTGCTTCTCCCATCTGCTAGAAAAGACTTTTTAATTCCATGTTCCCAGGTAACATGAGAAAGGATATATGAAAAGCTAGGAAAGGGTGGGATGAGCCATCTTGCAGGCAGAACTCAAAAGCTTCTCCAGATTTGATAGGAATGTGTTAGGCTCTATTTAGCATGTTCTTGTAACATGAAAGCAACTCCTGCTTTCATTGGCCTCTGAGCCAATGCTAGCAGGTCTTTACCAAGCCTGAATTTAACTATGTGCCAGCCATGAAAGCTCAGCAGTGCTTTTGCAGCAGAACAGCCTCACATATGCTTTCTGTCTGTCCGTCTGTGCATCCTGCAGCAGTGGTCCCAGCAACGGAAGGGGGAAAGACATGAGTAGTCTTGAAAGACGCCGTGCTTGGAGACGGACTGTGCAGTGGAGCATCCCAGACTCACCCTTCATCCCTCCGCATGCAGCTACACTGCCCTAGCTTGCTGTTGGCTCCAATCAGCCCTGTAACTTCTACTTCAAATACATTTCTTTGCTCTCCTCTCTCTCCACCATCTCTCTAGGGATTTTTTCACTCTTTTTTTTTCTTTTTTTTTTCTTTTTTTTTTTTTAACCTAATTCCTTTTTAAACGTTAGCTGCGTGCTACCCTGCTCTTTCACCTCTCTGGTGTGACCTCTTTCTCATTTCATCTACCTGATATGTGTAGCTCAGGACTTCTGTTATCCCCATGATAGGTTTATTTATCACACTCTAATGATTCTTCTATCCACGCTGCACATCTCAAAGGCTGGCTCTGGGGGAAGAGGGTGAGAGGTTGCTGTGTAGCAATCTTTGTTTATTTTAAACCACAGTAAACTGCTTGAGCTGCAAAGCCAGGCAGAAGAAACCTGCTTCTTTCTTTCTTTTAACAAATGGCTGCATCTTGGGCTTCTCAGCTCATGAACCTTCCTGGCCAGAAAGTTCTCTTGATTGAGAAAGAAAGAAATATGCAGCTGTAAGGTATATTTTACCCCCAGGTTATGTTTTGGGTGAGCAACAATATGTGACACATAGATCAAGGTAAGTAGTTGTCCAGACTTGTATTCCAGAGAGCATGCAGATACGAGTTCACAGGCCAATGTTTTATGCATTTGGTCCCAAGACCATTCCTGCCAGGATCAGCTCCCAGAGATGTAGTTGAACTGGATTTGGCCTGGAAACAGCATTGCCCTTTTCTGTGATCAGCTGGAGAAGCAGCATAAAGTGCTGCAGGTTTTAGGCTATCTGCAGGAGAAGTTGGGATACCAGGTGCAATAGAAAGACCGAGGGTGCAAAGTTAGCCCATCCATGGCTTTTGAACAAATCTGAACCACTACTGCCAGCATCCATTGAACAAGTGCTTCGTATCATGGCATACTTGGTCTAGAAATGGAAGCTCTAAATCCGGATTTTTGGATCATCAGACAGAAAGGGTTAGGGTCTCTCGGTGAGTGGGAAGCAGTTGCATGTCTTTGGTCCCATGACAAAGTGAGCTGTATCTGCCCAGGGTGTGTTTATACAGATACCATCATTGGGAAGACATAGGATGCTGAGTGGCTTGTTAGTCTGTGTCGGGGACGAACAGCAAACATCTGTCACAAACCTTATCAGAAGACAGCTCCTGTTTGTTGGTGCACGAATAAAACTGCAATTGGAGCCAAGATTACAGAGATGAACTGGCAATTGTTAAAAAATCTGCAGCATTCAAGGTCCTGGGAACTTTTAAGTCTTAGAAGTGTAACAGCCCTTCATTTCTCCTTCTAATAACTTACAAGCCCATTAAAAAATATATATCTGTATATTCTCTCACCCCTAACCCTCCCCAAAACCAAACCTTTAATCAGCAACACCTTTTAATGCAGAATCAGCAGCAGTAGCAATGAAGAATGACCCTGTAGCAGCAGCATCTGCAAGGCAGGATTTTTTTCTCTCCCCCACCACTTTTTTTTCACCTCCATTGTGCCTTTGAAACATCTTCAAGCACTGGAGTTTTGTCCTTTTCATTTCTTCCTCCTGTTTGTGCATTTTTCTGATAGTCCCCAGAAAAGGTGCCTTCCTTGTTATTAGCAAGACAGACATTTCTGCTCTTTCCTAAGGTTCACGTTACCTTCCTGGGCTGTGCAGTCATGCTCTGCTCTGCGCCGGCACAGCACTTGGCAGGTGTACTCCCTGTCTGAAAATGAAGTCTCAAGGCACCACTGCAATGGAAAGAACAGTCGAGGTTGAAAAAGTCATCCTTTTAAAGAACTCCTTTCATTCCAAAATATCCCCCATACATAATGTCTTAGACCTAGCTCTTCAATTCAGGGTGACCTGGAGAGCCTTACCAGAAGAGCTGAAGGCAGAACTTTAGTCTGCTGATTATAATTTTTATTCCTCTTCATTAGAAAACCATACCCATTAAGTAACTGATTTTTATGGGTCTTTTGAGTCACTGTTTTGCTATATTCTGAAGAGTCTTGGCTCTTAGAAATGTCAGCTCTGAATTGTAGTACCAGTGAGGATACAGAGAAGGGCCTGGGCAGGTTTCCCATGCAACTCTATCAACGCACCTCAAATGTGACATGCAGCATCTCTTGCTCATCCAGCCTTGGTTACCCCCAAATTCTGTCAAAGAGGCCAGGCCTGAAACCCCTGACAACTCCTGCAGACCACAGGGGTTAAAGATAAACGGATAAACTTCTTTTGCCAGTAGAAGAAAACATGTCTTGCAGGCAGGTTTCTCCAGTAGAAAGCTGGTTTATTAATGTCTTGCTATCCTGGAACAGATCTCACTAAAAACCAACAAGCTTCACAGTACAACTTTCAGTATTTTCTGTACAATTCAGCACAGCATTAGTTATAAATCTTACCAGGTGACAGACTGTTTGTTCTCACACAAATAAAATAACAAATGGAGTGGAGATTGCAGAGAGCTGACAATCACTGGAGGCAATGCAACACTCAAGGCCCTCAGAATCAGAAGAAGTTTTCAGCTCAAGAAGCTTAACAGCCCTTCATTTCTTTTCTCCAAGAACTTATGAGTCCATTAAAAATATATATCTCTGTATTCCCCTCCACCCAGAAGCCTTCCTCCTTCAACCAGCTGCGCCATGTAATGCAGACTCAGCAGCAATGAAGAATGTCCCTGTAGAAGAACCCCAGGGAAGAAGGATTTTCTTTCTTCCTTACTTTTCCTTTTTTTTTTTTTTTCCTTTTTGCATATCCAGTTACACCTCTGAAATCTGTCTAAGCAGCTGGCATTTTGTCTTTTTTTTTTTAATTTCCTCCCTTTTTTATGTGTTTCTAGGTATAGTAGCTAGAAGAGCGCCTTTCATCTTCATTAGGGCCATACGTTTCTGCAGGTTCATTAGGCTCTTCTTTTGTTGTTGTTGCTATTGGTGTGCAGTTGTCTGCAACAAGAAAAATAGCTTCAAACATCATTAGTCTACTAAAGAAAATTTCAGTGCTCCTTCCCGGGGCTTTGGGAGTTTGTGCTGTGTTGAAACTTCAGCAAAATCAAGCATCTGACATCAGGCTTCCTCCTTTATCCTTTCTCATGCTCCTTATGACAGGCATCATTCCTCAGGGTCCAATCTTGCCTTTACATAACCTGTGCTGCAGTCTCAGGCGTGAGCCAGGGCAAAGCAAGATCCCAATGTTTTTCCCAGGCAGCAACACACCTGCAGCGACAGCTCCGCGGGACGCGGGCTGACCCTTTCATCAGGACGGGGGTTGACTCTACACATAAAAACGACAGCTTAAACGGTATGCAATGACGTTTGCTATTCCCCAGCAGATCACCCGAGCACGCTCCTTCAGCCATGTGCAGGTTGGCAGCGCTCGGGGCCAAAGGCCACACCTGGACATCCAGAAACAGCCCCCTTGGTGAACGAGGGCAGCTCAGATCAGGGCCCATTTACTCAATAGCTTTTCACCCCGTGTCAGCCAGGAGGATTCCAGGACCCCACTCTGCTGAGCCCGAGTTTAATAAGCACACGCAGTGTGCACAAATTCCCCCCCTTTTTTTTTGGCAAGCCTCTCCTTTGCATTTGTCTTGCTCACATTCGGAGGCAGTATTTATTCCCAATTTATGAACTAAACATATGAATCTCGATCTCTCAACAGACATCCCCACTACACCTTGCTGATCATAAGGTCATTTCTATCGGAGTGGCTTAAGTGCGTGCAAACCTCAAATGAACACTTAGGAGCCAAAGCCCCAATGCTGGTCCTCCCGGAATATCGGTCAGTGTTTGTGAGGAAAGACAGAGCCTTCTATACCACGGCATAAGGGCCTCTCCTCGCAAAGAGGAACTATCTCCTAACCAAACTAATAGTGAATCACATGCCAGTCAGTCCCCAAGGTTGAACCATGCAACTGCCCTTGTCATCTAAACATCCTACCTATGCGCTTTGCCTGTCTTTATAAACGACGCTGGCTCCCGAGCGCTTTCTAAACCGAATCGGGTCTCGCGGGGAAGGGCCCTGGGGCCGACGCTGGCGCTGAGGGGGCCGTTCCTGGCGAGCAAAATGGCGGCCACGGCCCCGGAGCGCGGGGAGCGCGAGGCCCCCGCGAGAGGCGGCTCCGAGCAGCGTGGGCGGCGCCGGCGGGGAAGGCGGCCCCGGCCCCGCGCGCCGGAGCGGCCCCAGGGAGCGGGAGCGGCCGTGAGCGGGGAGACGGAGGGGAGGCTGGTGCAGGAAGGGAGGCAGGGGGCCGCTCGCGGCTCGGGAGAGCCCTCCCCGCCGTCTTCGCCTCCGCGAGGAAGCAGCCGAGGCCGTGGGGGCTGCTCGGCATAACGGCAGCACCGGGGGCGCTGTGGGGACGCAGGCTGAGGTGGCGCGCGCACTGGCAGCGGCCCCAGCCTCTCTGTGTTCCTGGGCTAGCGGAGACAGCAGCTGTGCGAACAGGGGGATGAACTGCTTCGCCTAGCGGCCCCGCTGGAGGAGGAGGGAAGGACTGTGGACCACCAGAGAGCGCGAGAAACAGAGGGACTGGTGGAGTGACAGCCTCGAGCAGGGCACCGAGGGAACCCTCCTGCAGCAGCTGAGGATCCCCTGCCCTCTTGCCTCTGTCTTTCTACACGGAAGGAGTAGTCGAGCATTGGGACAGGCCCGGGGAGGTGGCGGAGTCGCCACCCCTGGCAGTGCTGAAGGAGTGTGTGCATGAGGCGCTCAGGGCCATGGTTTAGCAGGAATGGTGCTGAGAGGCTTGTGGTTGGACTCGAGGATTTCAAAGATCTTTTCCAACCATAATGATTCGATGATTCCATGAAAGTTCCACTGTCTCTTTCCACTTTTGTGTTACGTATGTGCCCATATACTGACAACGGCTTTCTTCTCACCTGCCTGTTTCCAGTGGTATCAGTCCCAAGGTTATCTTGCTTCTAAAACCTCTCTCCATGGAAGGACCCGTAAAGTCTCCTACAATGAACAACAGATCATCTTCTCACTTGACTGTGATTCATTTATATCCCACAGGTGACCAGGCAAATGGCAAGCTGCTGCCCTCATAAACTTTCTTAAAGTGCCTTCCATGTAGCCTTTGCGATATGTTGAGCTCGCCATTGATCTTCAGGAATATGGTATGAACAAATAATCTTATCCATGTAATGAGAAATTGGAGGGGAGGATGCACTGTAAGTACATTTCATCAAAAAAGTCTTCAGATGGAATTGCTCAAACAAGACAGGAAAACTAATTGAGTATAATAACTGTGAAAAAGCTCTCTGTGCTTCATGACAGAGGCAATACCATTGGCTGGGCTTAATCTGGTGTTACGGTGCATGGGTTGCACACACAATTGTTTGCAGCGCTGGGAAACGGCCTGCAGTCGGGACAGATGTAACATACACTTTGTAGCCATCAATTAATCTTTCTTGAAAGTAACAAGCAATTTGGAGAGACATAGACTATATGATGTTGCTATAGCCAACTATTTTCTACTTAGTTGACTGAATTTTTACCTTCCTCCTTAACAATTTTTACTGTGGTGATTGGTGTGAATGCAAAATTTATGGTACTTTGAGACCAGGAGATTCAGGGGAAGAGTAAAATAAAATGTAATTTCAGATCAAAATAACTCACAGAGGGACTGCTTCACTGACTGTGAGATTAATTGTCACATTTAATGCATTATAAACCTCTACTTGTTAATTTATATCAAGTCACCCCAAGATTTCAAGGCTATTGAACCAGGCTATTACTGACTCCACTGTAGCTGTTGTGATATTTAGGTCCAGCATGGTTTTATTGTGCAAGAATCTTATTGCTAAATTACAACAGGATTGTTAAAAAATTATTTCATTGTGTGACATTGATGATAAATATGCTCTTTATTTTGCAATAATTAATAGTTTTCCAAAAGATCGGTTCCAAAGCCTTGACACTTGGTTTTGAATGATCAGAGCACCAGGACTCCTGGGTTCCACCCACGGTTAAATTATCCCCACAGATGAAGACACCATCTTCCCCTGAACCCAAGGCTGTCCTTGTGCCACAAACCATAGGCCTTGGAGACGGTTAGTGGTTGGTATTTCTATTTGACCACTCCATTCTTAACACTGTTCCCCAGGTATTTGTTACTGTCCAGTATCAAAAGCAGGAGTAGGGGTGAGCGGATCTGACTTGGCATGGTCCCCAGCTTTGTTTCTTCTCATAAGCCAGTCTACTTGCCTGTAAAATGGATGGTAGATTTGGTACCACTGGTGTAAACTGAGCAATACAATGGAGACCATGTAAAACCACGTCTATGGCATAAGAACAAGACCCAGAAAACTGCTCTTCTCACAAAGGGAATTAGAAACCCATCCAAGGTAGTCTGGATTTATGTGCCCTGTTGCAATGCTGCTACTGCATGGCAAGCACGTTTTCCTTCAGACAAGGGCGGATCTCAACAGGCGAAGGAAACCTCGGTTTCAAGCAAATTTAAAGACTACTGATGCATGCTTTAGAGGCACAAATTAACCCCCTTCACACACAAACCAATCAAATAGCAGTGTCATAAACGTGGAGACATCGGAGTGCAGTATCCCTCTCTGACTCTGCGCACACCATGCACACTCACACGGTGTTTGTCTCCGGGTCAGTGGGAAAGTTAATTAGAAGAACGGAGTTTCTTGTGATGGAAGATGCCACCTTGATATGATTCTGAATCCTCTCTGTGCTTCTGATGAATTATAAATGACAGCAGTAGAAGTGAAGGACACCGACAGTGACAGTTTGTCAGCCACGCTGACTGTGTGTACTGTTTTGGGTGGGTAACTTTTTCTCCTCCGTTCATTTCACACCACTCATATGACTTCCCTCCTCCTTTCTCTCTGCTCTACCATTCCTTTTATTTGCCAGTAGGAGACTGAAAGGTGAAAGAGAGGACGGCTCCCGTGAATAGACTCTATGACTCATTCACAGCAAAGAGAGGGATTTGGATAGGGATGGAATAGGAGTCCTCTGGACGGTGCTTTCAGATGTGATAACCATGATAGCAATCAAACAACATCTGCGAGTCCTGCTGGAAAGTGTGCGGGAATGTAAGCTGGGTTGTCACACACAGGCGAAAAGGGAATCTAGCAGTGAAATATTTCTTATGAAGAAACATTTCTGATTTCCTCCAGCCATGCATCTTTCTACCAGTCATGAAGCCAGCAAGTAGACTGGATCAAAACTTGCTTATTCTCAATTCTTTAGTTCTTCTGTATACTTTTGGTGCTTATTCATCTACCAGTAAAAAGTTC
This sequence comes from Nothocercus julius, assembly GCA_013398735.1. Classification (NCBI taxonomy): domain Eukaryota; kingdom Metazoa; phylum Chordata; class Aves; order Tinamiformes; family Tinamidae; genus Nothocercus; species Nothocercus julius. The sequence goes on from VZSV01000119.1 coordinate 1,351,899, forward strand.
TCACTCTTTTCAGGTGTGCTGTTATGAGAAATGGCTGCTATTGTCATGGTACAAAATGAATTGGACAGCAGCTTCTCTGCACACTGATTTTTCCATCAAAGTATTTTTTGCCTTCCAGAATAAATAATTCCTGAATACTTGCTTCTTTTCTCCTTTTTCTTAAAAAAAAAAAAAAAGAGTTTTCAACTCAAAACATCCAGGAGAAACACTTCTTGGCATTGTAAACACGCTTCAATACATTTCAGAAAAAGAAAATTTTGTCTTTATTTTACTTTGCAAGGATTACTAGATACCCCAGTTTGGGGTGAAAAAAAAACTTGGGGGCTGAGTAAGGTTTGTGAGAACCACAACCACTCTGAGAGACTGGTGTGGAACATACTTCTTCCAAGTGCTTCTCCTACACAGAAGTAGATGAGGCGTACAATAGTCCTGAATTTTGATTTTAGGGCTAGAATAAGGTTTTCAGCAATTATTTCAAAGAACGGCAAAGTAAGCAAATAGTAATAGAGAAGAGAACACGGGCATGAATCGGAGTATGACCATGCCTGAGCAAAGATGATTGGTTGTTAACACTGTTCCTATTAAAGTTCATATTCAAAAAGGCTACAGAGATGCTATATCAAATCTGAAATAGATTTCTCTGCTAACTTCAAGGTCATGTTTCTGCAGCGTTATGGAATACATTAAAATGCTCAATTTATGCTCAATAACTTACCAAAATATAAAAGTAGCTTATTATATTAAATAAACTTCTGCCATGATCTCTCCCTCCCTCACTGTATCTCTTTTGACCTCTATATCTTATAGAAAAAAATGAATTTCCATGGGAACAGCTTTTCTTTACTGCATTTGCTCTTTACTTAGTAAAAACCATAATTGTCCCAAGGAAAAATGAAACTATCCAAGTGAATGATGAATCAAAGGACTTGAGTCTGCTCTTGCCTACAAAGTCCACTGACCTCAGTTGAGCTATTTATTGTCCCCAGCCTAAGATAGGCCTGATTTTCCTTTGCTTGTGCCTTGGCTGAGGCATAGTTCCACAGGTCTTTGTGTGTTGTGTGCAAGTAACATGGTTCCTCTTCCTTTAACTTCAGTTTAACCCAACGTGGCAAGAGCAACTCTACCAGGGGCAATAAAATAGGATAGGGGAATCCCAGCTCATGCATTCAAGGACCATCCAAAGGCACACTGAGGCACTGGAATAATAAAGAGGGCAAAAGATGTATTTCTGTGTTATGTGACTATTATTGCCTGATGCTGCAGCAATTAAAGGAAAATGCCACTTAATTCATTAGGATGCACTAGAAACCTTTAGGGAGTATTTTCACTAAGAAGAGTACAGAACCCTGCTAAAAATGACCATATGGCTCTTAGACTGAAGTGGATTGATATTCAGCCAACTTGAAGCAACTGCAGAGCTTGGGCCTTTTGGCTTCTGCCAGGATAGATACAGCTTCAAAAATATATTGAATGGGCTGCCTGGTGAGTCTGAGTTTCCTTCATAGTGCGTCTCCCCAAATCCTGTAACCGATTCCTTCCCTGCATCCATCCCAGTGAGACATGGGGCAAAGAGGAGGGCTGCCCTTGGAGGTAAGCTCAGGCTGGAGTCACAGGCTTGGCTGCCCTGAGGTTAGGGAGGCTGAGGCTCCATCCCAGATAGTCCTGATTCAACACCAGGGAACACCTTGTGTCTCATGGTGTTCTTCTCACTTAACCTTATCAAGGTATCAGGCCTCTACCACGGATAGTGCTGTGGCACTGCAGGCAGTGCCAGAACCACAGTTCCCTGCTGGAAGGAGCCTCTGGGAGGTTAAGTGACAAAATAATCATCACTTTTATTAAGTCCTCTAAGGTAGAGAAACCAGATTCGAACGATTCATTTTGCTTCCTCTGTACAGTCTGACTTTCACAATCGGTATGATTTACCAGCTCTTGGTGAATCTCCAGTACTCTACAGTACTAACAATTATGTGGGCTCTTGTGAACTCACAGACCTGAGAATGTGGCAGAGATGCATTTTTTTTTTACCTTCTCATTGCATCCCTAGGCTTACTGGGGACACCGTGCCCTCTGCTTTCTGTCCTGAGCCACTGCAGCCCTGCCATATCCTCTGAAATAGGAGAGGAAGGTGTTTCCTAAAAAGGGACTAGGCATTGAAATTTATTCCTGAGCTCCTGTTCACAGGTTTTCTAATGCATTGGGCTCCAGCTTAGCCCTCTGATGAATCAGTCATTTTGTAAAAATGGCACCTTGGTGTTGCATGTATATTGCCCATCTACAGCTTCCCTGGCATATTTATTCAGTTTACTAGTCAAAACTAGTTTCATGCTACACTAAGCCCAGCAGGGCCAGCACCTAACCTATGAAAATCAAGCTGTCTGTTTTCTCCCTGCTTCATACATCATCATCAACAAAAGTTGGATAATAGAAAGCAGTTTTTGATCCTGGAATGATCATAGTTGTGGTTGCTTAGGAAGACAGGCAAATATGGGGAATACGTGAGTTTGCAGTGGCTTGATTTTGCTGACCTGAGAAAAAAGGAGCTGCAATGTGGCTTGTGAAGGCAGCACATGGACAAGACCAGTCGGGTATCCCCAGTGAGGCTGCAGGTGCAGCTGTGGCTTTATACAAAAGTATAAAAACAGACAAGCACAGAGAGCTTGTAAGAGCTGCAAGGGCCATGACAGGAGGTTGGTGAGCCCGTACTTACTGGCAAAAACATCAGTAAATGATTGAGCCAGCTTGCTGGATAGGTTGTGGCATTCGACTCTCCCTCTGGGATATGGTTCTTCTTACGTGGGGGTGGTCACCCTGCTTGGTAAAGAGGTGTATGTCATCCCATCTGAATAAATCCAAGAAAACCTCCTTTCTGTGCAGGGAAAGATCCTCTCTTGCCCCACAAAGCATGAAGGAAGCCTGTGTGAGAGAGTACTCCATCTGTCTGCCATCCTGGTGAAGTTTCCTCCATGAAAAAACAACTTACCAGTGGGCTTCTTGTTTGTTGCCAGGAAGGAAATGAGCATTAGAAGTCCTGGAGAGAGGTTAGTTGTGTGGCATTTGTGTTAGACGTCTGTGATGAACCCAGGACACTGCTGCCTGCCAAGGCCAGGGACCAGCCTTCCAAGGGGGGGCTATGCAGGAGCTGGGATGATAGAGCTGATAGCTGACCTTTCAACCATGCCCTTCACTACCTCCGAGCTAGTGACTTCATGCAGGCTGTGAAACCAGTGGGAAAAGTCAGCATGTGGTCAGGTCTCCAGCTAAAGTGCCTACATCATGCATATGGTGATTCAGAGAAGTTACTCACTTTAAACATCAGAACTCTTTCTCCACTGATTTTCCTTGATTCTCCCTCATTTTCTCCACTGACAGCTCTTGGCTGGCCATGTGAACCCCTCTCGCAGAACTAGACATGACAGGGGCTTCAGTACTGGCACTTTGAACATGGCCAACTGTCCAGAGCTGTTTTGGGTCAGGAAGCCTAAGGACCCAAGGCATTTGGTTCTGGCAATACCTGTGGAGGAGGGCACAGCAGACGCACCCACTGCTGTCCTCTGCAGGTTTCACGGAGACAAGTCCCTCCTTGGCTGACAAACCCAGGGCAGAATCATAGAATCATAGAACGCTTAAGGTTGGAAGGGACCTCTAGAAATCATCTAGTCCAACCCCCCAGAATGGATCTTTCCAGTGTGACCTGAGGCAATTCCACAGCCTGAGCTAAGAAAAACTGAAACAAAATCCAAACTTTAGTAAGCAGGAGCTGAAACAGTTCTCCTACTCTGTGAAGCAGGCACAGGGCGGGGAAACTGTAACACATACATACTCATTAAAGTTTTGAAAACATAATTAAAAGCAGGCATTTCTATTGCATGGCATATGCTGAGCTGTGGATTCAGAGCTGTGCTTACTCCTGCCTGCTACCTCTGCCCTGCTGCAAAGTGCTGCAGCTCCAAGAAGCTTCGTCCCCAGGTGCCAGTTTTACACATCACTCTGCTTGGCATGCAACTGGTGCTGCCCCCCTGCTATTGATTAATTTGTGCTAATTAAAACCAGCGGTGTTGCTGCAGAAAAAAAATATGTGTAAGTGTCAATAAATTATGGGAAAATTCGCAAATTAAAGATTGCCAACTTCTGTTTGAAAATAATTAAACAAATACAGGCTCTTTCCAATGAGCCTGAATTCACTGCTGAATTCAGCTGCAGAATGGGCTCCAGAGCTCTCCCTGGAATTCAGTGTGTCTAACATTTACAGCAATGCTCTGTTACAAACTGAAAGACTGGTTTTGTTTTGTTTTGTTTTAATACAGGTATTTCTGGTTTCAGAGATAATTTATTCATTGCTGTTTGTTATTCCTTGCCAGCTACCAAAACCAATGGGTTGAATCAAGATTTTTTAGTGCCAACAACATGGCAACCCTACAAAAACAAATGAAGAAACACAGGAATTGTGACAATACACCAAGCCAGCAGTGCTTGTTAGCAGTTGATGGTAATAAATCTGCTGGAAAGCAGGTGCAATGAAGGAAACTTCATAAGGCTATAAAAATCAGCTGGGGACAAACTTAGCTTTTAAGATGAAACTAGAGGCAGGGATCAGAGACTATTCAGAGGTGGTTCAGACCAAAGTTACATTTATGTTTCCCCAGTGCTGAGTTTGTTGGGAAGCGTTTGGGATGCAGATTCAGTTCAAAGTCATTGGACTTTCTGCACTCTGTATCCTATGGCATTTGCTTTTGCATGTCGGGTTTTACTTTTTAACTATACAAGAAGGCTGAAAGGTAAAGGCTGCATGTCATGCAGCCATGACACCGAAACACTTTTGATTTCATCACCCCAACCATACGCAAGGACCTCCAACCCTTCTGCAGAAGGTTCCCTGTGCAAAAAGCTAGATATTTGCCTCTTTTTCAGAGTGCAACAAATATGGAGATCTGGAGAAGCTTCCAGGGACAGAATATATTTTAGGTAATTGCACCTCCCCTCTTCCTAGTGGCTATTTCTGAGGATTGATGGAAGATGGTATACAAAAAGTGCCATGGAAAGTTGAAGACAGAGGAAACAACGAGTTTCCCGTGTCTCTTCAGACACTGTTTCTCTGAGCCTTAAAAGTAACCCAAAGTGTCAGAGGTGGAGGGAAAACACAACTGCTGCTCATGGGACACAGCCAAAGGCTTGGGATAGGTGGATAGGGAAAGAGGGTCTGGGGAAGCCCACAGACAGGTTTGGATTAGTGTAAAGCTCTTGAAAAACAGAGTTCAGAGCATCTGGGTTACACCAAAACCTCAGGTCCTGTGAGGAAGGACTTGAAAAATGCTTTGGACCTGCCTCTGAATACTAATGATTTCAGGGACTTCTCAGCATGAAAGAACAGGTGACAAGTGAAATCACAAAAGCTACGGTCACCAGCAATTCTGCTGGCACGGCACTTCATTAATAGCTGCTATGCAGGGCTCCGGTGTTTATTGAGTAGAAGGGGGCATTAACAGCAGCATTTGCAGCCATCACCTGCTGTATAAATGCTGCTCGGCGGATTTTGGACACAGAGAGGGTGATACCATCCAGACTACTTAAAGACCTGAAGTGTTGGGAACCCGCCACCAATAGGAGAAAACCCACCCTGCTCATGCAGGGCCAGCACAGATGAGAGGAGTGGGGAGAAGCCTCCCAGCTGGCACAGTTGTAATGTTTCTCTCACTATCCTTTCTCGACTATGGTCTCCGTTCCTACCCTGTTGCTCCCAGTTTCCAAGACAACATCTTTCCTTGGCATAGGGAAACCAGCAGCTTGCAAGGGCAGGAAACTTCATTTATCAGAAGGAGCGTCCTTTTCCGTGCAGGTCACCGTGTACCCTGTTCTGCTCAGCCCTTGCACATGTACGTGGCTAACTGCCTGGGAGGCACCATCTTCAAAGCAAACCCATTGCCACCAAAGTTTTGCAACTCTCTGGCAATTAAGGATGCAGACAGCGTCAGCAACAGGCTTCTTCAGCGGGGACAATGCGGTTACTGATTTTCAAGTGGGTGTAATGAATTCCCTAGGAACAAGAGGTGTTATGAGATGTGACATGATGCCAGCGAGACTGAGGTTGCGGGGGCTTGGCAGCTATTTTTGTCATTCAGTACAGGGTTGGGTTCAATGAGTGCCTCTCGCCCTTGATCTTCAGAACTCTACGAGCAAGCACGGAGAAGTAAGAGCTTAAATGTCAGCTCTGCTCTGACCTGGTTGAATTCCCTGGCATTAGTGATAGCTGGCCAGGATGATGTCCCATCATGGTGGGAACATCACATTGGATATGCTGAGAACGGCCATGACAAATCAGGAATCTCCTGCCACTGGCTTGGTGGCTTGGTGGGCCCAATTAACTCCTGTGTTTTTGCTGCCTCCAATTAATTAGCAGGAGGGCAGCAGGCTGGGCCCTCCTGAATTTTGGTGGGGAAACGTGGCAGTGTGAAGTGCTGAGGGGGTGGCAAAGGCTGGGGGTCCAGTCAGAGCTCATTGCAGGAAAGAAAAGGAAACAAAGCTGACAAGCTCTTGCAGGAAATGTTGTAGGGACCTTAATCTTTAGAGATACCCAGCAGGTGTTTTCTGCCACTTGACACCTGATCTGGCTCAAAACTCCAGAACTTGTGCTCCAGAATACAGTTTATGAAATCTGTGACTCTGCTTATAACTGACCCAGCGTGAAAATGTAGGAGGGTGGATAAGGCTGCACTAATATACCCAGGAACCTCGGGAAGGATTCATTTCATCTTCCTGTTTGATAAACTGCACCTGATCCACTTGTCATAAGTTTCTTTTACAGTCCAGAAAGAATAATAGGCACTTTAAACTGCACTTCATCTTTTCGTAATATGGACATTAGGATGAGTGCCTGTATCTCTCCATGGCTATAATTGGAGCCTGGGGTGCCTAGCTCGAACGTATGCCTTGTAGAAGTGAGATGAATCCAACTTCTTGCTTACAGAAACAGAGGGTCATATTTTTGTTTTCTTCCTCAAGAGCCGTGGGAGAGAGAGAGACAATCCTTTTACCCTATTTACATTCTGAATTAATGCCCATATATTTCTCTGCAGTGTTTCAGGACTCTCTTTCCCAAACATTAGAGTTGTGCCTGACGCCGGCTGCCATGGGCCACCAGGTATCTTAATAGAATCATAGAATCATAGAATGCTTAAGGTTGGAAGGGACCTCTAGAGATCATCTAGTCCAACCCCCCTGCGCACGCAGGGTCACCTACAGCAGGTGGCTCAGGACTGCGTCCAAGCGGGTTGGAAAGGTCTCCAGAGAAGGAGACTCCACAACCTCCCTGGGCACCCTGTGCCAGGGCTCTGGCACCATCACTGGCAAGAAATTTTTCCTAAAGTTCCTGTGGAACTTTTGGTGCTTCAGTTTGTGGCTGTTTCCTCTAGTCCTATCAGCGGCCACCACTGAGAAGAGGCCAGCAATAGCTCTCGTTGGTGCTGCACTCTTTGATCACTCTCAAAGATCTTTGCGGGGAAGAGCATGAGAAATGATTTGCAGAGATGGAGGAAGTTAAGGCCCACAGAACGATAATGGTCACATGGCTCAGCAAGCAACAGAACTGGGCAAAGGCCTCAACTTTTAATCTACTGCCTGGGCTGCATCTCCACATCACACAAATGAGGAGATTTGTAGCTAGGTTGGGAGGCAGAACTGAAATCCTTCCCAAGGACTTTGGGTTGCGTTTGAACCTCATGGGAATCTACAGTAATGTCACAGGCATTAAGCTTTGAATGAGGCACTAAACCACAGTCATTTGAACTAGGCATGAAACTTCATGTTCAAATGAAAGCACATGCACTTCTTTCTTGCAAAACGCACATGTTCAAGAAGTCTAAGGATTAAGGTTTAAAGGAGGCGGTGTGAACAAGGTATTTTTTCCTCCCCTGCCTAGACCTCCAAGTGAAGATCTTGCTCTGCTTCCCAAAGTGTACATGATTATGTTTCCCTAGACCCCGAAAGACAGCAAATCACTAGCAATGCAGAAAGAGGAAAAAGCTCATGGTGGAGCACTGGAGACAGCTCATGTATGAGGTGAAGGAGCAGTTCTGCAAGTCTGTGCACATGCACAGGCTGGAAGGAGCTCAGAGTCCAAACCAGAGGAGCAGGCACAGGCTGGGTTAGAGGGGTAATGAGCAATTCGGGTGTGCAAAGAGGCCCAGAGGTTTACATGGAGGCAGGACACCAAGAACTGGACCTGCAGAGGCCAATGCTGGTGAGACTGGAAGTGCACTGGAGGAATGGTGTGAAGCTTGCGCATGGTGTGCCTTCCTGCATTGGTCCCCTAGGAGTCTTAAATTCACTCACAGAAAATTTAGAAGAAAGAGAAAGCTGTGGCAGCATAAAATCCAGCTCCATTCTGCACAGACTGTTGGTTTCCCTTTATTGCCAGCTCTTCTGGATTCATATCAGGAAGCCTGGGAGCTACACATTCCTAATGAAAAGCAGAGGATATTCATTATTAAATCTGAAATGTACAACTCCAATTGGTTTCTAGCAGATTTCAAAGTCTGTTTGAATGATGCCCATGCAGCGCAACCAATGCAATATAAACAATACTGTAGCAGCTCTGAACATGCTTGTAGCAAAACTTGCATCAGATTTGTCTTTTGTGGACTGCGCTGTCTCCAAGGTTGTTCATTCACCCCGGAATTGCCTATATGGGCAACTTCTGCCCTCAGAGCCTCAGGGAGACTTCGTAATCTGCTTTTCCATGCTGTATTTAGCTGGAAGTTCAGTAGAAGATATTGGAAATATAGCCGGAGGTGGTTGGCTTCTTGTTATTAACCAGACACTTAAATGGTTAGGGTATTATCTGCTTTTCTTGACTCAAGGGATCTTTTTTTTTTTTTTTTTTTAATTTTAATCACAGATACCTCTGTTTAAGATATGATGAGTCAGAACAGAGGCAATCTGAGCTTTGCCTTCAGTTTTCCTTTCTGAGATCAAGATCTGGTCAGATTCAGGCCCTACTTCTCCCTTCAGTGTTTGAGGGATGAGGACCAGATGGACTTTTCTTCATGTGAGTCAAAGGTACCCCTGGTACTTTCAGACTTTACCCAGACTTCACTCAATGCTAGCTTTTCTTTCATTAGCTGGTCACTAGGTTATAGATTTTTCTCTGGGCCTCTGCAACTTCAGCTCTCAAACTATGCCATGAAACACACATTTCCTGCCAGACTGTGCATGCTCTGCAATAATTTACATGAGAGCTGGATGCTCATAAGGCATTCTGCTATCCTGCCTTTAGGATCCTCTATATTCTTGCAGTAAAGCATGCCTAAGTACCAAACCACTCAAGTTGAAAACAGCCTGAACTCAAACACAGGGAAGATAAAATACTACTAGAAGTAAGTATTTACAATGCCCAACTAGACAACAAAGTGACAGGTTAAGAAAAGCAAGAAAAAGCGACTTAATCCAGTAATGCAAAGGGCAAATTTAAAAGGACTTTTTCTTCTTCTGTGTATTTAAGTTTCTCTCAGCTAGCAGTACTGACTGGCCAGATCTGTAGCGCAGGTCTGGTATCAGGTACTGCATACCAGAAAGTGGGACTTTTGAGGAAAACAGGAAGACAATGCAACCCAAACAGGCAAGCGTAGAGAGCACCAGCAGACAGCCCTGTCTGTGCACACTGAGAGGCTTTATTCATGAAATGCCTCTTATTTTAAACTAAAACAGTGCCTATTATCTGGTCTCCAGACATCTCAGAACAATGTTTTCCAACAAAGCTGTAATCAAGAGAGCAGTACTTCTCCAGGCCTCATAGCTCTCTCTATTGCTGGAAAATTAGGAGCTGCTTTTTAAGTTGCAGACTGGAAACGAGGGATATATTTCTACTTATCTCAGTAGGAATATTTTAGGTCTGAGTTACATTAGGGAATGGCTGCAAGGCTTCTTAAATTTTGAAGCAGCCTTCCGCCTTTTCATCACTAGAATTATTTTTATGGTAAACCAGGAAAATCAGTTTATCTTGTAAAAATGCAGATGCAACCCTGGCAGGTTGGAAGAGGCGGAGCAAGGCGTAAGACTTGCCTGGGTCTCTGCTCCGAGGAGACATGAGCCAGCTCTGCCTGGGCGCTGCGCGGATCGAGCCCCGCGTGAGCACGTGGGGGTGGCGCTCAGCCGGAGCTCGTGCACCGTGCCGGGGTTTATGTAGTTGCTTGGGCTCCGTGCCACGGTACTGCGGTGACATGGGTGCTGCTCGGCGTGGAGCAAGGGCAGAGTTAGCCCATGCATTAGCATTAGCTGGGGACAGGGACACCTGTTACCTGCTTTTCCTCCCGCTAAACATTGACCCAGCCCTGCGGAGAATGAAGAAATGTGTCTCATTTTCCTCCCCATGTGCTTAGGGCTTGCCAGAAGTCTTGAAAACTCTCCGTGTTCCTATTTATGCTTCGCAGAACAGTTTGAGCTTCACGGATAAACAGATATGAGCACTTTCACTTAACACCTACTAGGAATAACACCTACCCCACCTGCTCAGCTCCTAACGTCGTGGGTTTTGCCGCCTGCCCCAGGGCAGCGTAGATCATACCGGGTAGTCCCAGAGCAAGGCACAGGGATGCAAGGTTGGGCCTCCCACGTTCGGTGTGGAAGAAGGCACCGCTTCCTTCGCTCCTGAAGCCACCTCAGAAATGGGCAACCGGCAGCGTTTCGGGGAAGGGGAGTGAAATGGGGCTCCTGCCGCGCGGATGCAGGAGGCCGCACACACGCGCTGCGAGTTCCAGGGAGATGTTGTGAGCCCTGTGGTCAGTCACAAGGGAAACACGTCCTGATCCTTTGGGTGTGAATCTCTGGGCTTGGCTTTGAGAAGGGCAATCAAGACAGACAGCCAAAGGGGTAATGAGAGCTCACTGTGGCTAAAGCCAGCAAAGCAATGCGTAACTCCCTTCAAAAAAACAACATGGAAACTCAAAAAGCATGGTTTGCCCACCCCTGCTAAATTCGGGATTTTCAAAGAAAACTCAAGCCCTGAAACCTCACGGCCACACGCACAGATATTTCACACCAGCAGTGAGCCCGTGGTGCCCCATGCAAGTCGGATTTCAGCGCCCCAGTGCTGTCACTGCCCCTTGCTCATGTCCCTTCCCTGGGCGCTTCCTCCTTTGGCAATGACCGCCAGGAGTCTGACCAGGGGGCAGCAGATTTAGGGTGCCCAGACCAAGGAGGCAAACAGGGACATGAAGCACGCTGACAAAATCCCCTGTGTGGCAGCATTTCCAAATCAAAGCATTTTAATAGACACACAGGCACACACACACACGAGACTGGATTATTTTTTTGGCTGAAATATTTAGGGTTGCAGTCAAAATGTTTTCATTTCGGAATATTTGTTTTTCCGAGGAATAATTGAAGTTTTTGCTGCAAAGCAGATACTTCACACAATAAACATGTCTTTAAAAAAAACAGTTTATAGAGAAAATTTTCAACCATCTGTCTGGCTGAAGGACTATTGAAGAGGGAATAACAAGGGTTTATGCAGATTTTTTGCAACTCTTGGAGACTATTAAAAAACAGACTCTCGCTTGAGAAAAGGTGAAGGACCCAGAAAAGGAAACAAAACAGCAGTGTCAAAGAGAATGCTAAGGTCAAGGGAAAGCAATTGTGAAATAACTATGAAAAAATTCCGTAGCCATTTTCTATCATCCTAGTCTGCTTTTCCATGTGCAGCAGTGAGGTATTGCCGCCCCTCCTTGCAAACAGAGAGGGCTACACTGCCCCGGTGCTGTCAAATAGCACTTTTCTCCATCCACACCTGCATTAAAATAAACAAGCCTATTTGTGTGGTAGGGTGTTCTTCAGAAGCAAGCACCAGCATCTCAATCTGGCCCAAACAATTCAGCCCCAGCAGAAATTCCCCTAGGCCCTGAAGCAATGAGTTGGGTCGGGTGCGCATGCGAAAGAGAGAAAATAGGAGCAACCGGTGTTTTTTCCCCGTGGCCATCCGCCAAGGCATTGATTATCATCAGGCAAGCAAAGGATCAGCTCATCAGGGGCTTGTTTCTCTGTGCTGCTAAGGAGCTTAGTGCGATAAAGGTTAGCTGGCTTCCAGCAAAACAGCCGAAGCTGCTGCTGGCGTGGGCTCCCCCTCACCCTTCCTGCTGGGGCGTCCTCCACTTTCAGCGTAAATCCTCAGCTCTGCACCCAGAGGCGGTGGGTGAAATATGAGTGAACCCTCCTACACCACCTCTGCCAGGCGGCTTTATGTGGTTTAGCCCTTCCAAAAAATAAAAAGAGGAGGGGGAAAAGCACTAAACATTTTCTATTTCAAAACAGATTTCATCTTCCATAGAAAGTAATACTGCCTCCAGCCATGTGTAACTTATTTTTTATCCAATGGAGTATATGGGCTTATAACTAGATCCTGATAGGAACCCGGGTTTAAAACATTATTCACAGCAGGTTATTTGATCTTTATTTGCTGAATGCACTCAGCTGAATCCCTATCTCCAAACAATATGAGAAATAAAATGCCAGGCATGCTTCATTGCCCAGCTAGCTCATCTTGATTTGCAGAGACGACTACATCCCTCTCAGCAGTTTCAGAGACGTACCATAGCCCAGGCACAAAGACGTAGTTTTTCCTTCCTCTTTCTCCCTCATACACTTATTTCTTCCTGCTTTCTCCCTCCTTCAGTTTACAGCTTTGAAAAATACTTCAAAATGGCCCTTTGCTCTCCCCTTGCCGTGGCTCTTGGGATATGCTCCCTCTGCATATCTGGGATGTTCATTCAAAACCACTTTCCATCAGTTATTGCACAGAGGTCAGATCCTCATAACCTGCCTGTGGAGCCACAAAACGTTGCAGTGGGCCTAGACACCTGAGGAAATGCAAGGAGGAGGAGGCCATAAGGCCCAAATACTGCTCTAGCAAAACTGGAGCTATTTTCATTGAATTAACATTGAATTAACATAGCCATAAGTCAAGGCTAAACTTGTCTCTAACACAACAGCTTTGCTGCATCTTCTAGCTGTGCTTCAGTAAAAGGTGGTCCTTGACATCCCAGGTGGCCACTGAGGCTGCTTCTACCAAGAAAGCCCTGAGATGACTCTAAATGAACTCATTTCTAAGCAAGATGGGGAAGGACTTGGCCATCCTGAAAGGGAAGCTGGAGCTGCTAGGGGAGAGAGGCTGAGCTGCATGAAACGAGTCCAGGTTCTTCATTCCCTTTCACTTTTGATGAGTTATGCCTTAGAAAATACTCCCTTAGATGTCCCAAAATAAAAATCCCCAGCTCCCAGGCCAGAGCTCAAACACAAAAATGTCTTCAGAAACTTCTGTGTGGGAGGTCTTGCCATGTCAGGGCTTTGGGGATGGCGGGGAAGTCCGTGGTGGACATCACTGCAGCAAGACGTTGTTACAACCAGGCCTGCTCTCTGCACCACTATGTCAGATACAGCAAGCCAAGGCCATGTCCCACTTGAAAATCAGTAGCTCTTATGCTCCTTTCCCTTGGGTGCATTTCAAAGCCATTCAGCCCCTCACCGTTAGCTCATCCTGCTCCCCTTTCTGGACACTTCAGGAGAGCATCTCAGCCCCAGGCAATGCGTGGATCATGCTCACACCTTGCACGCGCTCCCTGGGTAAGAGCAGGGCAGGATCACTGACTGAGCTGCATGTAGCCTTCATATAAACATGAATTAAAAACACCGGCTCTTGTCATTAACCAGCTCGCTGCTCTGTGCAATGTGGCAGATTTGGCTCCGTGCTCGGGGGACGAACGCTTGGGGTGTATGTGGTTCGCCAGGGAAGGAGGAGGAGGCTCGAGGAGACGAGAATTAAATCTCTCACTTTTCATTCCCAGTAATTAACCTTAGAAAAGAGAAGAGAAAAAGAACACAAACTAAACAGCCAGTGATAAAGCTCTGCCTGGATGGATTAGAGTCGCAGTTGGCCTATCCCCTTGGGAACACTACTCTGCTATTAATAAAAAGATAAACAAGCTTTTTATTTATTTTTTTTTCCTCTCTCCCCAATTCCTTTGATTTCTCTTCCTCTGCTGCAGGGATCCCTGCTGCTGTCTGTAAGCTCTGCTAAGGGAGTGTTTGTAAAGAGAGTATGTGCAAGGGGCTACTCCAGGAAGGACAATAAATCGAGGCTGGAAGGAGTATAGGGAAGAGGAAAGTGGGTGAAAATTATTTTAACCACTTTTAGCACTCTATCATCTAGCAGGACTGACAGAAATGATACCTTTTATTTATTCCTCTTCTACTGCTGCTGATGCAGGTCTCATTCCCAAAGGTTCCTGAAATTCCCTGAGGCCTTTTCCTCCCTGCAGATACCTGTCTATCCCCCGCTACCCCTAGGCGCTGCTGTCTGTAGCCCCCTTGCTGAGCCAGAGATGGAGCTTGCTTTTATTTTTTATTTATTATTTTCACGGTTTATTTTGTCCACATAGGAATAGGGACTGTCAGGCTGAGTATGTAGGGGAAGAGTTGCCCGCCAACTCTTTGTCTTTGCCCGCTTTCAGACAAGGTGACATTTCTATTTAAGCCATCAGGAGGATGCAATATATCTCAGAGAGTCAGGAAAAAAACAGAGAGGAAGATCTGTCAATCAATGTCATTTTACTTGCTTTAGAGGGAATTTTGCCTATTTTGTGGGCAGGAACAGGTATGTGTCGAGCTAGAGCTGTGGTAATTCTCTGGTAATTCTTTGTACAAATTAGTCATTCAACTGAACCTGAATTTTAAGTACTGCCTTAAAAAAAATCTAAATACCTGAAGAATTTTCATAAAACACTCCTAAATTAATGATTTAAAGTATTTTGCTTGATTCATAGAAGAGAAGAATAATGCAGATTAAGGAGGAGAACAAACATAGAGTTGGTGTCACACTAGATTCAGGCCTGGGTATTAGTTGGACACATATTTTGCAGATCAGTCCAGCCTCGATCTGGTAAGAATTTGCCTGCTTGAACAGCAGTGATTTGGAGAAGGTCAGAACTTAGCATGGTACCACCTAGTGCTCCAGGGAAATACAGGCTTTGAGCAAAGAGCAGCATTCATCAGCACGGAACCGGTGAGACGAGCGGGCCGGGTCTTCCTGCCCCCATCTCACCCAAGGACCTTGCGGGATGCTGCAAGTGTGGGAGCAGGTTCAGGGTCCCGTGCCCAGGGAAGCAGCCTCAGGTCACGTCTTCCAACCTTGCTGTCCAGCACCAAGTGGATTTTTGAAATTTTGAGGATCAGAAAACAATATATCTGCACCAACTTTGCAGGATATGTAGCTCCTGGCCTTAGGCAGGAGAGGAGAAAGAGATGTCTCAGTGCTGCTAAGAGGTTGCCTTGCCTTGATTGCTCAATTATTTTGGCCAAGCCTGGGTACCAGCTCGACATGGCTTTTGTCAGTAAGACCAGGATTGCATGGCAATGATTAATGGGGAAGGGAACCCAAAATCCCCGGTCACTGCAGGGTTACCCAGATGACAGAAAGGAGCATCCCCAGGCATCTAGCTGCATACCAGACCCAGCACTGCTTCATCAGAGACTTCTTGTCTCCTGGACTATCCCTCTGGTCTTTCCATCAGTGCTGCACTGTACTTCTCATAGAAGTTTGGGAAATGAAAGCCTTTTCTGCCTTTTGTTCTCAGCAAGTGTCCAACAGGAAAGGGAGAGCAGCGGCCGAGGCTGCGCCGCTGCAGCGCTATTGCGTTAGCTGGAAAGGGGCAGCCAAACAGGATGTGTAAAACCCCACCTAGACTGCCCTTTAATTTGCTGTTACATGGAATGGAAGATTTGAAAGCATATTCCTGGGTAATTAATTCAAAGAGTGATTCTAATGGCTAATACTGTCAGTTCTGACTGCAAGGCAGGTCTAGGGCTGGAGCAGGCAGTGAAGGGAAAGCAAAATGCTTGGAGGTCAGAAGTGGATGTTAAAATATTTTGACAGCCAACATCCAAAAGGCTAACTTAATGAAATGCTTTGGCCAGCACCTTCCAAGAGGTCTGAAACTGAATCCATTTATTTCTCTCCAGGATAGCATACATGGTTTGGACCTGGCTTGCCCGTAAATCACCATTCCCCGTTCTGTCAGCAGTGCCATCCACCATTCCCAGTGCCCACCAGGCTATTCTCGGTGCCATGGCAGAAGCACCAGAAAGAGGGGTTTGGTGTCTCTTGAATTTAACTCCCAAATTTCCAGAGTGGCACATAGTATGAGATCTGCCTGCATCTCTACTGATTATTAAAGCCAGTGCAGCTAAGGTCCTGCACCTTCGTATGAAAATATACCTGATATGTGGTCCTGGGGAAATGAAATTAGGAAGCTCTATTCATGGTGTTATTATCTCTGGCTGCATGGAAGGATTTAATCAAACTGCTGCAGCTCGCTGATGAGGAAGTCTGCAGCTTGTGAGCTTGGTTCCTGCTGCTCTTGAGTTCCTTGTGGTGCTTGCTGAACTCCTCACTGCTATCTCAACAGGCTTGGAGTCGGGCACAGCGCTTGGAAAGGGTTTGCAGGAGTCGGCTCTGCCCCCTTTTCTCAGAAGCCTTGGTCAGGGAGCCAGATAGGCACAGCTCCTGGCAGTCACGTTCACTGGCCTCACTGCTTGCTTTGTGCTTCAGAAAGCATTCAGGGTGAGCAGACAGGAAAAGAAAACTTGTGAATGTGGAAAATAACTGGGAGGACACTTGGATCAAGTTTGAATTCTTAAACACAGCTTGGGTTCTGTCTCCGATTTGAATTCCTTTGCCTGTCTCCCGCGATGAATTCAGTTTCTACTATCAGCTCATCGACTCAGCATCTGCAGTTGCACAGTCTTTGCAGTGCAGCATGTTGACACATTGGAGGGCACATCCTTCATTTCCTGTCCTGGACTTCTGTGCAGAACAGTAATGCACAGAAAACACGTTTATTCAGCGCAAGCCTGAGGTGGGGGCACTTTAAAGAGGGTGCAGGAGCGCCGTGCGCCTGCACCAGTTGTGCACACACGCGCCAAGGCTGATGAATCCACTCCAATTCACTGCGTCTGCTTTGTTCAGCTCTCCAAAAAGCACAAAAGAAAAGATGTCTGCGTACAGAAACAGACACACACAACATTATAGGTGCCTGTGTGTATGATACAGACCCTCACAGCCTTTGGAGCAGAGTTTCACCAGCCTGGGGTGTCCAGACTTAAGTTTGTTTGGGTACCAGCCTTCAGGGTGGTGCCAGGACACAACATCCTCCTTTGCACGCGTGCTCAGGAGCTGGTACATCCCTGAAGGAGTGGTACGGTGCTAGAGATAGAGAAAACCCAGTGTGGGAACTCCTGCAGAGGAATATAACATGTAAATCCGTGCGTAAAGCAGATGCACAATTGTGCACTTGCTCTGTGTGCAAACTGTCATTCCACAGATTAATCAGATAAGTGTTTGCCCCACTGGCTCATCAGCTGCATTTGGCCATTCACCTGGGGTTCCTGCAGGGCTAAATTGAACGTGTGTCTCCAGAGTCAAAACTGTCTAGAACTTCTGGCCATGTCAATCGCACATATACAGTGCAATTCTGCAAAGCAGCTGATGCAGTAACGAAGCAGCCTGCACACCCGCAGCCTGCCCATCTGAACACATTTTTCATTAGCAGTGCTCCAGGATGGCAAATGACCAGCAGTCTCCATATACATCTGCACTCAAACCATTGCTTACCCAATATCCACCTCCAGGTACCCCAGGAAAATCAGTAAGCAACATTCCCAGAGCAGCAGCAGCATCAACCCCTCTCTGCGCTCAGTAAATAGCCCCTCACCCCCTGTCCCAACCAAAGGGTGCAGGAGCAGATGCAGCCCCTAGACTGTGCTCTGAGCATCCGACAACCCCCCGCCGTGTCGCCCTGGGCGCGCGGCCGCTTTCTGCCCGGCCGGCCGGAGCACGGCCGCTCTGCCGTCACGCCGGCTGCCTCCCGCTCGCGGCACCGGCTGCCTGCAGCAGCCCCGTTGGGACAGCGAGCGTGGAAGGAGCGATCGGAGCGCGGGGCTGCCCCGGGGAAAGGGCTCTGCCCTGGCCCAGCGACCGGCTCCAGGGCAGCGACCTGCTCTCACCGGGGAAAACGGGGCAGATTTCCTCTTAGCATGTTGTTATGACGAGGCGAGGGGTGGCTGGAGAGGGCTTTTTCCTCACTCTTCATTCTTGTCAGCTGCAGCAAAGCAGGACAAACCTTAATTGCAGGAGGAGGGTGTGAAAACACATACAGATTTTGCAAGGCTCCATTAAAAACGTGCAATGCACTGCAAGCTCACACCTGGACTTCTCACAGCAATGGCATGAATGCATTTAATGTCAAGTGGAAGGTAGACCAGGGTTAGAGACAGGGGGCAAAGCTGAGTTTTACTCCTTGGGGTTACTGTTCAAGGAGGGAGCAGGACAAGGAAGGCAGCTCCAATTTGTTGCAATCCCCACATATCTCTGGGGCTTTGCTTTGCTATGCAGAGGTCTCCCAGGTTCACTTGTTCCTGGGAGATTTCCTTCAATGTGGGCAGGAAACTCACAGCTGCAGTGCCTGCGAGGTCTGAGCCACACCGAGGCTTGGAGCTAGGGAGCCTCCCTCTGCTTCCTGGGCACAGGAAGGAGCATCTGAGCTGAAGAAACCGCCTCCGAGGAGAACACAGTTGTTCCTAGGGCACCCAAATCCCCCCTGTACCAAGTGGGTGTGCAAAGCTCTATTTAATCCATGCACAGTACAAAGCAACTGTATATGGGAGAGCATATAAGATCAGAGCTGCAGGTTATTTTTTTTACACATTGTTTTCTCACTAAATTTGCATGTGGATATTTTAGAGCTTTTCTCATCACAACAGGCCTTTGGTATATTCATGCTCATTTTTCCTTTGGGGAAGTTGAGGCATGGAACAATGTCAGGGCTTGACTGAAAGGGTCTGACAAGGGGCTGAAATTTATATTTTCCCTGATCCCAAAGACTGAGAAATGACCATCCGCAGCTGCTTGCGAAGCAGATAGATGAGGGAGAATAGGTAAAAGCAAAAAATGCACCATAGCTATTATCTCCAGTGCCTTTAAAAATAACCCTTCTTCCTGGTTTCTGGCAGAGCGGTCCTCCTAACTTGTTAATGTGCTTGCTTAAAATCTTTGCCCTCAAACTTCTGTCGCTGCTGTAGTTAATGTACTGCCCTTTGCCACCTCAAGTGAGGCTGTTCTGGAGAAATCTGTGCTGGTCTGATTCATGTCCAAACTGTATAATCAGAGATAGAGGAGAACTTGGGAAGTGGCTCTTAGGAGGTATCTCCTGGGTTGAGAGCAACTTCCTTTTATCTTTGAAAAATGCAGTGTTTTTTCTACTTAAAAAAAAAGGAAAAAGTTATGGCTGCAAAACTTCTACAACTCAGAAATGACTTCAGTGTTTCTGCGAAAGCCTTGCACTCCTGCAGAAGGAGATGGCAAACAGATGCTTTGGAAAGAACTGGCGTTTTATTTCTGACTGGAGATGGATAAATGCTGATGTCAAGCCCTAAGAGTGGTTACTAACCTATGATTAGGATGACTAATTTCTCCCTGTTTCTCACACACGCATACCCTTCACCCAGCTAAAGATGGGTTTATTATCCAGTGTTAGTCAGAGCAGCTCTTAGTTGGATTTCAGCAAATGCAGCTGAGCTGTCTATTGCCTTGTCCTAAGACTTGCCCAGACCTTGGGACAATGCTGACTGTCACTGGGAAATTGTGTGTTTTCTGGCTGCTGCGGAGAGATGCGATGCAGCAGAGTCTTTGGGCCGCGGAGCTTTGCAGGGTCAGGATGCATCGAAAATAAAAACCAGAGATCCCAAATTGAGCTGAGGTTCAAATGGACCTTGGCATGATAGGGGTCTCAACCACAAATGTGAATTTGCCACAAAATTGCCAAATGTAGAAGAAGGCACCATACGGCCCTGGTGCCAGCAGGGTTGCGGTTGGCAATGTTCCCTTTCCGGTACAGTGACGAGTGCATGGGGTTGAATATGGAAAAGCAGTATGGGGGAATCGTGGTTCAAACGAGGATGCATGAGAGCAGGTCTCTTGGAAATGTGTAAATTTGGAGCAGATCAGGAACGAGAATTCTGGTACAGCTTCACTTGGGACTGAAGGATGGGGAATGGGAGGTTGGCATTAAACCACATTGGCAAAGCTGTCAGCGGTGGTGGGGAGTGGAGCTGTGGAGAATGACTTTGGCCAGGGTTCAGCACCCGCAAGAAGCTGAGTGCATTTGTGACGACTGGATAAGTGGAGCTTTGGCAGGTGGTGGAACAGAAATTGGCTTCTCCGTTTTGTTGCAAGTCTCAAAATTTCATAGGGGAAAACTAAGCATAAGTCAAACTGAAACAGAGCACTGGCGGGAGGAAGGATTCAGTTTACTGAAAAAGTCATTTGTGTGTTTAAGTTAAAATGCTGCATATGAGCTAAAGCAAGAGATTCAGAATATTTGACCCAATTTCTTTAAAATTCATTTTGAAGATTCTGCTCTTTCTTAATAGGGAGTGCCCTTCTGAAACAAAAGAAAATGGTTCCCCTTTAACAAAAACTTCCAGATAAAGCACTGCATCATTTCCAAATATTTACATCCCTTTGAAAGTATTGAAATGCAGCGTGCTGCTCTTGCCTACAGCTTTGCTCTGCTCATCTTACTGTGCCCTGCTCATCTGAATCACTTTCTAAATGTAATGTGCAGAGTTTGAGTTACCTTGAAGTTCTATTTTTGCAGGGGGAATGAATTTACTATTTACTAAAAAAAAAAAAAAAATCTTTTCAGGTTTGCTTCAGACTGAAGAAAATTAGCAAAGCTCTTTTGGGGAAGAAAGTACCCAGCTAAATTCTTGTTGTTAGAACTGCTGATGGTCTGCATTAACATTAACATCACATTCGTAACACATGGGCTCACCTGAAAGTACATAGAACCTGAAACAGAGCTGAAGAATGATAAAAAGAAAAAAAGAAACTGTATAAAAAGGGCTACTTACATTTGTGGGATTTTTAAAATAGCATTTAGATGGAAAGCTGATTCCCAGTTTTGTCTGCGCTGGTATTTTTTTAGGTTATCTGAAATTTCAGGAGCTAACTGGAAAAAAAAAAAAATCTCACTTTGCACAAGACTATGCCAGAGAAATGCAATACAATCTGATTTCACTTCTTTCTCTCATGCCTGAATGTGCTCATTTTTGCTTACAAAAGGAAAGACACAAAAGAATTGTAAGAAAAGGAATCAGATGGTGCCGCCCGATACTGTTTCACAGCTAAAACGTGAAAACAAGCCCAGCTTCATCAGCGACACTCAGGTCTCCAAAAGGCTTATTATTCTTTTTAAAGGGAATTCTCTTAAAGGGAAATTGCTCCAAATTCAAACAAAAGCACCATTTATTATGGCTTAACAGAGCAGTTGCCTCTTGTGCCCAAGAGCCAAACCGGTAGCAGGAAGGCTGGGGAGAACATCTGCCTTGTGCATGATCTCCCTAACAGCACAGGGTGCCTGACTTGCTCTCCAGAGCTGCTACCACATTTATGGCACCTGCAGATGGACCTTCCTGAGGAACCTGAGCTACAGGGCCCCTCACTAAGTAATCACACCTGTGGAGGATGATGTGACCTTGAGAAGTGCCAAGGTGAAACGCGTGTCCTGTGCAGGAAGGTATGAGGAGCCTGGTGCTGGAGGACTGAGCATGTGGCAAACAAGGTAGAGCCCAAGACACAAAAGTACAGCTTAGGCTGCTGCCCCTTGACCTTAGTAAGTTTGAGATACCTTTAGGAGCAGTAGATAGCAATACTGAAGTGGTAACTTTGGAAAATATAGATTAAAGGAGATTTCTCTCCCTAAATGTACGAGGGCATGAGTTACACCAGGTATTTGAAGAACATCGCTTTACCCAGATGGTGTCTTGTAACATAAACTATCAAAGTCATTACTCTGACTTTATTATCAGGGTTATAATGTTTTCTTTATTCCTTTTAATATTCCATATGCTGGTCATATAATACTTTTCTTTGTGTTCTTGGTCCCTTTTATTCCCTTTGTTTGTTCTATTCATGACTTATCACCTTCTACTAGCAATTTAATTATTGGATCTCTATTATTAGTATCTTTTTTTTTAAAGAACGTAATAAAAAAATTTCAGTACAAAACACTGCATGTAATTCAATTTCCATCAGTGAGGAAGGAAGCTGGACACATTCAATGAAAGGGAGGAGAATACCTAGCTATAACATTTTTAATAAAAATATAATAGCACTTTGTACTTAGCATCTTCCATTTGGAGGACCTACTGGCTTCATAATCATTAATATTGCTTAACTTTTCTACTGCTTTTTTTCTTCTGTAGCTTTCACAGCACTTTGCAAAGGTGAATCCATTCCTCCATGCAGGGTCACTGCTGGGTTAAGACCACAGGTGTCCCCAATTTGCTCCCTCAACGAGAATAGCTGCGCTTAATTTTGTTGTGTGCTAAACAGACAAACAGTTTGTCTCTTCATCCTCCATCTCCTTCAGCTAGCCTCAAAATCCTCTGCTGAATCTCACATTTTCTCTTTTGTGTTCCTTTTCCAAGTCTGAACTGGACCATGTGCCTCTCTGGGCAGGATTTATGCTGTTGCTGGGGTGGGAAACCTTCAGCTGGGCTGGCTGCCTAGGGAGGCAACAGCAACTTAACCTGCTGAGACTTCCTGAAAACTCTCCGTCTGTTCCTTAATTACCCAAGACAGATCCCTGATTTTATATCTTATGTGAAACGTCGGCTGCTCCAGAAGCAGAATGTCCCATATTAGACTGGCCAAATCGCCTTTGTTTGGAGAGAGTGAAGAGGGGTTGATAGTTCTCTTCCAGCACAAGGATTAGGGGATATCAAATAAGGCAGGTTTGTAACAAAAGCAAAGTCCTCCACTTCACATGGAGCTGTGCTACGGGACTTGGATCTTGTGGGTGCTGAAAGCTTACGTAGGACCAAAAGGGCTCTTGGATAAATTTACAGAAGATTCCACCGAGAGCTGTTAAATACCAAGATATCACCTTGGATTCAGAAAGTCCCTGGACTGAAGTTTGCTATAATCTGGTGCGGCACTTGAAGGAGAGTCATTGCGTTGCCTCTGTCCTGTTCCCTCGGCACCAGCCAAGGAGCAACGCAGGAGACCGGTGGCCGTGCGAGAGAGGCCTCCTGTCTCGCCCTGCGCCTCCAGCACGGTGGCCTCCTGAGCCAAAAGTGCCACGTCCCGAGCCACGTCCGTGTGGCTTGGAACCTGCGTCTGCCCATGCAGTGTGATGGGAGAAGCTCTGCGCCTAGGGTAAGATCTCCTTTTTGGAGGCAGATCCCTCCGTCTGTACAGGGGCTTCTCCACTTTCCCACTGTACAAGCACCCCTAGATCAGGGCTATGCGCCCGGATCCTAAGCAGGAGGGAATATATTTTGTCATGTGCTCCTTACAATGTCTTTATACTCCAGTAAAATAGAAGAGAATTAGATTGCTCTCCAACAGTTCATGTCACAAAATAATGCATTTGATATTTGAAATTGGCTTTTTTGTCACCTCTAACTTCCCTCTAAAGTAGCTAGGTACTTGCTTTTCCTATCCATAAAGACAGTCCTTCTCCTCAGGCTCCAAACTCAGCACTCAGGATGGCAAATGATGTTATTTTCTGATCAGCAAAGTGTTTGGAGTAAAAGCTTTGCTTATTTTCCTTCTTCTTTAAATACCAGTCAGTTTTATTTCCTGTACATCAAAGCTTTCATGGCCTTTTTTCGTTTGTTTGTGTACTTGTTTCTTAGGGTTAGAAATGACTTAGAACACAAGGGAGAAAAACAAATCACCTTTTATTTTCTTTTTGCTTTTTAAATGAAACCACTCAGAATATTTCTGGCTCCAAATTTATCAACCAAGCTCAAAACACTCACAAAAAATGGCGGGGGGAGGAAGAAAGAAAAAGAAACTAGAAAGACGTTCATGAGACAAGCATGTGTCTAGCAGAGTTTTTTGTTTTTTTTTTTATTACCAAAGAATTATCGTATCTGCAAGCCAAAACAACAGCACTCCCTGATGCCAACTCCAGCTGTTCCTCCCTTGTAAAATTTATGAGCTGTTTTCAAGAGCTTGAATAGATCTTGTGTTGGAACTTCTTTGTAGCTGCAAAGATATTTTTAATTGTTGCAGTGTTGTCAGGTTTCCCTGTGACACCAAGCGTGTAGTAGTTGGCTGATTAGAAAGCGTACTCCTCGAGATGCCAGCCTGCCAGGGCACGGAGCTAAAGGGAAATGCCAAGCCAGACTTCAGATCCACTCTAAATCCTTGCTGGGAATACCACAAAACAGGCCGACAGAGGTGTGTTCAAATACTTTTAAATAAACAAGTGCATTAGTAAAGAAATTCACTATCTTCCCAAGGAATTCTTCAAAGAGCTCCATGTCACATTTTGCAGCCCAGGTAACTATGACTTTTTTGTTTTTCCTCATAGGCTAAGAGGAATCTGGCTGAGCTTGGGATAGATCTAGGAGCCTGGCATTGGTAGAAGAGCTCTTGCCTGGTCTTCTTAGGTTCTGGTACAAAAATGAGCACCTGAGCATTTTTGTGTCATTAACCTTTTAGCAAGTGTCATGAAAGTAGGAATTTTATCTGACTTAATCAACATTCAATTTTCTTGTTTATATTTTGCCTTTCTGCCTCCTCTTCCTCTAGGAAAAGACTGAAGTCTTAATAAAATCCTAGAAAATAGGATGGCTTATTCATGAATAGACCATGAAACAACATCAGTTCTGGAGAGGTTGTCCAAAGCAACTGCAGCCAAGGCTAGAAATCTCCATGTCCAGCTAACCAGAGGCTATTACCTCAAGTTCTTAACACTCTGTACAAGCTCCCAGCCACCAGAAATGGATAAACAAGCTCGGACAGTATGGATTATTCAGATATAAACAGTCAATGCATCTGACATTGCCGAACTTGTACCTTTATGTGCCACATGTCACAGAGATCTCAGATCTTTAAGAAAGGACCTGTGAGACAATAGCCTTAAAATATCTGCCAAGGACACACAATAAGGGACATAAAAATTTAAAGAGGAAATTGGAAAAGCAGTGGGATTATTAATTGCTACCATTTAAGCAAAGCAGTCTGTACTATTAGGACCCTTTGTGCCTTGACATTTGTAGTCTCAGCAAATTAGATCCATAAAGGAAATTGGCCTCTCTGGACACAGGTGAAATCAGATGTAATACCAAGGGTTACTTGTTAGTTCTTGATTCTTTGGCCTACTGAAAATAAAATGCGCTAAGGTCCGTACTGCCTTCCCCAGCCTGGGGGATGCGTTCTCCCCATGCCGAAGAGTGAAGGAGGCATCCCCAGCAAAGGAACAAACTCCACCTCGTCTGCAGAAGAGGTGATGCTGTTAACTACCTCTACATACACGTGTTTGTGGGGGACAGGTTTTGCTAGGTCAAAGGACTCACAGGGTTTTATCCTCTTTTCCTTTTAGATGATTTTAGTCCCTGTCTCTTGCCTGTTAGGGTAGGCTAATCCAAATAGGGTGGCTAATCTAAATCACCGTTCGTATCTCATGTGAGTCTAGCAGACTGTGGAGCCAGCACAGGCTCAAACTTGACATGTTTTTTTGGACCTCAGGATCTGATTATTATTAAGATTTTAGAAGCACTGTAAGTGAGAAAAAAAAAAAAAGAGAAAAGAAAAAAGGATCTGCTGAGCAACATTACCCTCTGCTCAGGAAACTAAGCATTGCTCCAGGAACAGAGACAACATGGTAGGGATGTACTCAGGTGACTGGTGATATTCTGGCATGATATCATCTAGCCTGCTGTTCCCTGTAAAAGCAGCATATGGGAGCTTCCTGCTCTCTGGGATCTTAGTTAAGGATAAGCTTGGTGGCATGTCTATTTGAAATGTGGAATTTTTGAGGACAAATGAGACTAAAAGATAACAGAGCACATTGTGTGCTCCCAGGACTTTATTTGGTTTTATTGATTTTTGTTGATATAATTTCCAACTTGATTAAAGAAGAGTTCAGTACCCTGTAAAGTACTGTCCGGACTGTTAGTTTTATCTTTGACCCCCTAGGTTATTTGGTTGTTTGCCAACAGCCTTAAGTTTGTTGAAAGGTGGTGTTAGCTGTTTGGTAGTTTGGAAACAGTTTAATGTGGATTCTTCCAGAACTCAGTAATTACTATACAGTGGTCCCCATCATGGAGTACTGGAAACAAAGACCCATGTCCTTGCATTAAGTGGTAGAATAACCCTAAGCATCACAGGAAAAGGGTTCCCGCTCAGCCTGGGGAGATGCATGAAGAGCTCGTCTCAGCCTCATGAAGCCACAGCACTAGGGTGCCAAAGTGCAACCCTCGTGCCATGATCATTTATCTCCAGGAGAGCCACAAATTCCGTATGTGCTCAGCCGAAGAAGCGGCGCTCTGCCATTGGAGTCTCCAAGCTGCGCAGGTGGATGGCAGAGCCGCGAGCAGGGAGCCGCTGCCGTCTTTCATACGAGAGCAGGATTAACAAAGACTGTCAGTAGGAGCCTGCTAGTGAGAGACCCCCATAATCGCAGAGCAAGTGAATAGCATGTGTTTAAAGAGGCTGTAATCCTATATTTACACAACAGTCCTAATGGCTCATTCAGAGCCCTTGCAAAGAACCAAGTAAATAGTGCGGTTAGGAAGCCTGTTACTTTGTATTTACTCACTAGACCGTCTGCTGTGGGAACTGTGAAAGTCGTGGAGAGCTAAAAGGAGCGTTCTTTTGATTTTTGGGGAGGAGGTGGAGGCTATGAAAAGCTAACTAATAATGGTACTGAAAACCACTTTCAATGGGAACTATAGCTTCACTTTGCACCAGTGAAGGAGAACAACCATTAGCCCACTTTGTCAGGGAAAGGGATGCATTTATCATCACCTGGAGTCTTTTCATAGAGACTGGATGTACTCTAAAAGACATGGGCTTATTCAACAACATGTTATTGAGCTCAATAGCACTCACCTGTTTGGCGGGAAAAAAAATCATTCCCTTCACTGCAAGAACCACTGTAAAGATAAAAAATGCTTCGTTTTACACATATATTATTCAAATGGTCTTTTCTGCCTTTGAATGTACTGTGTTTGAAATTGGACACCAAAATTACTCTCTCCAAAGTTTGCACATGTAAACACTAAAATCATCAATAAGCCAAAACAATATTTTAAAAAATGAAGCTGACATTAAATATTTGGAGATTTGCGTAGCAACTAATTAGAAATCCAAAGTTAGTGGTCAGTTATGAAATAGACCTTAAAGATCTGACAAAACCGACTCAAACCAGCAAAATTCACACAAAAAGCCAAACCTATTAGCTAATACGTAGCATTTTAGATTCCAGAAACCCTATTCAAGATTGTATTAAAAATGTTAACTAATTAATCCTCAGAATTCCCATGAGCTATAGGCAAGGACTGGAACAATGTGAATAATTAATAAGAAATCAGTTATGCAATGGACTTTTCTTTTTGTTTGTGATTGTCTATACAAATCATTAAATCTATTTATTATGCACAATGACTCACAGTTTTGTCAATAATACTTTGCTTGGAAATTGTTTAAGAATTGTAACTAGACAGAAGAAGAAAGGAAACGTGTGCTCTTATTTTCCTCAAAAGCCATTCAAATGACATGGAATGAGCTATGAATCAAATGTTTGGTAACTGAATGTATTGTTTACAATTTCTGTTCGGCGAACAATTTAAGGCAATCTAGCTTTCTCTGCATGTCAAAGGAAATGACAAGAGCTTTAGGCAGTGCTATAGACCTGTTCACAGCCATACACCTTTCAGTGTGCCCAGATAGGGTGATGTGTAGAAAGTGGCTGCATCTGTAGGGGAAAAAGGCATAAGGTGAAGGCATTGATCTTCCTGAGCTTCCACATGGCTGGGGACCTAAAACTTCAAGCAACTGCTGTAACATCCATGTCACCCTGTTCAAAAGGTCCTTCCAGTGACCCACAGCCTTCATCACTGATGAAGCTTCACATTTTCTGTCCTTGGTGCCTAGATTTGCCATCTCCATCTCTTCCCTGGGCTGACTCCCAGGTAGTCCCTACCCTTAATTTGTGCCTTGGTGTTTGTAAAAGTTGTTCCTCCGTGGTAGCAGAGGCAATGAAGTTAGAGCAGCTATTCTGAAGCACTTTTTCAAGTATGTCCTTTCTCTTCTTTATCCTTATCTCTCTTTGCTTTTTTCCTTCCCTGAGCTGACATTAAAGGACTCATCCGAAAGTGCAGCAGAAATGGCTCTATCAGCACTGACTAGCCCTGAGGGCACGCAGACCCCCTGAGTGCAAAGGGGGTTTAGGAGGATTTATTCATGCTGCAGGTCCTCCACTCTTGTACAAAGGGCACCCGTGTGCACGCACTGAGGACCTGCTGCTCTACACAGGAGCAAATCCTAGAATAAAATGTGAAGGCGGGAAGAGACCTCCAAGGATCCGCACTGTCCTACATACATGTCTGTCCCCCCGGTTTTATAAACGAACCATTTAAAGTGGCTTAGCAAAACCAGATAGTTGACATAGATTTGGCATTGATCTCATTCTCCTCAGCAAGGCTTCTCGTGTAATTAAGTGTTATCATTCCCTCTCAGTTCTCAAGCAGCAAAAGCAAATGCTCATTGCGAAAACATGCAGAGGGGTTTTGCATACTGACGGCTGGAGCTCCCTTTTGACACCAATCTGTAGCACAGCCCTTGTCATGGTCATTTCTAGCTCTTCAGAGGTGGGGAAGGTACTGGCAAGCAGTCAGGAACATGGAGGATGTGACCAGTCAGCAACAATATTATGGGATGAGGAGGCTGAATATTTTTTATATTTTTTTGGCTTTTCATCTCTCTGGATTACACAGGAGAGCTGGGAACAGCTGAGCCTATAACTGTAGCTCCCAGCATACGCTCTGGCATCACTTTAAGATCCAAATATCCCAGATTCAGCAAATTTTTTTCTGAGCTGAGGGGCCTCGGGGACTTGGGGAGAGCTGAGTATTGAGGGCTAGATGAAAAGCCCTATTTTGTGCCTTCCTCAAGACTCCCACCAATCGTGTGCCCTTCCAAAATTCAGCCAGGCCCTGGTAAATGAAATAAACCATAAAACTAAAAAACGCCTTAGGAGATGGCATGTTCCTGTCAGTTCAATTCCCTGGTTCCCCGAGGAGATGGGAAAGCGAGTGCACGTGGGCCCTCGCACAGCCTTCGGCTCGCAGGCGCTGCGTACGGCTGCATTGCAATTAGCTCTGCCTTGATTGAAAGCCGCTCTGGGACTTTGAATCGGATCTTCTTGCACCTCGGCTCCTGCGGCTGGTGGCAAGGAGCAGGCTGCTCGGCTGCCTTCGCTGGATGCGGCCCATTGGTCCTTTGGGTCCAGATTGCTTCCACGCTTCATCTGAATTCCCTAATTTTTTAGTACTGTCAGGATATTGGCTTGATTGCATCTTGGGTTCTTCTCTCAGAAGCTTTAGCTAATTAAATGTTTTAAGATGCCGCGATGAAAGTTATATAGACACAAGCAAATTTTATGAACTGGTAGCGTTAATTTAAACTCAATTCCAGCAGAGCATGCTGCAATGTTTCGGGCTATTAGCCAATCACTAATGTAGACTATGGAACAGTTAATACAAGTTCATTCAAATCCTAGGCATACTTTGATTTGCTGAACAGCTTTAATTTTCCCAAAGCTGATCTAATAATAATAATAATAATAATAATAATAGTAATAGTAATAGTAATAACAACAACAATAACAATAAAGACAATTCTAATGTGATTGGCTAATCTGATGCTTTTGCTCCCAGTTTATTTTTAAGTTCTGGCAGGAGTGATATTGGAAATTAAAAGGCTCTCTTGACACTCGAGTGGCTCGAATCTCACACCAGATGAAATGAGGTGACTGAAGCAGCTCTGGGTCTTTTATTCTCTTCCATCATTATCGCAGTTAATAGGAAAAAACAGGGAGGCTGCCCAGCAGTGAAGGCTGAGGAGCTCCCTCCCCCACCTCCTTTTTGTGCCAACCAAGATAAAGTACTAATTATCAGGACAGCTCAAGCTCATTTGTAGGAGGAAAGGAATTGAATGCTGCTTCAATGAGAAGAGTTAGCTCCTATGTGCCCTTGGGCAGGGATTGAGGTGCTTTAGTGATGGAAGTGTCCAAATGACAATAAATACCTTGAAGTGATCAGACCTCACAGTGGTGAGATCCCAGATCGCTGCAGACAGATGGGTCTTTCGTGGGACCCAGAAGCTCAGACCCTTTTCAGGTTTGGATGGTTTGGACCAATAGGATGGAAAATAAATTATCGGTTGCAATGATATAGATACAGAAAAGCTGAAGTAAAGCTAGGAGGACAGTCCTAGAAGAGTCTCTAGGAAAGACTGTAGAGTCCATCCAGTTTGTTTCTCTGCACAAAGCACAGAACAACTCAAACTAAGCCACTCTTGACAGAAATCTGCCCCATCTCCTTTAAAAGATCTCTGGTGATGGGGATTCAACAGACTTTCTGCCTCTCCCTTCCATACCCAAGCAGCCAGTGCTGTGACACGCAGAGGAGAGCTGTGATACTGCAATGTGCTCAGCATTAATCCAGCATCGCCCCACAGGGATCCGCTTGCTCTGGAGCCAAGGTGGAAATACCTGATGGATGTTTGTGAGAGGGGCCCCAAGCCCCTGCTCAGGGTGAGGTTGATGCCAGGAACATCCTTGCTATTGCAGGCCCGTCCTGCCGGGCTCCCTACCTATGGGCTGCATCTGCTCAGTGGGTAAACACTGCTCAGCTTTTGAGGTCAACAAGGCTTAAAGAGTGGAGAAAGAGCATTTTCCTTATTTTCCTTGTTTTCCTGGCCAGCGCCTTGGCTGAGCCGGTACCTCCTGTGTGGGAGGGATTAGGGAGCGGGGCCGGAGCAGGAGCGCCAGCGACCACTACAACTTCTGTGCAGACAGAGGCCAAGAGGGTAAAAGAATTTCAGGCTAGTGGTGGTGGGTGTTAAATATTTTCTGTGCTTGATTAAGAGAGCCTTTGTCACTAATTACCAGGAGATGTTAAAGGAGATGGGATGTATTTAAACCTCATTGTTTGCCATCAAAACACAGGTTCTTTTGCTGCTTTCCCAGACTCGGCAGGTCATACGCTTCTTGCAATAGCAGAGAGGCTCAATGGATGAATCACTGTCCTTGAAAATAAAAGGCGATTCATTTTAATGCATGCAAATTGTAGGCAAGGGACAGAAGCAAGTGGCCTGCGGCTCACAGGCCGGTCACGGGCTCCCGCTTGGTCTTTCCATACTAACAAGCTGCTCAGCTTTAGCTCTGACATGAAGGAGAGATGAGGCTGGGGACTTGTTGCACATAGTGGCCTCGGCCACCTCTCGCTGGCCACGCTCGTGTCAGTCACAAGTTCTCCCTGCAACGGCCGCTGTTCATCCGTGGGATGCCCATTCCGGGGCTGGGGAAAACCTTTCTGGACATTTTTCAGCACTTCCATCCTTTCAGGGCATGTGGATCGCACAGCCCTGGAAGAGCGAGCAGACAGGAGAGCGGAAAATATTAACCATGTAATTAACTGTGCAGCTCCATAAGGGTAAGGAGCCCTTGGCCCTTTCTCCATTGCAGCATTCCTTACGGGAATTCTTAAAACACTTTGGCTGCTCCCTGCAGCAATTCCCAGCTCCAGGAGCTGCTCTCTCCTCCAGAGGGGCGACCGGAGCAACACAGGACAGCAGCCTCCATCCCGTCCCATCCACAGATGCCTCCCGGCTCATGCAGCACCTCGCTCAGAGAGTCACGCTGCTTAGAGGACGCACAGTAAATCTCACTATTTCCTTGTCCTTTCAGGCCTCATAGCAAACGCAATGCTGCTGAAAGACACTGTTCTACTCCATTATTGGCCCTGAATCAATGGAATTAATTATTCCAATGAGAATTTCTCCTAGCAAGCTATTTTCCTGAACAGTGCACTTGGTAAATAACTGCCTCGTCTAAAATCTTCCTGTGAATAATCAGGAAGTCTTTTTAATTTTTTTTTCCTGAAAAGGAAACTGAGGCATGGGAAGAAGTAAAAGACTTGCCCAGGGCACAGTAAAAATCAGTGTAAAAAAGAAATTTGAAGCATTCTACCAGACTACTTATAGGAATATGTAGCTTATAATTACGGTGGGTGATGGGGTAACTCTTTTTCTTAAAACAGCACATTAAAGAGCAATTTTCAAACTTTCTCCACCTGCATTTCTCAAACATTTTCTAGTGAAGGAGGGAAGTCCTGAATAGCACATTTAACTGCCTTTTATAACAAACCTGGTTTTCTCAGTTGCATCTTGCTGATCCCTTAAAAACAGCCCATGAACTCCTGTAGATCCCTGCTGTACTAATTAGAAACCATTGTAGATACAACATTTTCATCACAGTGGAAAAAATGATGTGAGGAAATTTGGTTTTAATCCAAATCTGAACTGGGGCAAAAAAAAAAAAAAAAGAAAAGATTTCCTAACTGTCCATCAGGCAGGATTCCTTGGCAACTTTTGTTCTGGAATTCTAGAGTTTGTGTTGCCATAGAAAGAGAAGACAGTGCCCCAAAAAAGAGACAGATTTCTATTGGTAGTAAGCAGCAACTATTTGTGTGTTTTTTGTCTTTTTTTTTTTAGTAAAAAGATGCATAAAAAGCATGGCAAAACATTTCCAGGAGCAAATATGTTGCAATGGTAGCTATTGGCATTTTATCTGCTTTTTATTTATGCACTCCTATATACATGTTAAATTATGCAGATGTAAAATTATCATGAAAAAAAAATTGCATGAATGTTGCAAGCATTAAAAATTTCAAGACTTAAAAATTCCCCAAATAAAAGTTACCAGAGTTTTTCTTTCACTACAATTCAAATTTATTCCCTGGAAGAAGATGGTTGTGTTTCATTGATCCCAGGAAATTTTCTTTTTGACTGAACAACCTTTTTTGATAAAAAATACTATAGATGTAGAATTTCTAAACTGCTCCAGTCCAAATCTACATCTGCAGCCAGATACAGGCAGTCTATAGTGGGTTAAATAAAGGTATAAGCTTGGAATATGAAATATGGGATTGATCTCTTCCTTTGGTGTCTGTACTGGCTCTGCATTTCTTAATTTCACCCAGATCAGAAACTCTTCCTTTCTAGATCGTAACTCCCAGTACAGAGGGCCTTACAACAAAGCGCTTTCTCAAGAGATACTTCAGTCTGGGCTCCTCAACTGTATAAATTCAAAATTTAAGTCAATCCAAAATAAGTCCAAATAAAGGCAAAAGGGAACCTTTAAATCGCTGAGACAGCGACAAAGATGCTTTTGAGGGGATACGTAACTGGAAGGAAAAGACCCCACAAGAGCTGACGTGACCTCAGCGGCCTCCCAGAAGTACAGCTGGTTCCATAGCAAGCACCAAGTGAGATGTTCAGGAGAGCCAGCTCAGACGTGCCAAGGTCCTGCCAAGATTCGATATCGAACCCAACTCAAATTGAGGTAAAGAAGCTCTACAAAGAGAAAAACAACCCTTCCAGCAGAGTCAGCTTGAGCAAATCATCTTCCTCCAGAGGAAATTACCCAAGAACATAGTGACATGACAAAACCACCGTGCCCCTAAGGCTAATTTACGGTGTGTTTGGATAAGCCATTCAAACAAGGCTGAGCTCAGCCCCGACGGAGCCGAGGTCTGCCTGTCTGCGCGTGAATCACAGCCGATCGTCAGTTTAGCGTGGGGCGATGGGGATGTCACGTAGCGCTGCCGCGCGTTGCCAGAGAGGAGCAGCGTGATTTGTCACCCGTCGGTGCATGCTAACCCAACGAGTCGGGGAGCCAAGTTGGGCACTGGAGCAGGGATGTATTTGAGAAGGCAGTGAGGCCTCCATGAGGCCTTCAGCCAAATGTTTGTGCCTTTAGAAGGCCAGGCTGGGAAATGGCTGTGCCAAGAGCAGGACAGTGTGGGGAAGAGCAGGGATGGCTGGGGAGGGGAAGGGATTTGGTGAAGAGGCAGCCCAGCCCTCCTGGGTGGCAGGGCAGAGGGGACATCCTGGGCTGGAATCCCCAGGGACACAAAGATGTAGCTGAGGACAGGGCTGTAGCCAAAAGAGCTTCTGATGGTGGATTACAAAACCAAGGAAACCTTGCTCCTTGGCTAAGCACAGGAAGCTTTGGGCTGAACCTGCAGCTTTCCTTGGCTTTAGGAGGTTTCTCTGCGCTCTTCACCCTTGGGAGCTCGCTGTTGGCGCGAGGGCTGGGAGCACTTCCATCCCCAAAGTGAGGAATCTCTTCTGCATGAGCATCAAAGCAGCTCGCTCTAGATGAGCCAGAAGGAGCAGAGTGGAAGTATGTCTCAGCTGGAAGTCTCCCTTAGCATCTATTACAACAGCAGGGTTATCTTTGTTGCTGAAAGGAGACGTTACTGTGAGCTATGACAGACTCACTGGATTTTACAGCTACACGGGAAAACTAACCAACTGCAATGAATGTAGAAGGGATGCTCAGGGAATGTGAAGCTTTTCCTTTCCTTCCTTTACTTTTACACCATGCATTAGAGCTTGCTGTACGGTGCCTGAAACATGAATTTGGACTGTGTGCATGTGCACCCACCAGCACAGGGCATCTCCAGTTTTTGCAGGGTTGCTCACAGGAGTATGGCCATTGGGAAGTGCTTGGAGTGGACAAGATGGAATACTGAATTGCTTGGACATGAAGGAGGGGACAAGAGGCTCCTCTGGCATCTTTCTGAATTCATCCCAGAAGAGTATCAATGAAATCCTAAGCATTCTGCAGCAAATCGTCCTGCTAATGAGAAAGCACACACATGCCCAAAGCAGTGATTGCAACTCAAGCTCCTTCGCTTTGAAACTGCCGCTCAACCTACAAGAGAAAGAGTTCTAGTTAGCAGAAAGGCTACAGCTACCAAAGCCCCAAGCCCTTAGAAATCCTTTCCTTGACTAAACCCCACTAGAGTGGTCCATCATATGCCATTGCACAACTACCTTGGGGCAGCTGGCTGGGACATGGACACTGCTAGGCTCAAAGTCATGCCAGACACCAAAGAAGCTACTCAGGTGCCTATACACAGGCATCCTAGACAACATATGGGGTCAGGGACATCTGCGCGCAGCTGGTGGACATGATGCGGGGATGAAGGGAACTCATGGCATGCCTTTTTGCAGAGAGAAATTGGGGGTCTTTTTTGTTATTTATTATGATCACAGCTAAACCTTCAGAGATTGCCTTAATTAGCATCATTAGACACACAGCTTAATCTTAAAATCCTGGGCTTGTCAGCATAGCAAATTAAAACTTTGTTTTTCTTCTCTTATGTACACCAGGTTGGAGAGTATGTGAAGGGAAACTGGGGTCTCCTGACTGTTTCAGAGAGTGTGAGAAACTGGCTTTAACCTTGGATGACTGGAGCAGCGTAGGCAGAGTGGGTGAACTGGAAGGGTCAATTCTGTGCCAGAGAGGGTAACCAGGGGTTGTTACATTTAAAGGAAGACCTATGCCTTTGTACAGAAGAGCTGAGCATACAGTCTGCTGCCTCCCCCACAGCAAGAGATTTCTAAAAATCTTCCAGGAACAGTGGGAAAAAAAAAAAAAAAAGAAAAAAAAAGAAAAAGCCTCAGCTAATGAACACTGAATTCTAGCAGAAAGAAGTATCACAAGTATCTATGACATCCACATTAATACCAAATGAGTTAGTTGTGATTGATGCTATTCCAGTGAACACCAAAGGAATTAATAATGATTAGGGTCATTATTTTAAAGCATTACCCTCCCCAAAAAAACCCAAAGGGAAAACAATTAGATGTCTTCAGTGGTTATCTTTCACAGTATACTTACTGCAGTGATCAGACATGATATTATGCCTATTAATCAACAAAATGATGGAAAATAACATAGCTCGCATGTATCCAAGAGACAATCCTTACAAGCACATACCTTATTTGATGTGCTCCTGAGTCTGCTGCTGCCACAGAGAAGTACATTGATTTTTTGTTTTCCTAGCAGAAGAAGGTTTCTCATCAGTTTGGAAATGGGCAGGAGAGTCATTCAGTACAAAAAAATAAAAAATAAATAAAATCTCCCACACTCGGGGACACATTTTGCATTCATAGATCATATGGCCCTGCTTGGCTTTGGTGGGGCTGAGGGAGAGAAACTGAGCGCAGAACTTTCCACGTAACTGTTTTTTTTCAGCTCATGTGCTCCAAGCCCGGTCTAATTAGACCTTCATCAGTAATGAAGGGCTGTGGTGAGCCTTATCACTCTATTGCAGGTAAGGAAACTGAGGCTTTGAGATGCCACGGGGCTTTCCTGAGGTCACACGCTAATCAGGACAGAGCCAAAGGGAAATTCTGAAATTTGGCACTCTGCATTGCCTGCTGAGTTAATCATCTCCCTTTCGTTCATCTCTGGTACATCATTTCACTTCTACCAGCAGCAGGTTATGACCCAAAGTCATGGCTCATCTCCGTCATGGCCTTGCAATGCAAAAGGAGCACTGAGGAGCTCAGCGCAGTGTCTAACAGGGAGGTTTCCCTGCAGCTGCCTGCTGGGACAGGGCAGCCTCTCCCCCGGGCAACAACCTCATGCAGCAGACTTGGAAAACCAGGTGGTTCCATCAGTGCGAGGCCTGCGCGGACGGCGAGGTGGCCGCAAGGAAGGGGAGCACTGCTCGCTGCCACCCCACGCTGAGGGCGCAGCCTCCCGGTCTGCTCAAGCCTGGCTGGAGTTGGTCGTTCATATGGATTATATATCCCCCTGTTATTCCAAGGAGCCGGGGGCTGGCCAGGATTGGCTGGGAACGGAAAGTTGGGTGGCAAGGAGGAACTGGCTGATGACATTTTGTATCTGTGCACACCCCGGCAGGGACGGCTGGGATTGCATGAGCTATAAGGGCACCATATACCAGAAAGTGCCAAACCGCAGCAGCATCTCCCTTCTCGAGCAGCAGTGACAGCCACCATAGTCACACTGAAGCTGAAGCAAGGGCAGGCGGCGAGCTTGAAGGCAAGGCAATGACAAACAGTGTCAGCTCTCAGGAATAGTCTCTTCTCCAAGTTAAATTTCAGCTGTAATTACACCGTCCCAGACCTCACACGCTTGGCTTTTCCGTTTTCCTTTCAGAAAGTGGCCTGAAGTTGCCAACAAACTCTCTGTATCCCTCAGTCACAACTTTGTTGATTAATGTCCCCAGGCTGGGCTGAGAATCCCAATAGGAGCCTGTAATCAAATTCCAAATTGATTCCCGTGGTACAGGATCAGAGGCACGATGAAGAAGCAATCCTAATTTTGCAGCCAGAGCCAAACGCCAATTAGATCCTCAGCGGGTATCAAACAAGCTGGCACTGTTTTCCCTGGAAGAGATCATGCTGATTTACACCCAGCTGAAGATTTGCCATGCTGGCCTTTCCGTGCGCACTAATCCTGTACTCCTGCTCCATGTGTGGTTCAATAGTCCCATATGGAGGTGGGCAAAGGAGTTTTCTGTGACCATGAGTGTCCTTATCTCTGGAGTAAAGGACCTGCTTCCTCCTTGGCCCCAGGCAATGGGGACAAGCACAGTCCTTATTTTACAGCCCATTTTAGGTTGCCTAGAAGCACTGCGGTTTAGCTGTGAGTACTTCTGTCCATGCCTGGCAAGGTCCCCCCGCCCTGGGGCTGCCTTGGGGGAAGCGTGGGTCAGGCTTGTCCCGTCTCCTCTGGGGACACACGCTTGGGCCAGGGACAACGCTGCATCTTTGGAGCTGTGAGAGCGCCACAGCAGTGCTGTGCAATGCAGGACATCTCCCTTCGGCTGCCGTCAGCCGTCACTCGCTTTCTCCCCACATCTTCCCTTAGTGCTGATTTCGGTGACCAAAACCTCATGCTTCTGCAGAAATGAAAGGGGGGAAAAAAAAGACCATCATCTCTTTTCCAAAGTCTTTAGGTTCTTACAGGCAACCTGAAACAGGCTCTACAGCTGCACATGATCTCAAGCCACCCTGAAGCAAATTGCCCACCTGGCATTTCTGCTGATGGTGCACGGCCTGCTCCTGGGAGAGCTTCCTGCTTCCGTATAGGAACAACCTACGTTACAAATTGCAGAAGCAAAATGGAATATATTTAGGGAATTAACAGTATGGAAAATTATCCAGGCTATTAAAAGCCACACAAACATGCTGAATATCATACATTTTAAGCGTACACAAAAAAACATCATTTTGAAGGGGATTATTGTTTAAATAGGCAATAGGGGTTCTAGCAGATAAGCTTCCCGCTCCTGTCTTCGCTTATTGTCTGGAGTACATTATCTCCACCATAATATTCTCAGCTCTCTCCAGGAGTATTGTCAGAGTGAAATGCTATTTTAAAAGTATATGTTTATGTTTCAATAGACTTTATAATAGCAAACACAACCGCCCAAGACACTGTGAGAATAAAAAAAAAAAAAAAAAAAAAAAAAGGAGAAGGAAAAGCAAGAGGCAGAGGTTGCAGTTTCCCTCGTTTCATGTATATGTGTTACCCAGCTAAAGACCCCCAGGTTTCCTGGGGTGTTGCAGGACTCACGTCCTCCCCCGCAAACCAAGTCATTAGCAAGTATATTGAATTTTCAAGCCTGAATTTTAAAGGTGGTAAAAGGTGCAAGGCCATGTCACCCCAGCCTCTTGGAAAATTGTCCTTCCGTGTCTGAATTGGGGAAAATCCTGAGTGCCCTTATCCTTCTATGCCCTGTAGCCGCCCCCTGGGCAGGCTCTGTGCTTTGCTTTACATGTGGTTTACCCCGTGTTTTGCCCTGCACAGCCATGCACATTTGTACATGTGCATGACTGTGCATTTCTACATGGGAAGGGGCAGAAACCATCCCCAGCCTGTAATTCACTTTGGAAAGTGTCAGACATCTTTACAATGTATTTCTGAAAGATATACTGTGTAGAGAGAATTTCTAACAAGCTTCCTTGTGATTTTCATCTCTCTAGTGAGAGAAACCTGATAAAGATAAAGATCCATTCTCACATCTTGGCATAAAATCATATCTTATTGGTTTAGATCATTCTGTGTCTTATTTTTTTTTATAGTACTAGTGTTTTCTAGTTCCAGCAGAAAATACAAACACTCAAGAGATCTCATTTTTCTGCTAAATGGATTTTCATTTCACATGAGTTATCTCTCTCTAGATATAAACATACACACACACAGATATACCACAAACACCCCCTCATGTTAAATGCCAAAGATACCATTAAATGCAATGTTAAAATAAAAATCCCCAGACTCATCCTAAAAAAACACCTCTTTTACGCATTCACAATTTAAAGGATACTTAAACAGACGTTCTTCAAACCTGAGTCAATTTTAGCCTTCCTAGTGAAAGCCCATAAAGCAAGCTGAGCAGTAATTTTCGTGGGGAGCTATTCTGGGAACAGTGCACGTAGAACAACTCCATTCTTACATATGGGGTGGGTGTCTTCACTACTCGTGCTCACCTACCTTAAATAGGTCAGCTGAACAGAAGCAAACTCTCAGTAATCACAAGAAAAAATTACAAAAAAAAATTAATCTGAAAAGAGATTTTTTTCTGCTCTGAGAAAAAAAAAAAAAAAAAAAAAGAGGCACTACAAAGGACAGTCAGAATACTGAATTTATGGCATGCTTTTTCTTCCAGACTCAGAGCCAAAAATCTGCTGTCAGTTACATTAGTATAAATCTGGAGCAGCTCCACTATCATCATTAGAGTTACAGGCCAATTATGTAATGAAAAGAAGTATTTCAGGCTTGCCAAAAATCTTAAATGTATGTCCCGCTCCAGGCTGCACTGAAAGCCTAGATAAGTGGCCTGAATTTCAGCACACCATGCACCAACATTTCCTGTCACATACCTATTATTATACCTATCAACAGCATATGTATAGATTTATACGGTGTAATCAGGCATTATTTGACCTCTAGTACAGAGAGTGAAAAGGAAGTCAACCCATTGACTTTCCATGTCTTTGATGTTAAAAACTACAGACAAAATGCTACTCAGAAGAGCTTGATAGATGGCTGGATAAAATATCCAGAGATCTTAATGCATCCATTTGCCCTTCCTTTAGATACAAATGTCAAGGGAGATCGTATCAGCATCTGTGCTGGTGGGGTTCTGGATGACCCGGGTAGTTTCAGATGGTTTCAGGTCCATAGCAATGCAGTGAGTACTATCGATCCTCATTTTTAAGGCTCCTCACTCTTCCCTGTGGCTCCCATGGTGGGAGGTTTGAGTAGCAGCCATTGCTTATGAGAGAAGAAGACCAAGACTCCAGACAGGAGCTTCTCTGAACCTCTCCATGGCATCAGAGGCTGTTGCACTCAGAGGGGACAGGAGCTCTTTGTCCTCAAGGAAAGGCAGGAGGCAGCAGGAGGGACGGACAGGCTCACGGCATGGAGATAAGGACAGCAATGACAATAGCACTGTCTGGACAAGGCACTCTGGTCCTAAGTAAGTATTGCTAAGTATAGCAATAGAGAAATGGCAAGCTGGATATCCATCAACTTTAACACGTGAACTCCATCAGCTGAGTTATTAGATCTCCTGTCTGGTCACAGCAGAGTTACTAGAGCTTTTTACTAGAAACTGGAGATGTGCAGGAATGGTCTTCCTGTCCTCCTGAACTATGGGGAGAGAAAGAAAACCTCCCTCATTTTACCACTAACCCAGTGTTTCAGCAACTTTCCACAGTGGTGGGAGTTTCAAACCCCTGCGCTACCAAATCCTGAGCATCAGCCTGTTGGATGCTCTCAGGTGGCTGGGTGCCAAGTGGTCATCGTGCCCTTAGGATTCATTAGAGGAGGTATATGAGCATCTCAGTGTCTGGTCCCTGGACTGTAGGCTATTCTCAGTTTATTGTTTGGCTATTGGGTATTTGCTCTTTCTAATTTAGCTAAAAAGCCAATGTGAATTGGCATTTACACAACAACAATAAAATCTTCTACTAAAACCTTCCTACCAACTCTACCTAAATCTGAGGCCCACAAAGCTGCTAACCTGGAATGTGCATATTCACATGTGCACGTAGTGCACATATGTCCATATATATCCATATGGATTCCGTAAAAGGGTGGTACTAAACTCCAGCCATGCCTGGGGAGCAGGAACGCTAATCGATTCTTATTTTAATGTGCTGTTGAAATGTGGAATTTGCAGAGTGCCTGATGTGGTCTCTTCCTCCATCTTCCTGAAGCTGCAGAGTATGTAGAAATATGAAAGGAAAAAAAAAATCAGGTTAATCCTGGGGGTGTAATTGGCCAGCAGTGACTGGAAGGTAGCCAAAATGTCAGAGGAAGAGGGGAGAGCACTGAGTAATGAACCACATGCTTTTAATTTCACTTAAGAAAGCAAAGAGGAAAAACTGGAGCTATATCCTCTGGGAGTGCAATCAATATCCAAGTAGATAACAAAGAACTGGTATTTGGGGCCAAAAACTGCCCCGGCCCATTAGTTTATTGCTCGGCCTGGCTTTAGGGAAAGCTCTCTTCCTTGCCTTTGGTTTTGGCTGCCGCTTTGAATCCTTCAAACACTAGGGAGCAGCAGCTTCCTTCCGAAGCCTCCTGGCTGCATGGTGGGGCTCTTGCTGTCAGCTCTGCAGCGTGCCAGGCTGGAAAATCCAGAGAGAAGCGGCAGAAGGGGAGGGGACTGATGGTAAAACGTTCCTGATGATAATTTGATTGCATGCATTAATGATCAAAGTGTTGCAGACTAATTACCAACACTTACCTCTCGGATATTAAGTTATCATTTATTCTTCCCCTGCTCCTTCCCTTTAGCTTAGCAGTACCCGCCGTTCAGGGGGATCACGGGCAGCCTGGCACCTCTACCTATGTCTAGATGCCTCTCACAGTGCAACAAGCTCTGGCGGAGGCCCCCGCAGAGCATCCCTCCTGCAAAGCCACCAGCTGCTCCGTTTGGTGGCTGCTCCCCACATCCTGGTGTCTTGGGGAAGCAGGACAGGATGGCCGAGGGCAGCAGGGCGGGTTTGGCCATGGTTTAAAATGATTCTTAGGGAAAAAAAAAAAAAAAAAATGAAGAATAAATTAACCACCTCTTCTTCTTCCCACCTCCAAGGAACAACCAGATCATGCAGGGCCGGGACCTCTGCAAGGTGCCTGCGGGGAGCGTTCCCCAACAGGCACCTGCCAAGTCAGAAATGCAAATAATGACAGTCCCAAACAATGCGCTTTTGAGGCTGCTTCCAGCATCCGTTTTAGCTAGACAAATGCCAGCCTGCTGCCATCTGGTAGCAAGAGGTACTAAAAGCCTCAGTGAGGAGGCAGAGGGAATCTCAGGGGTATTACCAGTTGCTAACAGGTTGCGGAGGAGGAGATTTCTTTCTAACCAGGGACTTTGCATACTTGAAGACGGACACAAAAGACTCTGCTCCTGTGCCCCTCTGCCTTTATGTTCTGCAGCAACCAGAAAAGTGTCCTTGCCTCCTCCTGTGCCTCCTTTCCCTAGCAGGAAGGGAGCGGAAGGCAGGAGTGAACGCAGGGCTGGATTTTATTTTATGTTTTTAATTAGATTATCTTTAATTGGTTAACACCTTCCCCTGAGCCATCTTGCTCTGCTCAGAGACAAAATGCCACTGAATTGGCCCATTTTCCAAGATCACTTTGGTAATTCCTCTGTTGCTGAAGATAAATAACCTCCGTACAGTCTTTGCTACCTGCTTGCAACTACTAGAAACAACAAGAAAATAAAATGAGGACCAGATGCACAAGTAGTGGCAATGAGCCTAACCTGAGAGCTGACGAAGGAGTTGCATCCCTTTTACACACTGCAAAGAAACTCTCTCTGCTTACAAGGAACTGCTCCTGGGGACGGCTGGCCTGTCCCACCGCCTCCTTTCCCAGCATGGAAATGAAGTTGTCGCTAAACAAAACCTGAAGAGCTGCTAATTCTGACATGGTGCCTGAGACACAAGTGGGTCCACACGACCTGGTGATGGCCTTATGTCTTCTTCCTTACAGATCACGACTGCGGCCGGTGGGGTCTCACGTGCCCAGCGTGGTCTGTGTCGCCTCTGTGATGTTTGCAGGCAGCAGCTCAATTGGCTTCATGCGTCGAGCGCTTGGTGGGGCGGTTTCAGTGGAGCGCACACACAGCAGATGAGATGTCACTCTGTTTGCTTACACGTACTGTGCACAAACTGCCCGTTATTGGCACTGCAAAGTCACCGGCTGCGGGAGGCAGAGCATCGCCTCTCGAAAGGCTCTAATGAAAGTGGGTCAGCCACTTTCCCTTCCTGGGGCAATCCTGCAGCATAAGCAGGGATTTAAGTGTGCCTGATTCCGATTATCTGCACTCTTTCCCACAAAGAAACACTCTTTCCCACAAAGAAAAGGCTTTGTAATTTGACCAGCTCTGCCAAACACACTCCCAGGGATGAAAATGGCCTCGTAGATGTTAGGGGGGTGCCCTTTCAGTGCTGAGGAAGGGTTCACCCCTCCTGGGAGAAGATGATTCCAGTCCTGAACTGATAAGCTGTGCTTGATCTCAGTGCAGAAATGTCCAGGGGGGCCTCTTCCTGTGGGCACTCAGCTCTTCTGCTTACTCGGTCGCAGTGCAGAGCTCAGCTCACACCTGGGTCTCTACTGAGCCAAGAGGGAGCTCCCAGGCATGACCTGACTGTTCTTAACTTTGCATCAGAGCCGAGGGTGAGTCGGGCCAGTCAAAATCGAAGCCCCTGCTGAGCCAGAAGTTGTCTCTGATGCAACTCCCACACAAAACGCATGTACAACAGGTCCAAGCACCTGCACACCAGAGTTGCTCTTCATTAGACCATGGGCGATGGGCCATTGGACATCCAGAAATGCAGTCAAACAAACATCACCCAAACAGTAAGGCGTAGGTTAAAGTGGCAAAAATGTCTTCCAAGCTATGGGATTGAGTAAATCTGAGAAAAGGCAAATTTCTTTAAAGTCCCTGAAGAGGGGACCTCATTTTGATTTTTCCTTCAGAACAGCCAAAGGAATTACACAGACTGACTCTCAGGTGCCACAGAGTAGTCAGTGTGAGTATTTGAGGGCTTCCACGTTTTCTCACTCCTGGGTGGAAACAAACCAGCACAAAAAGAGAAAAATGATGAAGGTGTCCCTCTCCACATGATTAAAGTGCGGAGGGACTCAGGGAGGCCACCTGTGAGTGATGACCACCAAAGGCTGCCATATTTACTGTCCATGGCTCTCTGTTCACCACTCAGAAAGATGATCTTTCTAAACGCCAGCTCATCCAGCTCTACCCCAGATTGGGGGAAAAATCAGTCTGGCTCTTGCCTCCCCTTCTGGCAATGACGATTCTTCAAATGGAAATTAGCCGACAGATTTGATGATGATGCATGAGCCAGAAGAGAATACAGCTCGCTCTGCCATAGTGCTGTGATATCCTCAGGGAAAACAGGAGTAAAAATCCATTTGTGTTTGCAAACAAGATATGTCTTGAATGTTCGCTGGGGACCTCATGAGCAAGGAGGTGCCAATTTTACTGTCATTTTTCTAAACATCACATAAAACCTGCAACCCTAGTGCATGAGGTATTTCCTTCTCCAATAAAGACCTTTTGCCCTTGTGTTCTATACTAAAAGTGCTTCAATTCC
The DNA here is from genome assembly GCA_013398735.1 of Nothocercus julius. Classification (NCBI taxonomy): domain Eukaryota; kingdom Metazoa; phylum Chordata; class Aves; order Tinamiformes; family Tinamidae; genus Nothocercus; species Nothocercus julius. The sequence continues at coordinate 1,396,483 of VZSV01000119.1, forward strand.
TGGAGGGATTTTTATCCTTCCTAATGCGATTACAAATCTGAGGACCTCTCATGTAGAAAAGGATGTAGAAAAGGAGTCCACTGTCTGCCTCCTTTCCTTCTCTTTCTTTCAAGGCTGCCTACAAACACAACATTTTGTCAACCCCACAGTTCTCGATACTTGGCAGTCATCAAAACCTACCAGGAACACACATAAATCAACAAGGTTTTTAAAATAAAGGAGGAAGGAAGACACAAAGCTCTAAAGAACTCAGCTAGGACTTAGGTAGCTCAGAGGAGGTGCCTTAGAAAATTAGGTCCTATTGAAGGTACCTTGATTACACAGAGCCTGTCATCTCACCCAGCAATTGAAGGTTTCTTGACACATTGTCTTTTCCCTCCACAAGCACATAATTCTGAAAATGCCCCTAGCAGCTGTGCAGGATGTTTAAAATTAAAGGCAGAAAGGTATTAGTGCTCTCAATTCCTAATTAAGAAGTAAAAATCTATAGCAAATTAGCCGTATAAATAGGAGATAGCACTATAAATACTTCCGTAGACCTTGGGCTGAATCTTTTATTTCTCACTGTAAATGACTGTTACCCTCTGCTCCACATTTGTCTCTGCGATTGGATTTAATGGGAAAAAGCTCCATCAAAATCAAGGATGGAGTATAATCTTACAGAGAAAATGAATGAGGAGCACAAGTTAAAACTATGGACAGGAATCCAAAGGAAAATTTAGCCTGAATATCTGAAAACAATACATACCAGGTCTATGAAACTGTGGGTGTTTCGCTCCACAGGAAAAAAAAATAAATAAATAAATAAAAAGAATTAAGGGGACAGTTAAAACTAGATTGGAAAAAACATCATAGCACCAAGGGAAAAGCCTGTCGTGAAAGCGGAGAAAAGGAGGAGTAAATAAGGCTTTTTGTCCTGAATTTTTGTCCTCAGTGAAGTGGGAAACCCTTCCTGAGTTTACAGCGACAACGAGAACGTGGCTGCAATCTCTTTTCACTTAAATTAGCAGGTCATCCTGGGAGACCAGGAGAAGGAGGAGGGAGACCTGCTTCAAATGACTAAAACAGAAACAAGGACATCTCAAAGGCTGAAGAAAATCACTTAGAAAATGGAGTTTTGCTTACATATGCCAACTTAGCATAAAGAGGCAGAAAAAAAAAAAAAAACTAAGTTCCTGAAAAAAATACAATGAATACAGCAAGTTTGTGCTGTGGTCATAAGGAGTTTGTATCCAGGTGCTTGTTTAGTAATTGGGTCAATGTCTGCAGATTCATGGGTACAGGTGTCCCAGAGGGAGGCTGCGGAGCATGCTCGTAGCATACCCCGTATCTTGCGAATCCATCATCCATCCCCAGATACCTTCATTTGTCTAGGAGGAAAAAAAATCGCTTTCTTCCAAATCCCAAACCAGGCAACAAACGTGGCGGTGAAAGAGAGAAGCTACCCGTGTGTCCTTGATAGGCTTTTTGCTTTTCCTGGATAAACCATGAAAGGTAGTTTAGAAAAGAAACTATTTTCTCCAGTTTGCCTCCCCAGATTTTGGCCTCATCGTGTCTATCCTGCTCTGTTCTCCAAGGGTCCCCTTGCGCTGTGTGCAGCTCTCTGAAAGAGCAGCCCTTACAGAAGCTGCAAGCAGGGTGCATTTTGCCTCCTGCCAGCCTCCTGTTTGCAGAGCAGTCTGCGCAGGCCGTCTGCAGAGAGCAGCTGTGGATGTGCCCACAAGCTGGGGGGACTTGGGCAGGAGGGCTCTGGGCAGGTCCGCTAGAAAGTCACCGCAACGCTGTTGTCCTCCTCGCCTCCTTCCACCAGCGCCTTGCGTGGCGCGACTGGCATCTGCTACATTCCTCGCTGCAAGGAGGGAACTGCTTGTGCGGCCAGTTGGTTTATTAGGGATTTTTAACTTAATGTTCAGGCTTCTCCGTGTAAATATGGAAGGGTAGAAGAAGCCCCTTCGGCGCTTGGACTCAGCAAGGTTTGCAGTGGCTCTAGTAGACATGGGAGTTTGCTGGCAGTCACAGAGAGAGATGCTTCCTCGTGTGGTTAAGAGAGACCAAAAGGGGCAGGCCTAGAAAAAGAAGTCTATGATAGTGTAGAGGCCCATAGGAATAAACTGTTAATTACCTGGTTTCCCCCTGGATTTTCTATGGGTAATGGTTATGGCCAGGCACCTGGCAGTAAAGGAAGATATAGTGTGGCAGATGCTTCTGGTTACAAAGGAAAAGGCCCAGCCTCTTTATCAGAAGGGCATTATTTCAAAACCTTGCATTCACGGCTATCTTGGATCAAGCCATGGGATCATTTAAAACCTGCTGTAAATAACCCAAAACATGGATAATTAACAGTGACTTAGCACTTCACTGACAACCTGAATCCGTAGATGGAGAATCAGGAAAAGTGATTCAGGACTGGAACATGCTGCAGAGGTGTTTAATATTTAACTGTCTTGCAAGTTGGGTGAAAAACACTTAAATTAGTAATAAACTCACTACTATCTCCAAGCAAGGCCAGTGGCTGGACAGACAAAACTCCCATTGATTTTCCTCCAAATAACTGCTGGAGGAACTCAGCATTCCATCCAAATTCCCCTTGAAGTTCACTGAAACTTCCAATGAGCTTCACTCTCCAATGTGCTCCTAGGGGGGCTGGGATTTTTCTTTTATTCATGCCATTTATAGAAGCATTCATCACCTGATGGTATGAGAGCATCAGCTCTTCCAGTGATAGGGCACATCATTGGAATGATGTGCAATGATGAGGTGAATAATGAATGATCTAATCGTCACCTTGTCACCTCACTGAGCCTTTGGCCTGTGTTTGGAGATGACTATAATTATGCAAGAGCCCTGCTTAAGCAGAGATGAGATATTTTGGAAAACATTAATGCCCATGAAAAAGAGCTCACTTTCCTCCCCTTTCTACGTGCAGGTTCTCTAGCAGGAGATGCCCTTTAAGGACAACACTGTACATTCAGGTTTAGTCTGGGATTTTAGACAGGGGACCCCACATTTAGCATTCCTGCACATGGCAGGAAGTGGAAAACAAAGATTAAAAGTTTATGCTAGATGCAGGTGCTTGAACAGTCCTGGCTGACCTGTCAGAGAGTGTAGAAAGCAACAAGGCACAAGGGAATTTCTGCATGAGTTCTGCTTTCTAGTACAGGAAATGGGAGTCTCCACAAGCAGGCATGAACTTCTAGTGGTACAAGGATGAAAGAAACCACATACAGAGGACTGTTTTCAAGAAGCAAGTGAGAAAACGGAGAGAGATTCTTCTTGGGTTTCAGAAAGCAATTTGGTTACTTCATCCAGCGGACAAGGACTTTGCTGAGATTGACTAACTCGAGGACTGCATGCAACTCAAGAGAGCAGTGATTGCTGGTTGGTGTTAGAAAAGCTGCAGTGCACTACTGCATTGCCTGACCTCCTTTACAAGGAGGTGCCAGGCCACAATGACTAGGAGCCCTTCTGTAAGGCTGCTGCCCCCTCTAAACCTGGTCCCAGAACCACGTACCTACGTGCAGGAAGTCACAGGAAGGTCTGTTTTTGAGGGGAACTCACGGGAGCTTTCTATATGGCTCCCCCTTGAAATGTCCAGTCCAAATTCATGAGGTGTGCGTCTTGACTGTGTTTATAATGTTAGCTACATGCATGCACGGGGTTAGTTTATTAAGTGCTGTTTGGCAATGTGCACAGGAAGCAAGAAGTGAATTCAAAAAGACTTTTCTCTGCAGACATTCAATAGATGATGAAAGAGTTGTTCACTTTGATGTCTAGTCCCAGCCCTGCTGGACTTGCCAGATGCCTGGACCTAGCAGCAACTGGGGCCAGAGGTGGGGGTTAGGTCTTGAAAGGCCATCGGGATGAGAGAGAGTAAAAGAAAGAAGGAAGATATAATGAAATGAAATCTTCAGAGGACAGCACTTTAAGGTAGCTCAGTGTGTCCCAGGCACTGACTGGGATGGCCAGAACCTAGATTTGATGGACACCGACCTTTATGTTCATTCCAACCCATTTCTTCCTTTCGCAATGCCTTGTTCCTATACTAAAATAAACACACTGAATGGATGAGCATGGCTCAATTAGAGGTGGGACTGAGAAAGGCAAAATCAGGTAGTTCCACTTCAGGGAGAGAGAGAAACAGGTCTCGGGTAGGCTGGGAGGGTATGGCCAGAAAGAGCCTGCGGGAGTCTCAGCCAGCCCTGCAATCGTGGCAGTCTTATTAATAAAGAGGGAGCACTGTACAAGACAGAGGATCCAGAAGAAGCTCTGGGATTGAGAAAGCTTTACACAGTTTTCCAGCCAACATCAGATGCATTTTAATATGAGCCAATGCTTCCTGGAAAAGAGTGAACAAATAATATAGTGCAAAGCACTTTTGCCCATTTTGCTATATTTTTCTACTTAGCTTTTATCATTTTGGAGAATTTTTGCTCTTTCAAGCACAATTAAAGGAACTGTAAAGGGTAGGGGTGGAGGCACGGTTCTTTTCCTCTCCACAGGCTCCAGGTTGAATTAGCTCGGTTTTAAAGTCAGTTACTTTGTTTTAAAAAGATTGCAGGCATACGTTTAAGGGTTTTATACTAACATAATTATGTATGTAGATCAATAAAAATGCATATTATCAAGTAGGTACATAAATACACATTATAAAGGATACATGTTTTTCATACAGCAATCATTATATACAGCTTAGTGCTTTGGTGACTGACACAACATTATTATAACTAAATTGGAAAACATCTTCTTCTGTAGCACCTGCCTTGCTGTTTGCTGTGGAGAAGGATGGATGGGAGATATGAGACTCCCCACACTATTCCACATTTATTTGCTTTAATGCTGTGAGAGGAGAGAAAGTCCTATGAGAGCAACAGAGTGCAGATCTTAACTTAGAGTCTCTTTTTAAATGCCTTTATGGCCAGCTGCCCAGGCCATGCATGCACTAAGGTGTGCCAGGCTGCACAGATTTTAATCTTTCCCCAGATTAAAAGGTTGTGCATGCTGACAGAAATTAGTAGGAGCCAGGACATTCTCCTGGAGTGGAGGACACCACAGTTGCCATTCAGTCTCTGCCCTGACCACTGGCATGTATAATGCCTGACTCATTTCTACCTGTAACCTCTCATTTCTCAGTATTTATTTTAGTACTGGCATTAGGGGACCTCTTGCAGGATGCTCTTTCTCCTCACTGGAACTCCTCTCTGCCCTATCTGTTTCCCGCCAGAAGTGTGAATGGCCATTTCAGTAGGATTATTATTCTTTGTGGTACCCTGGAGCCCAGGATACATTTAGACGCTATAATAATATTGATAACGATAATAATAAATAAAGCTGGATTCTTGGGAGGACATCCATTTTAATGATTCCAGCTCTGCCTGCTACATTAAGAGGTAATATCAGCTCTCTATCTACATCTTCTTTAATCTGTCCAACTAATTTAGGGTAATACTTATTACATAATGGCTTAAGGTTATTGATGAAACCCCCTCTGTCAATGCACAAAGCTCAGAAATCTGCATTTCATGAGACAGAACATCCTCGGGGCTAGCTAGCCCAGGTCTGCAGCTTTTTCAGTTTAGAGCTCTATCCAGCAAGGCCTGAACACTTCTCCCCAGTGTTGGGCTTGTTTATCACTCTCAGGCTTCAAAGCTAATGGAGAGCACTTGATAACAGCAAGAATTCAGCCACGTGTAGGCAGAAGCAGAGCCGGACATCTGTTATGCTGAAGTTTGCTGGATCTGAGAGTTTTGCGAGTGCCCAGTTGTTGACTGAGGAGACAAGAAGATAAAAATAAGGACAAAGGCAAAGACACCTATAGTCCAATAACGTCTCTGCGTAAGAGGCAGATTAGGTCCTGGTCTCTGGACAAGAGCAGATATCTAGAGATTAATATAGGAATAGAGCAGGGATACGGTGATATTTTCCAAGTATTCTCCCATCCTTCAAGTTTTTGTGGCTCAGGGACATAACGATCCAGAGACGTAAGTCTTCCTGTTTAATAACCTGAGTGTGTTTCTCTTCCATTAATGTGTTCTTTCTCTCCCTAAAAGCGTGCAAACTTTTATATCCAGAATTTCTTGCTGCAAGGAGTTCCACAGCTTAACCACGCACCATAACCCTCTTGTGTTCAGTTGGAACCTGCTGAGCGCTCGCCTTGTTTGATGAACCCCTGTTCTTGGAAAGGCACTTGGTCCCCATGTTCTGCAGGGCTCACAGGGAATAGACCTGAATCTGTCAGGAGGTGCCTGCACCTCTATGGAAAACTCATTGAACCCTCGTGCATCTCAGAGCAGTCTGAGCACCATGTTAAGGGAAATTACAGTGCAGCATCTGATCTGTGTGATATCTCTTAAGAAGATTCTTGGTGAGCTGTTCAGAAACAAGCACCTTTCAGAGGACAGAGGCTTCCTTTTTCTACCAGACAGGTTCTTCTCTCATATTTTTCCCTGCCTTGTCATCCAGTGCTATGACTCATGCAAATGAAGAGCAGCTGAACTTAAATAAAAAGTCCTTAGAGACCATCAAAGTGCACAGAACTTGGAGAGAGGGAGGGAGATATGTATTTGCATAGTCATTAGAACAGTCATCAGAGCAACAAACAATTAGGTTTTTCCTTGCTGACGAATTTGCAGTGCTTCAGCTGCAGTATCTGCTCTGCAATCTCTATCGAGGAGATTCAGCCAGGCCTTCAAGTGTTTAACTAGCACTTGCAAAAACCTCCCCAAAACGAAGAGGGGAACTTCACTTTCCAGAGAATCTCTTCTCCCTCAGGGTGTCCCTGGAGAGTTAGCTCAACTCACCCAGCCAGCTAATGAGTGTCACCGCTGCTCTGTGCAGAAACTCCGCTAGGTGAACTCATCTGATGGTAACATACACAGACATAAAGCCACACAGAGGAAATCTTTGCTCCCTTCAGAACTAAAAGAAGGGTGTACGTGTATGGGGGAGAGCCATTCGCTCTCCCATCTACCCTGCAACCTTGAATGCCTTGAATAAAAATGAACAATGTTGGAACTGTATCTCTAGGTCTGCAAACGCCGGCTTGTGTATCAACACATAACTAAAGCACTCCTGAAATACCATTATAATTAATAACTTCATTTAAAATAGCATCTAGCTACACATACCAATCCCTGCTTATTTCTAAATCATGTTTGCTCTGTATCTGCAGTAAAAATAATTGTTCACTCCTCACCTCAGCTCCACTGAAGTGCAAAGGGAAGGGATCCTATATTCCTATTGCTGATTGCACACCCTGTAGTGATAATATTAGACATGGAAAAATAGACCTTGATTTTTTCAGTCCCAGGTGGAGTTTGCAATGATGACTCTAAGGGAGGTCACTTGCTAGCCTGTGGAGTTGGTTCCTATCTGTGAAAATAACTGGAATGAGGATGAAGGTCCCGTTCTGGCAAGTGATGTTTTCATGCTGTTGTTGCGTTATCCCCAGATCCCATCTTGAACGTGCAGAGGGGCCACATACGGGAGTGGGAAGTGTGGGGTCCCCTCCTTGGGATCCCATGGGGTTCCTGCAATCCAAAATT
>VZSV01000119.1:1404108-1498367 GCA_013398735.1 Nothocercus julius
ATATAATGCACAATGTTTTCTCGTAGAGAAACTCCTGCCCTGGGAACCTTCCTGTGAATGTGCAATACTCTTTCATTTTGGGCAAGTGGAAGAATTACAAAGGCAAAAGAGAACTAAGAAATCCTTCCTGTCTTCTGATATCTTTGCTACTTCATTACTTTATAATAAATGCATATCCACAGCTGGCCTGAGGGCCCCTCTGTCTTGCCTGGGCAGAGGTGCTATTCATTCATGGTTCATGGGAGAGGGAAGGAGTCACACACTCTCCTTTCACAGCTGTATAGCCTAGAATCAAAAATTCTCTACAAGACACTATCTAATCAAAACCAGACACTCCCTGAGGGCACCATATACATTTAGGGAACAAGGACAGTCAGCCCTCCATGACCAAACTCCTCAGCATCGGGGGAGCGGTTCTTTTCCACCACACACCGGGAGCTTGCTTGAAAAAATAGAACAACACTTTCAACTCCTCCTCCCCAGTCCCCCTGCTCCCCAAATCCCAACGCAAAAGCAAACAGACAAATGACATTCTCACAGCTCAACCTGGCAGAAACACTGCTCTGGGGACGCACCTATCTCTAATTCCTGGCTGAAGACAAAAAGACTGTGAAGATAACAAATACTTCTCTTCCGGAGAGCCTTGTGGAGGGGCTGAGGAAGGACACTGACAAAGAAAGCACTAAGTGTTACTAGCAAGAGTAAGCGACACTGAGGGAGGAGTATTCCTGAGTTTTGCTTCCAGTCCTCCCACTTGCTCATTATGGGGAGCATGGATGATAAGTCACGCTTAACCTGCCTCCAACGCATATTTAATGCCATCTGGGTTTATTTTTGCGAAGTCTCAGAAACTCATGCCCACATTCACTTTGTAAAGCTCCTGTGCAAGATCACTCACGCAATAGAACCTCGCCTTCATCCAGCCCCGAGCAGGCAGGTTTCTTGCAGATGCTGGGAGACCCCTGGGAAAGCTGCCGTGGCCAACAGCAACCTCAGCACTGCCAGGTGAGCGAGGTCTGGGGATCCCAAGGAGTGAGGCTGCAGGGTCTTGCTTCTCTGGAGCAAACCCAGACTGTGAGAAGAACCACTGAGGATAGGGAATGACCTCCAACACGTCTTTCCTAAATGAATTTTCCTGCTAAAACAAAGGGATGCTTTAGGCTGGGTCTTAATTTCTTCAGTGTAAAATACCATGAAGTGGAGCATGTTGGCCCTGCCAACCTGCTCCCCTACTCCTCAGTGGGAACTGAGGTGTTTTGCACTTCCCTCTCCATTATTTGTGACTTGTGTGATGCACATGTTGCTCTGGAGCCGAGCAAGAGGACAGCTCATAACAAAAACGAAAGAATTAAAAGGGATGATTGTATGTGGGGAAAAAGAAGCTCACTTTCCTTCTTGCAAAGGGAAGCTGCTGGCTGATTGCTTTAGGCAATACACAGAGGTTACTTTGCAACACGCAGTCTCCTAACCAGGCCCTCTTTTAACTGCTGCAATAGAAGAGGAGAGGAAAAAAGGAAGAATGGAAATGGATTCAAGGCCTCTTCATGAGAAATGCCCAGACCACCTTACAGGGGTTTTATCTATTCTTATAAAAGATACCTAGATTTGGCAGTCAAATCCTGATGGCAGCCTGGTTCACTCCAGAGTCTGCCAGGCACCTCTCATCCCTTCCTTTTGTATCAATGACTGGGTTTTCCTTAATCTTCCTGGCACAGATATCACTATGTCAGGTCAGATCTGCTGGGCTGGCCAGTATCTCTGCACACTGTGAGAAAACAGGCCTATTTTTAATGCTACCATCATTTCATCTAATTAAAAAGGGGTAGAAGTGATGGGTGGGGTGAACAGATAAGACATTTTCCATCAAGAGAAAGGTCTTCTGTATCTCTCCAGAGCAATATCCCTGCAGGGTCTCCTGTTCCCCACCTCCCACTGAATCCGGTATTACACACCATGGCCATTCTTATTGGCAACACACCCCCTACTCATTCCAATTTCCAGTAAAGATTTTAGCTGCTGAGAATGGAAAAGGCCTCCAGAGTGCTATGCTTTTCATGATCATGAACTTCTCCATGCTATCTACTTTAAGAATTGATCCAGGATTTCCAAAATCCCTAGCCCCAGTTTCACTACATAACTATTTACAAGTGTCCCCACTGTCTTGCCCATGAACTCTCTCTACATCCTGTTATTTATTTTGGGGAAGCAGATTTCCCTTTTGAATGATGCGAAAGAATTTGCCTGACATGGTGGGAATTTATGGGTTGTGATTCCCAGCTCTTCCCCTTGGGCTCATGAAAGCGGTACGTTACAGGGGCTGGGAAAGGAGAGCAGCATTTGCAGACAGAACCGAATGGACGGGGCTTCCTGGTGACAGGAGATATTTATGTATTTGCCAACATTTTAGGATAAAAATAAGGAGAGTTACTGAAGTGTGTGTGGGAGTGCAGAAGGAACAGTAAACTAAAACACAGCCATCAATCTCCTGCCTGCCTGAGGTGGGAAGTGGAGGATGGATCTGAGCTACTCCTCTTTGCAAGCACTTATTACATAACAATGCACTTGGTGGAAAATGTTCCCAAGCTGCTGCTTTTTCTGCTTTTTCTGCCCCAAGACCACTGCATGGACAAATGGCTTGAAGTGGACAAGGCCTGTCTGTATCGATGCATTACCAAGGTAGTGCAGGAACACGGAGAGATGGGGCGCTGCTTTCGAGTGCTGAAGCTGCATGAAGACCAGAGCGAAATTCTGTGGCTCTGTGGTGACGGTAGTCCTTGATCTCTGGGGCTATTCAGACCTACGTGTGGCGGGAATGTTTGTCAAGCGGGTTGTGGACTGGGATTATCAGCTGGTTTCAAATTAACGGCCATGTGTGGTTGTTAACTGTCAGCCTCTTACAGCACTAGAATTATTGTTCTTATTACCATCTTGTCCCACTGGAGAAGTTTCCCTAGGTTGTTTCCCTTCCACAACTATCCTTTTGGCTTTCACCCTTCTTTCATTCTCCCTTCCTTGCCCTTTCCCTCCCAGTGCTTGCTTTCTTCCTGAACTGTCACTGCAGGTGAGTGCAGGACTGAAATTTCTGCCTGGCAGTTTCATCCCTCATCATCCTGCTTTGTTTCACCCAGGTCAAGAGCCTCTCCAGCCTCATGGGGATGTTACTGAGAGCACTTCAGACCTTTATGAGCTTGGAGAACATCCTTGTGGACTCATGAATTGCTGTTTACGTGCTCTGCCGTGGAATACAGCTGCCCTTCAAGGCTGTAGTTTTTTTGTTTTGTTTTTGTTATTTTTAAAGGCTTCAGTCACGAGTGGTTAAACTTTTGTGTGTATGAGTATGTGCACTCAAAAATTGCTTATGGATAGGCTTGTGGCTTGTACTACTCTGTGCTTTAATTGTTAAGGATGAACACTTTCCATAAGCATATTTCAGGACACAGCCATCTGTGGCTTGTTGTCATTCACACTGTGCCACTGGTCAGTCAAGTCCCATGATATTTATTTTATGTATCTGGAGAGGCAAAACTTCTTTTGCAGAAGGCTGACATATTCAGACACAAAGAGAGGATTCTGGATACTCACATTTGCTTGCAAGTGGCTGCATTGTTCGTGCAAGCGTTCTCAAGGAGCTAATGAAAGAGGCTTAAACATGGGTCAGTCCACCCACTGCTGCAAATTCAAGACATTCCCACCCACCATGTGGTGCATTTGTCTGACAAAAGCACCAGTCAGCTCCCGGAACGGCACGTGTTCTCTTGAGGGATCTGCAATCAACTCGTGCGCATCGTGATGCACGCGGCCGTGGTGCACCAGCGGCTGGAGAGCAAAATCTTCTGACTACAGGCTTTGTGCAACCACCTCCCCACAAGAGGCTGAGGAGAAGACACTTCCTATGACAAACAGTGCCTGGATTAAAGGGAACAGCTCTCAAAGCTGCGTGGCTTTTTAATTTCCCTTTTATTCATGTGGGCCATGCATCCTGGAAGAGTGATAAGCTGCCCCTTCCATCCTCCCCTCCCAGCCCTCTGTTCCAAACCGACCAGCTGTGCACGAAGACACAAATAACAGCGCGAGCCGGAGTCAGCGGCAGAGAGACGGGAAGGAGGGTGGCTCGGTGGCTCCCTGGGACTCGAGGCGTGCAGTTGCCACATGAGAGCTGAGGCACGCCAGCTGTCGGGACCCACCCCCGCAATCTGCCCGTGCACACAGCACCGCAGCCGTGGCTTTAAAAAAGGAGGAGAAAAGGAAACACAGAAACAGCAAAAAAATATTTACCCAAAGTTCAGGCGCTGGGTATTATTTATTTCTCAGCGATGTGCATGCCAGCAGCGTTATGAATGCCCACCCTTTCCTTGCTGCAAGTGGGAGTGGATGCAGAGCAGGGCAGCGCAGCACAAATGGCTTTCGAGTGCCACTGTTGTGCCTTGTCACCCCTTGCCTCCACAGCAGAGTGCGTGCAGGTAAGGCAAACCTGGGTGCCTTAGAGCCCATTGGAGCCTCTTTAATTTGAGACTTTCCATCCAGATTCCTAGCAGGTGTACAGATGCATAGAGGGAGTGTGTTTTCTCAGTGCATCTGCAGCTTGGGTACTCAAAAGTACTTTCAAATTATTGCAGCCAGGGGGCAGAGCAATACGGCTCTCCCAAAAAAACGGCTTTCCCAAAGAGCATATACTCCTGCTAGCCTGCAGCATGCAAGTCTGATGGTAGCTATGGTCATCCCATGGTTGCAGGTGCAAAAATGTGCAAGCTAGAGGCCAGTTCTTCCAGAACACATGCTCAGCCAGGACTGTGTGGCATCTGCAGCAGATACGCTCAGATACCCCAGCACTGATGCACTTCTTTGATATATTTATCCTCTAACTCCTAATTAGATACGGAATCTTATAGATGGTGAGCTGAAGTGGAGAGACTAAGAAGAATGAGTTGGATTCTGTATGACTGAATTAGGATGCCAATCATGGCAAAATGCAAACAAATAGCTCACACAGAACAATACCCCCACAAAACAATTCTCGCTAACATGCCTAGTATCCAGGAAAAAAAAAATCTTGAGTTGATTATTGTGTTTTTTTTTCTCTTGGATAGAAAGAAAGCTTCAATTCTGCAGCTTCTTCCATTGCTGGGGGCAATGTGGGACACCCATTTCTCAACCCTGCCCCTGCAAACTGGCCTACAAGTCTCACCAGTGAACAAACACAGACTCGAGAACGCAGTTAACATTTCTGCTTTTTGTGAAGATGCGACCACCCTTTCTCACGCCCTAGGTAGATTGCACAAGAGGACTGGAGTCCTCGCTGTCTTAGTTTGCTAATTCTCGGTTTTACTTTGAGCTTCCTGGATTTAATCTGAACATTTCAGTGTAACACTAATGTTATGGAAAATCAGTTGTAATAGACACGAACCATTATTGTTCTTCAGGTCAAGCAATCAATGCAGTAATTTCCTTCCACTTTAATGCTATTATTTGGCTGTAATCATTTCCAGTTGAGTTTGCATGAGAATCAGGCTGAACCTGCTCCTGGTCACATTCACCTGGAAAATTTTCAAGACTGTTCTCTAGAAAATCAAGACTTGCTTCTGATGAGCTTTAATTAACTGTGATCATGATTCTGCCAGTCTCTGAGGAACTCTTAGCTTCCACGGATGTCACCGAAGACAGGCAGGGAATGATGTAACTTGCTGTGTAGTTTCGTCTGAGAGAGAGCTCTTCGTGGCCTTGCATTGCAGCAGCCTGCCCACTTTATATATATATATACATATATAAAATATATATGTGTGTATATATATATTTTTAGTAGTAAAGCTCAAACAGAAAAAACCTCTCTCTTTTATGGATGGTCACATCAGCACTCGGTGATTAAGGAAACCCAGAGCAGTGCCTGGAAAGCAAGGCTCAAAACACTGCCAGTTTTCTTCCATAAATCCTGCTCCTTAAACAATGCATTCATATATACTAGTTAAATAAAGCAGGGCTAGATACAGTCCAGAAATGGAAAGTTGCAAAAAATTACGTCTTTCATGATGCAACCAGCTTTGCTTATGTTCTGGTGTGGGGGTTCTATAGCCCTTTAGTTCTTCTGACAGGTTTATGTCCAATTATTCTCACAGAAGCAGCTTGTGGTTCATGCTGCACTAGCTGAGATTGCAAAAGTTACACAGAACTTTTTTTTAAAAAAAAAGAAATCCCAGCCTTTTTTGAGCAGATTCCCAGATCCATCTTTCCCCACCATGTTCTAGTTTGGTCTGGCAGATATGGGGAAGGCCTTATGTACAAAACGCCCAGGGTTCTTAAGTCAGCGGGAATTTATTCCGGTTGCATACCTGATGTGATTTGACTGTCCAGCGTGCCAGCAGATCTTGACCCAGCTGACAGCAGGAGGAGGGGAAGCTTTGACCCAGTTGTATAAAACCAACACCGAGACGTGCTCCAGCAGTACTGCCGAAAGCAGCAGCACTTCATAAAGGCCACGGTGTGCTGAGACAGGGCCTGGCATCCCTGTGCCTGTTGGAAAGTGCCTTCTGCATCCCAAGGACTGTGTCCAAAAGCAGAGGGACTGGTGGAGCAGAAAATTTGAGGCACACTCGGAAAAGCATGGAGTTGACTTTGCTAACCAGGTTTCCCTCGTGCTTAGCAACGGCTCCAGTGGGCCCCTGGGAGTTTTCAGTAGTCAGGAGCCTTGTTCCTTGGCAGGAACATAATGTTGGCTGTTTAGCATGCTGCTGAACCTGTAATCTACAGCCAAGCGATGGCAAATGCTGTAGCCAAGTGAACAGCAGGCTTGGAAGGGGGTTGTTTTCGAGGGTTGATTTCCTCTGCCATTTGCAAAAGAGTATCCTGCAGCCAGGCCATATGATTCAGGATTTTGCCTCGCCGTGGATGTGCTGCTTCAGTGCTCTGCACACGGCAGGGTCAGGTGACATAAGGTGACTCTGTTCTGCAGGAAGGTAAGAGGCGTGTTAAGATCAAAGCCCCAAAGATCATGTTAAGTCCATAGGCCCAGAAAATGCAGTGCAAAAACAGACACTGAGCATGTTTTTTCCTCAAAGTGCTGACCAGTGCATAGGTCCAAAATGCACCTAACACCTTCTCCAGTTCTGTTTCATTCTGCTTTTTCTCCCTTAACTATTGCAAAACCTCCACCCTGTCCTGGCCAGCTTTCTTTTTTCATGGAGCCACTTGTGCACAAGCATGTATATCTGCCTATCCAAAAACATTTTTGTTATGATCCACAGCATCCTTCACTGCTCCTCTCCTGAGCAGGTTTGAAGCAATGGACACCAATCACACTGAATTGCTCCAAATGGCAGAACAGTTTGTTGGTATGGTGAATGATGAGCAGGACAACGATAGATTCATTTTCAATTGTATTCTCAGCCAGAATTGGTATGAACTAACGACTATGGCAAGTTGAGCAAATTCATTTTTGACTGTGACCTCTGCCAGGATTTAAATGCAAGAAGGTAAAAGTCTAGTGCACTAGATGGCTGCCAGCGGAATAGCTGTGTGCATGTAGAACCACGCCAGCATGCACACTTCTGGAGAAATGTGTGGTATATATTTCTAATATAATCTAGACTTGGAGAAAATGTTTAATTTCATTCTCGTCAAGAACAAGTCATTTATTTGCATGTAGTGAAAATAGCCACATCCTCTGCTTGTTGAACGAGTTCCCTTCCTCCCCTCTATCCACAGTGAAAGGTGAAATTTCTCACCCAGAACTACTCTCTGCTCCATTACGTCCATATCAATGTGTGTTTCCACACTCCTTTCCTTTCCTGTCATTTCCAGCAGGGAATTGGGATCACTTGTACCAAGCTTTGTTGACAAAAGTAAAATTGACTGCAGCATTCTGCATTCAAAACAAACTTGGGCTTCCTTTTTAACTTACTGACAAAAAGCCGGGATACAAATGCTTTGGAGAAATTCTAGACTGTGTCTGAGTTGTCCTACTTTCAGTCTCAAACCAAAATAAGAGTATTAATGGTATGTTTTGAGATAGAAGTAGTCAACTCTTTTGACCTTAGGAGCCATGTATCAAATCTCCAGATAGCCAAGAGCTGCTAGACACTAAATACATTGAAGAACCAAGGGGAAAAAATGGTTAATGTCTCCTTCACATCTAGGCAAGGGCCACACATCTCTGTGTGTTGTGCAGAGGGTATAAACTAGGCTGAGCTTAAGCAGATTATCTGGGCAATCTATTGACATTGGTACCACCAGACAATGCTCGGTCACTTCCTTACACAGCTGTCACTGAGATTGCCAAGCAAATACCACATGCTTCAAGCTTAGACCAGCAATTTCACATAGATCTAGTGCTGTGGGTTCTAGGATAATCTTTCCCTCACTGCCATAAACCTCAAATCTCATAAAAGAGCTAAGGTGTTTGCAGATCAGAAACCCAGACCCTGAAGTGCGAAATCCATCTCGCGTTTCGGCAGCACCTTGAACAGTCCCCCCGCCAAGCTGCCCGGCAAAGTTCTGCTCTCAGCCCCAGGGAGCTGGGCAGGAGTCTGGTGCTTCTAGTGCGAGCTCTGCACTGACGCAGGTACATGACAGGCAAGTGAAAGAGAAAATAGGACTGCCTTTGTCCAAGCAGGATAAATTTTCATTTGCTTATCTGAGATTGTTTCTTCATAATTCTTCTCTGCCCTCCCACCCTCTTTCTATGTGTCAGACCAGTCACTACCCCTGGAATAAACTCCAGCTGACAGATACCTTGCAGGCTGACAGCATCACAGGTGACAATAGGAGGCCCATAGATTGCCCTTTCGCCCTCGTTAACATCTGTGTTATGAGCAGCACTAATGGCAACATGACAAGCCAGAGATAGATGGATGCAAACAAACTCCCAGCAATAGCCACAAGAGAGTCATTTGCATCATTATCTATTTCCTCATTACCTGCCAAGGATCAAGGCATTTATTTTTTCATCATGTGCTGCTAGTCAGCAGGTTTAATTCTCCATCCTTTGTTGAGAGAAGGAGGAAGAGTGCAGAAGGATGAGAAAGGTTCACAAGGACTGAAGGGAGACTGAAGTTCATCCCCAAAATGGTCCAGTCTGGTTATGAGCTAAGGGCACAAGAAGTAGAACTATTCAAGCTATAAGTCAAACTTTCTCTTAAAAAAAAAGTCACAGAAAACAGGTGATTTCTTAGGGCAGCAAACGATGAAGATCATCTGTGAAGTTCAATGAGTGAAAACAAGAGGAGCAGATGATAACATGACACACAGGCTTCCCATCAGCATCACAAATTTTGAAGGGAAATAGAGTAATGCTTCCCAGGTGTGGGAGACAACTGGGGTATTTTCCTCCACCTAGGGTGATGAAGAGACATTTTTGCCAGCAGCCAAGTAACTAGAAGTCTCTCTCTATAGGAACTATAAGAAAGGCAAGAGCAATGTGAACTGGAAAGAAGATGGGTCATACCTCATTTCTCTAAATATCAGTCAAAAGTTGGAGTTATCCTAGCATTACTGTAACTCACATCATCTGGAGGCCTCAAAACCCCAGATAAATGAAGAATATTCTCCTCAGGCTCCTCATCAGCTGGAAAGGGGCGCTGTCAGTTGTGAGCATGGAAATCAGAGGTAAGGAAATAGTGAGAAGCACAAGGAGCATGTGAACGTGTATTACCTGCCCGCTGCAGAGGGGAAGTGATTTTCAGTGTGGGAACTTGATATCAAACTCCACCGGGTCAGAAGCTAGAAAAACACTGAATGCATCTCCAATTAGGTCTCCTGCAAAAAATGAAGAGTGTTAAATGGAAAGTCAAGAAGCAGTGCTGAAGAGAAGGTGTAGGGGTAAGGTGAGGTTCCCCATTTACTCCTCAATAGCATTTTTTGATTGAAAGAACAGTTCACCTTTTGTATCCTGTTCAGGCCCTGGCCTCTGCAGGCTTTTAGCTTTGTTGCCAGACAACGTGAATATTGTTGGCTTTGTTGGAAGGGGCAATTTCATACTGGAAGCAAGACAAAGACCAACAGTTTGTGAGAGGCAGGCCAAAGAGCATCCACAAAGGGGCATATGTTAGAGTCCTTGGCCATTAAGCAACATTAAGTGCTGATGGACATAACGAGGCAGTGAAAGCCCTACAGACCGACTGAATTCTTGCACTTTAAACTCTGCCCTTCCTCATAGCCCCAGTGCTCCTATTTCTCCACCTAGGTAGCAGGGTCTATCTATATAATCCTGCACTGCATATGAACTGAATCTGTTACTCTTTTCTTGACATTAAGTCACCATCTCAATTTTAAGGCAGCATTTTTAATACAGGTAGTGTTACCTTTTACAGGGCTCCTAATTGATTACTCCAAAGATCTCCCTAGGAACATCAAAGCCTGAAATAGAAACAAATTTGCCCAACTCTGTCAGCAATATGAAAATCCCATGGAACCCAATCCATTTGGGAAGTACTGAATCATGGCATGCAATACAACTTCATTTTTACAGAAATCCAGCCATCTGGATTTTTTTTTTAAGATGCTGGAAAACATTTCCCTATAACAGAGCTCATGCCCTTATATGCTTTCCCTATTTAAAAACAATTTAAAAAAAAGAAACACTGAGTTTATGCACAGGAAGAATTTTACAGAGAAACATGACAAACTATTTATGAGCTATCCTGTACTTCAAGAGTCGTTCTATGCTTTTACCAAAAGACCCTCAGGATTTTCTTCATTTAGTTTTATAAAAGGACAGTATATTGATTATGTAACTGCCACCTGAGTTTTAATAGTATGTACAAGAAGTAAATGGAGTTGCCAAGGAATTTAACTGGCCTATAAATAGAGAGTGGCATCCCCATTAATTCATTAAAGGTATATGGGAAACGTAAGGTATTCTAATTAACATTTCATAAGGTGGTTGTAGCATGTTAGTTATGAACTGGCATTTGTCATTTTCTTTTTAGCAATTAAATGATATCTAATTCCCTTGCCAGGCTGGAGCTGTCTCCTTTGATAGCTTTCAAAATTGCTCAAGAGGGTTTATATAAAAGGTAAAGAGATATTTTGCCCTTCCTTTCTTCCTTTCTTCCTTTCTTCCTTTCTTCCTTTCTTCCTTTCTTCCTTTCTTCCTTTCTTCCTTTCTTCCTTTCTTCCTTTCTTCCTTTCTTCCTTTCTTCCTTTCTTCCTTTCTTCCTTTCTTCCTTTCTCTTTTTTTTTTTCTCTTTGTTTCCTTCTTTCAATTAGAAAACATTATACAGTCCGCAAGGGCTTGTTCACCCATCATCCAGTTAAATATCCACCAGTTACGTGCATCTTACTTAACCACAACAACTGGCCTGGTACCAGATGAGCTTGATATTTATTTAACAAACAGCCCTGTCTTCATAGATCTAAATTAGAGCCTTATTTGAAATACTTAAAGTGTACCCATTACTGTTTGCCCTCAGTGAAAATCCAAGTTCTGGTTACGTCCCTGCTCGCTAGGATTAAAACTGTCACAATATTTATTTAACAGGAGGAGGCATGCTAAGCCATGCTGCAAACATTGCTGTGCCAATATGAAGAGGAACTTACTGCTTTCAAAGTGTTTCTTTCGTTGTATGTGCTCTCTCTTCGTTCCCTCTCCCTTTTCTCCTGCCACTGCTGATGAGCCCATGCTGTACTGACCCACTGCCACCCTGCGCACTTTCTACCCCTCTTTCACATCTGGCTTTTCTATAAATTGAATCTGAGGGAAAGACATGTTCCAAATGTGTCTGAGAAACCTGGGTCTGGTGCTGATGGTGGAAAAGGGGACTGTGCATGGCCTGTCTCCTCTGTCCTTGCCTCTGCTGGTGTCCCCTGCGCCCTGTTCAGGAACAGCACAGAGGGAGCAGGGCACACCATCCTCTCCTTTGGCTCCTCATTCTCCTCTATCAATCCACCCTTGGGGAACCTCATGCAGCACCACAAAACACTTTCCAGCAGAGGATTTGGGAGACAAACGCTGCTTCATCATTAGTTTGGATCCATTGCCACATTAACAGGGTCACATACTGACTAAGTGGGACCATCATCAGGCTGGTGTTATTGGATAACAATGGAGCGGGAAGAGTCTAGGAGCTGCCCAATCTGAGAGTGACAGGTCTATGAAGAAGGACAAAAGCTCTTGTCCTGTCTTGCCCTGGCACCAACATTTTGACTTCTGCTGGCACCCATGTCCCCCACACTCTGCCCTGGCCAGAGGCAGGGTGAGCTGCTGCCCTCTCCAGCTTGCCCTTGTTACGTATGCATTTGCCCCACAGAATTGTTTTGCTTCTGTCCTGGCTTCCTCCTTGGGGGGTTATTCTTTTGGGGATTTGCTGGGGAGAATGGTTGTGCCTTTGCACTGCCTTAATGCCTTGGGGCGTCCAGGGAAAGCATGCAGCTTGTTGAATTTCCGTGGCTGACCACTGCACATCCTAACAGTGCTACTGCTAACACAGCTCTTGAAAGATCCATTTCCACCTTCACGTCGTGGCAAAAATCTGTGTAAATTATGTTTGTTTATTTATTTATTGTGGTTTTTCTTCTGTTACACTGGGAAATGCAAATTCCCATTCCCTATGACAAATGTGAGAAATTTCCCTTGGTATTGGTGCTGGCATAATCTAGTGATTTCCCCTTCTTTCCAAGATACAAAGCACAAAGAGCTTCCTATGCTCTGTGGAGCTTGTTGAATTTCTGTACCTGGACAAAGAAATAGAAAAATGGGTTCATATCTCCATCAGTCTATATAGAAAGCAGTACAAGGAAAGGAGAAAAAGCAGTGAAAAAGTAGGAAGAAATCTCTGCTAAGTAATACACTTTTATTTTATGCTGATAACTCCGAAAGAACAAAGTTGCTATCTCAGGAAGTTAATATTTTTAGCCTGATTTTCTCTGCAATCATTCTGTCTGTCAGTTCCCCTCTAATAACTTTTGAACCAGTTGTCTAATTTCAATCAAACTTGACAGACAGCTGAAAATCTGAATGGTACAAAGTTCCTACAGAATGTATGAGTCTGGTGTCTATGCTGAGCAGAGAGACCAGAGCCCCTCACTGAAGGAAGCATCCCATAGGAGCTCGACTTTCACTAACACACAACAGGACCTACACAACAGACATAAAGAAGTCCTCTGTGCTGGAGACCACCCTATATGACATTAGCTCCTGGAGCCACAATGATTATGGCTGATGAATAAAAAGGTTTCCAAATGCAGAATGAAAACTGTCCCTATAATGAAATAGGGAGAAGAAAATAGTGCAAGTGAAGGGAAGGGAGAAGGTTTATCAGGAGCCCTGCAGGCTGGATGAACTGTACTCTGAAAGGACGAAAGTCATGGAGTGTTCCAAGAAGTGCTTTAGACCCTTGAGGAAGAGTAGGAGCTGCTGAAAAGAGCAGGGTAAACCCTACAGAAGAATCACACCAAGGATAAGCATGGAGAAAATACTACTATTCAGTCTACTAAGAGAATAATGAGGAAAGCAAATCCAACTGTTTTCAGATGCCCATGTGGTCTCTGGGTGAGGAACACTCCTTTCAAGGGCTGAATTCCAGAGCTGACAGACTTGTAACAGTCAATTATTGTTACAACTACAGATGGGAAAACCTGATAAAATGAGTCCTGTATGGATGGAGGGTTGAAATAGAGTTTGGGCAGGGATTGTAGCCAGAAAAAGATTAGTGGCCATAAATACATAAAAAGGAAAGGATTCTAAGACACAAGCATAGCTTATCATAGCACCACCATTTATAAACTGCCATGTATCTCAATTCATACCTCACCATTCATGGGCATCCTAGGAAAAGCTGTGTAGATCAGACCCCCAGTATGACTGAAGAAAGGCCCATTTCCTTTAATGTCACTGCAGTTTTCAAAAACACTGTTTTGTTTTGTTTTCTCCAAGGCCAACCAAAAAAAGCAGCTGTGCTTATTAGGATATTTCTCATATAGCGTGCTCAATCCATGTTAGAGTTAACTCTGCTGTCTGCATCTTCATCAACAATGCGACATCCTCTACACCAATTTGATTTTACCTTGTCTGTGAGATGAAAGCAATTTATAAGTTTCAAAGAGAACAGTCTGGCTGGGATCCAAACCCAGGAGAGTACTGTTGAAAAGAGAATTGCTGAAGACTTTTATGTCTGGCATATGGCATGCTAGTTTCTGTTCTAATCTAGGTAATGAAGGTCAGTACAAAGTGCTGAGTTGGTCTTGTTGGCCAAGACATTTTATGACCTGCTCACGCAGATGAGGATTTTAAACCCCCACCAACACAAACTAGGAAGAGGGAATCTAATCACTCACTTCAGTCACAACTCTGAAATATACATTTTCTCCATCAATTTGAGTACATTTTTTGAAAAGCAAGACAGAAATCATGACTGGGCTCTAACAATGCAGATTTCCTACAAGCTATGCCACATGGGGCTATTTGGTAGTTCACCTGGTAGATCCTGCTAACATCTGTGACTAATTGAGAAGATAAATCCATTTTGTTGGAGTGAGTTAGATTTCCCGAAGTCCTTCACTATACTCCAGCTGAGCTGATTAGAGTCCAGCTCGCTGGGAGTCATTACTGTCAATCCCACCAGCTGGCCTGAATTTTCCAAGGAGAAAGAAGAAAAAAAAAAAAAAAAGAATAAATCTATATTTCATGATTTTATGCAAACTGATTTCCTCCAAAAGAAATCTTGTTCCTTACATTATCACATCCCTGTGACACTCTTGTATGGCTTGGTTGGATCTTCTTCAAAAAAGAAAAGAAGCATTTCAAGAGTTAAGGAATAGCATCAGTGAAATTAAGTGTGTTTTGGATACAGATGAGATAAGGACATATACAGCCTCTGGATATAGACACATGTAGAGGTAATGAATTCAATATCTAACTCAAGATCTAAATTCTTGCATTCAGCCAAGCTATATTTATCACAGACTGTGCTTCTTATAGTCATAGCTGAAGCATGATTGGAAGTGCAGTTAATTCCAGTTACCTCAGACTACTTAGCAGCTGTATCTGCCATAGATTTGCTTGTCTGCCAGTTCCAAGATTTAGTGGCATCTCTGTCCCTTCTTTTGCAAAGAGAAGGAAAAGTATTTTGGAGATAATCGAGCCAGTTTGGGAGCCTGTATTTGGATAAACCCCCATATCTTCTCACAGAAAATTAATTTGTCATTGTTGATCATGAAGGGAGGATCCCTGTGAGAAAGTGGATTGAACTGGAGGGGAGATTCCAGTTCAATAAACTCCCTTTGGGTCTGTTTCAAAGAGTGTGCTCACATTCGCATGCCCTAAAGAGCCCCTAGTGCAAACGGTGGCTCCGTAGGATCATGACTGCTCAGGGCTTTCTGATGCAGAACTGACACCACCTCTGTCAACACACGCACGGGTGACATGCTTTAGAGGTGCTGGGCAAGCTGGTGGTCCCCTTGCTGTGATTATGTCTACTCTGCGGTATTGCAGAGTGAATTAACCCATGCTGAGCAACACGCTGCTGCCGTTAAGCTATTCCTAGTATCCAGGCATCCTCAGGCATTTCTGTTCTCTCATATTTGTAATCTAAAAGAAAGCCAAGGAATGGGTGTGCACATCCAAGGAGGAGTTTAGGAAAGAAGAGGCTGAACTGGGGTAAATACACCAGTTTTAATACCTGCTTAGATTCACCTTCTGGTGCTTTGTCTTCCTCCACCTCAAATGTATGAGTCTCTCATATCCAATGTCCAATAGCGGGCACCAGTATGAGATCCATGTCCATTTTTTCTGTTTTTCAGCATTAGTTTAAATTATTCTTCCCTCTGTCTCAGACACTTTTTGCCATTCCAACAGAGGAATCTGTCACCATCCCCATCCCCAACACAGCGAGATGAGCCTCCATCAGTCCCAGAGACAGAGAGAGACAGAGTCAGGACTTTTTGTCACTCAATTTTCTTTTTTTTTCTTGTTCCCTTTTCCCTCTAGTAGTTTATTCAAGCCCAGAGAAAGAGCTTAGGCCCCAGCTCATGTAGAGCTCTGATGTATGCAAATCCTCCTTGTGCTCCCATGGCCCTCTTTTTTTTTGCCTTCTTTCCTTTTAATTCTAGATTTGAAAATAAAATGTGAGCTGGCTGCACAGAGATCTCTCATGTGTGCAACTTCCAATTGTGGCAAATTGGAACTGTCGATGCAAGCAGCTCAGATTTATTTATATATTTAAAAGGAAGGAGGGAGGAGAGGGAAAGGGAGGGGGAAATGCTAGTGGTGGAAAGGAAAAGAAAAATAACAGATCCAAGCAAAAAGGGATTTGAATCTCAAATACTGCTCCCTGGCCCATATTATCCAAATCCCTCCAGCCTTGTCTGTGACTGCCTCTTTCCTAGTTAAAAACAACAGGCAAAAGATCAAAAACATTTTTTTTTTCCTGCAACTCTAAGAGTTGTTGAGTTTTGCAGCTGCCATTAACCAACCCAGAGTCTAACACCAAGACTGATGCAATTAATACTTGGTGCTTCAAAACATTAACATAGCTATTTATATAAATTAGTAACTTTAAGCCAAGGCGGTAGCATTATTACAGCATTACTAATTAAATCACAATAAGCTTACTTTGCAGTAGTATTAATTATGAAGCTGACATAGTGATATTGGAGATCCGACTGGCCTGTTGTCAGTCATTACCCGATCGGTAATGAACCAGACAGGCAATGAAAATCAAAGCTGCCACTCCAACAGGGCTGCTCCCGCTTCCCGGGAAGAAGGGCCATCGTTCCAGCACACAGAGCACCATCCTCAGTCGCAACATCCTTGCAGTGTTCATCACTGCACAGTGTTCATCACCACGGGAAGGCACCTGGCGGAGGTGTTCTCTTGCCAGCTCTGCAATTCCCAGTCTCGGAGAGCAAAAGTTATTATTTTCTATGGCTAATAAAGAGGCTATGGGCCTCTTTTGTGAGAGCAAGTGGCTGAACATGCCTTTATCACCTCTCATGGAGACTCTGGTTTGACTGGATCAGAGAACATCATTTGGGGACTTTCTTTTTTATGATTAGGCAGTTATTGTAGGGAAGGGCATTGACTGGATCTGTTGTGGTCACCTCTGTGTTATTTTATAAAGGGTTATTTATGCAGAGCTGTCTGAAGTGCTGTTCTTGACAGAAATGGCAGTGGGACAGAGCCATCATCTCAGGAAAAGGAACGTGTCACACCACGTGAAAATGGTGCTGTGCACAGGTACAGGAGGAAAGGAGGGTCTTACACAGCAAAGGTGGCAAAAGAAACCCAGCAGTATCAGAGAGGGGGCAGGCCCATTGGCAGGCTCCGGAAGGATTACAGTGAATGCATTCCCCACTTCATTTCCAACGCTGAGGTTGAAGAGAGGTTGTGGGAATAGTAGGATGCTGAAGAAGAGTCAGGGATGTGGGGCTGATGAGAGCTGAAGCTCCCCTGCTTTAATAAGGCAGTAAGAGACAACACTGGGCCACAGGCAGAGCCGTGGCAGCCTCTGCTCTAGACAGGGGATGATGGACTGTCCCATGACAACAGACTTTGCTGAGGGAACTCCAAGATCAGCGTCCTCATGTTTGTAGAGGCTGAGGTGTCCCAGGCAGACATGTAGCAGTGAACTTCTCTGCTGTGTTGCAGAAGGACTTCTGCCCAGCCAGAGCTTGTCGGAGCAAGCAGCCCATAAAACAGAGCAAGAGTACACTCCGTGACAGCCTGTATGTGTTTCATTAAAGAGAGAGTAAATGACTGATGGGTGTTCAGTCTGCACCTGCCTCTCCTCTTTCTTGATGGGCCTAAAATGATGAGTATGCTATGGCTGTGCAAGCAAGCAAGCTGTCTTCTCCTCCTGTTGTTATCCAGGGCAGTGACTCAAAGCAACAAAATGCTCCATGGTGGGGAGAGGCAGCGCAGATCCCACTCTCTGATTCAGAGGTATAGTCTGAATTCCTGCCCACGAAAGGGAACTTCTCCTGAGAAATATAGCAAAATAATTTGGGGTCTTCTTCCAGGCAGATGGAGGTTACTGTGGAAAGATCTAGTACTGCAGAAAGATCTGCTCAGCTGATGGAATTGGAGAGGAGAGAGAAAAGGTCTCACTGAGCTTCTGCGCCACTTAAAACTACAGAATTTGCAAGGCCCAAGCAATCGGAGACCACCGCCAGCCATAGATGAGCCAGGTAGGTACCAACCCTGGCGGCCAGCTGGCAGATTTCTTCTCTCTCTCAAGGGGGCTCCTTCCTTCCTTTGATGAAGTGCAGAGGGATGCTGCAGGTTACATTTCTATCCCAAATTGCTTCCTGTATGACACCTGATGCCACAAGCTGCTCTATGCTTGCAAGCTGGATTTTGCCAGCTCCCGGCTTCACCACCCCCAGCATTTTTTTTTAAAAACGCTGGCCTGCAGCATCAACAAAAACAACAAAAGCTTTGATCTGTCTAAAACAGGACACAAAGAAAATGCAATGTCAAAACTAACCAGCACAAGAATCCCAGATTGCTGTATCTGTGTTTGGGATATGGGACCCATCACACTTTAAGCAAGCAGATTCAAAGCTGTTATGGATTTTTTTTTCAATGTCACTGCTGCAGATTCAGTGGGGCAGCAGCCTTATCCAGAATAAGTCGCTAGACATGCAGTCTGCAGGGCATATCTACCAGTTTGTGCCAACTGACGATCTGACCCTTTCTACGTCTAAGCAATGATAGGGGTCCCGGGGTCACCGCCCCGGACCGATGGGCGTTCTGTTTGCATCACTTGCAGGAAAGGCGATGACGGATACACTCTTTCCATAGGTCCTGACTTTTACAGGCTTGTATTCCTGTTATTGCATAGGTCAGCAGATGGCACTGCTACATTTAGACTTGCAGGGTTTTTTTTTTCTTAGCACGCAAATGTGGTTTTGGTCCTAGAAGAAATGCTGCAATGCTGTTACTGCCCTCTGTTCAGGTGTTGAAAGTTCAGTGCTCTGCTGGCTGCTTGGAGCTCCCTAACCACAAGACACTGTTGAACACTGGGTGATGGTGTCTGAGGGGACAGTTTAGAAATCCAGATACTTGTCAGGTTGGTTTTGGCCAGGTCTGTTGCAAGACAGTAGAAATACTCCTATGCTAAGATTATATCCAGTCCCTACAACACCAGTTTCTTTTCCAGAGTAGCCATTTGCTAAAGGTGTGCCACAACATAGTAAAGTCTTTAGCATTTCAATATGTTGAGAAAATGTCTGGGAATAGCAGTAGTGGTTCAGATCTCTCCAGCCCATCATCAGATCTCTAAGTCTGGCAATAAGCAAATGCTTAAGGAACAGTAAGCACATAGATTATTTCCCCTTAGTATTCCCTCCTCCGCCATGTGCGTCTCGACCGGATCCTCAGCCGAACGTGATCTCTTATATGCCCTGAAGTCTCCCTTGAAGTCCAGGTAATCTGGCAGTACCCATAAAATCATTTAACAAGGAGTTCCACTTCTGAACAGCCTGTTGCATAAAGAATGACCCTTTTTGCCTGCTTGGAGCCCAATTCCTGCGTTTGGAGGAAGCAAGAGGCAAGCTGAGGCAGGGAGATAAGTAACACAAAACATGGACAACAAGGTACTCTCAGCTCCATACAGCCAGTGTCTTTTGGCAAGCTTGGTTTTATCTCAACAGAAAGTGATGGGCAGGGAAGCACAATAGGCAGGGGATGGGCCTGGGCAAGATGAGGCTCTGCATTATAATCCATATGGAAGGATAAGAAGCCATTTTGCTCTGATGATTGCCAGTCCCAGCTTGCAGCATGGCCCAGAGCCAGGGCTGCTGGAAACGTGAGGAGCTGCCTGAAGACATTGGCACGCATATTAAGGAGGCAAAGACTGAGAGCAAAGAATAACGGGAGTCCCAGGGGAGAGACTTAAAGCTTATTTAGGTTCGATGCGGGTGGGAAGGTAAGAAGACCCTGGAGGGATACCTGCTCTGGCAGTCTACAACCTGGGGCCAAAACCCATAAGAGTCTGCTGCTTATCTAAGGCCAAATTGAGAGCTATTGGAGTCCAAGGAAGCTAGTAAGTAGCTATCAATGAACACAGAGAGCCCTTGAGAGGGCAGGGACACTGAAAAGCAGAGAAGGCAATGTGTTTGGAAGGAAGCCTCAGGCTCTCAAGAAAATTTGTGTTCTTTCCACTTTATGGTCAAGGAGTTGCTTTTGCCCCAGAGAGCAGGGAAAGCCAGCTGTTCTCCAAGAGCTAGTGCAGGTGTTAAGGGGAGATCCAGTCAGCTGCAGAAGCAAAACACAGAGCTCTTCAGTGCTCGTCTGCTGGAGCTTACAGCAGTCCTGCATGTGATATGTGTGTTCACAGCACCAGGCCATCAGCAGTGTCCTTGTGATTAAAAGCATAGTTGAGCTCATCTCCCATACCCTAAGGAGACCCAAGGGACAAGAGTAGATGTTTGAAACAGCTCCTTTCTTCCTCAGAGGGGATTATTTTGGAAGAAGGTATTTAAGGCTTCTGCTTTGCACTGGTGGTGAACTGAGCAAATGTCGAGGTGCCACATCACATGGATGTCTGCTCAAGGCAGGGGGCTGCAGAAACCCAGAAAGTGGAAGCAAGGATTTAAACGAGGAGAGAGAAAGGTCTTTCAAAGAGCGTGAGAAAACACATCTCCAGACATCAGAGGGGTGAATATCAAAGATGGTTTGGCCCTACCCCAAGTGAAGCCAACTTGCTGGGTGTGTGGGAATGGTCTCGCTCAGAAGCCTGGATTTTAAACAGCACTGTGACTCTATCACATTGGTGCTATATGTTATTAACCTAAGGAGACCACGCAGCCCCACAGAGAAAATAGCTGGCCCTGCCTTGACATGTTTTTAGCTCTCGGAAGAACTTCAAGCCTCATGACAGGCACGAGGTGCCAAGGGACACCCTTTGGTCACTTGGATGGGGATGCAGTAATCTGCATGCCTAAACATGTCCAGAGTTTTACCTGTTTGCTCTGAAGATCCTTCCTCCCCTCTCTCTCACCACCTCCCTGTTTTAATTTGCAGATCATAGGAGCAGGAAGGAGTACAGGAGCCAAAGGATTTTGTCAGGCTGAGTTGAAAGCAGCAGCAGTTGCTGTAGCAGCAGGCAGAACCCAGCTAGAAGTGACCTCCCAAGCTGCTCATCTTCCTTGTGTATTTTCATCCCTGGCAAAAGCACTACCAAGCCAGAGCGTTCTCTGAACAGATCAAGAAAAAGCATCTAGTCTGCAGGAGCAATCCACCATCACTGCTGTATCACAGCTGCTCTTCATGTGCTTGTTATAAGTGGGATAAGAAGCCAAATTTAGGAGCCAGGACTATTTTTAAGCACCCTAAGATTATCCTAGAAAACACAAGGTGGTCACAAAATCATGCCCCATGTTTTTGCAAATGATTAGAAGTATGAATCAGTCTAGTGGAGGAAGGAAGGTAGAGGCTGATAGGAAATAAAAGGTTACATACAGAAGTATCACCAGCAGAAACAGATTTAGAGTCTCTGGAAAGCATAGCTGGTTTTATTCTTTGTAGAGGATTTTGTGAAGGAACAAAGTTTTGCTTTGATTCGTTTTGCTTTCCCTTGAGATGGAATCCAGATTCAATGTCAGAATAGGTATTTCACCCACGCCAGCATTTTGGGATAGCTCCTTTGGAAAAGCTGCAACCTTTGGAAACTCGATCCTGATTTAGACTTCAGGTTTCATTTTTGAACTCAAAGTGTATATGGTGTATATTGAATTGGTGCCAACTCCAACACACAGGAAGGCATGGAGGTTGGCAAATGCGGAGCGATAATGCCATCAGCATGGCTGTCAGCATGGCTACAGATTTAGGCTCATTTTGGGCACTGAGGCATTTGAAATAGGATGTAAAGCAAGTCTAGCCTGGGTATGAGAGAAGAAGCAAGCAGGGCCACTGCCAGTCTCTTCCTGAAGGTCTAGATGAAGGGCTTGCTTCATAGATAGATGGAAGTGGTGAAAGAAATTTCAAATGCACTTGGTGGTCACTTGGGAAACACAAACCTGTAGAAGGAAGATTTTTGAGGTTTGAGACTTGAATATTTGAGTCTTTTCACAATAATCAGTAGCTGTGTCCATGCTATGAGGCAGGGGCACTGAGGTCCATGCCCTCCCAGTCCTGATTTCCCAGTCACCCAGTTAAGGGATGGGGTGTAGAATCAGAGGTTCAGGGGAGCTGGTGATGGGAAAGGGTGATGGCACATGTTAGGTCAGTAAGGAAAGCAGATTAGAGGTGAAGAGGCAAGGAGAAATTGCATCAAGGTTTGGGGTCTTCTTCAACCAAAAGAGCACCATCTTTACATTTGTAAAATTATTTTAAGTGTGGCATTAATTTGCCACACTTAGACTTGTCTTCTGTACCTGGATCCCTTTACAACCCTTTTGAATTCTTCTAGTAACACGTTGTCCCTGTGGCTGGCCACTTTCCTCTCCTGAGCTAAGCCATGCCATCTGTCCCTGACCCCCGCTCTCCTTCCAGCAAAGTGATCCATGCAATTGCCAAGAGGCAAGAGAGGCGGAAAAGGAAGGGCAAGAGAAAGAGATTGTTTGGGGCTTTTTTTCAATGCAGGACAAGTACTTGCCATTAATATGCAGAATCCCTGTATATCTCAATTATACACCTCCCACAGGGGCCCATTACAGCTACCCTGGGCAGCCAACATGTGTCAACTGAGCAAACATTGAAGAGTATCCCAGTGTATTCCAACAATAATAACAATAATAATTAAAAAAAAAAAAAAAGAAAAAAAAAAGACAGAAAAAACAGAACATGAGCCTTTTGGCAGCTGCTTCTTTCTTTTCTCCCCTGCCCCTTCCTCATACTGTTTTCAGCAGCCAGGTCTAGCAGCCAGGCTTATGCCTTAGCGTTTTAACCTGTGCATGCAACTGAAAAGCCTCTATTGCCCCCTAAATGGTGGATAGTGAGAAATTAGCACTCCCTCATGACAGCTTATTTAAGTTCATATTACAGGTCAATTTATTTATTTATTTATTAGTGGAAGAGATTGGAAATTGGAAAAATGCCTTCCCAAATGCGAAAGACTTTCAGGAATACAGATTCTCCTTCGTGTTTCCAAAACCTGGGCACCTGAAAGAGAGAAAAAATATAAGACAGAGAAAGTTAAAATAGGGAGAGAAAGAAAATCCATTCTTAAAGACCAATGGACCTTACCCCAGACAGAGATCTATGCCCAACAAGGCAAATACTCCAAGCCATCTATGAGGTTCTGTGCTTTTGGTATTAAACTCCACCTAAGAGGTTCTCAGAAACAGCATAATGGAAAGAGCATAAAGGATCAATTTGGAAAAGCAAGTGCTGAAACTGATGATTCATTTCACCCTAGAAAACCCCTTTTTTAACTTCTTTAACCTCTTTAGACTTTCAGTCTTCTGTCTATTGCTATCTCACTCCGCAGGCCTATGGACAATACCACCATGGTATTTAGCAACCCAAATTTTCTGATAGTTTTACACCCACGCCAAAACTGGTAAGTGGCAGTTGAATGCACAGATGAAACATGAAAAAATGCAAATCCAGTTTTACTAAATGCTTGGTTGTTCCTTCACCAGGCACTGACTGGTAGAGCTCATTGCTTCCACTGTTGCCTAAGCCATGTTGCCATGGCATGTAGGACACTGTCCATGCACATCACACCCAAGATGATGCCATTGGAGACCTGCTGAAACCCAAATGACATCACATCTGGTGTCATTGCAGCAAAAAGAGAGTTAACATGGAAAGGACGCAGTGGCAGAGAGGCTGGGAATTTGTGTTTTGAGCTTGATTTCCTGTGATTGAGCAAGAGTGAAAACATATTTGGAATTACTTCAAGTACGTGCAGAATATCTTGAAGAACATGGTCTCAAAGCAGTTTGTTGACTTTATGTGGCCCAGAAATAGCTCCTGTCTTCACAGATGTTTTTCTGATGTATCATTCTCCACATATTACTACATCTTTTCAGAACTATCTCGCTTATCCTTTCACCATTTGCTGTCATATCTTGCCATTATCTAAGAATATTGTATTGTTACCATTAGACTGATGCTTATCCACTCTTTGCCTTCCTTTTTTATCTTACCCAGCCTGATTGCCTCTCCTACCATGCAGGAAAATATTTGTTCACATGAAGAAGTGCTTTCTACCTATTATTTTTTATACTTTTGATTGCTGGCTCTGGTGGACAGGAAGTGCCTTTTCTGTTGCTTTTCACATGAGGATAGCACAGGAAAAAAAATAAATAACACAGGTGGGCTTCCCGTTAGGCAGTTGCCCAATGGCTAGATTCAGACTGTTCAGCACCTAGCATTTCTGAGGTGGTTTCAATTCTCCCTTCTGTTTTAATACCGAAATCAAAACTTTGATCTCTTGAAAATTTGGTTTAGTTAAAGTAGCAAAAGGTGAGGAAGAAACATAGAGTTCTTAATGTGACAGGCTCCATGAAGATAAGAGGCGAGGTGGTTTTATTCTGCACCCTGGGTGTGCCATGTTGCAGTAGTAGGATACCCTACACGTCCAAAGCTGTTTGAGCTGGGAAACCACGCGGAGTCAGTGGTTCCCCTGTGCAGGGGTTCATTCACCCAATGCTAATTGACTGGAATGAGAACGCAGCAGGCGCCTGTCAAACTTGGCTCTGGATGATTTCTGAACATCAGAAAAACAAGCACTATTTTTCCACCCATAAGGATCTGGAGCTCCCGGCATGATGGGAACAACATCTGAGGGTTTTTTTGCCATGAGGTCCTACCTGCTGCCCAGCTTGGCCATAACCTCATTCATTCAGACATTAGTGGTTGTGTCTATAGACACTAAATCCCAGTGACGCCCTTATGTGATACACGCAGCCACCCTACATGTGCTACCCGCACCCAACCCTACGTCTTGACCCTTTTGTCTACCATGGGCAACTCAGCAAATGGATATCCAGCCTGAAGATGTTACAATACTCTTTCAGGAGACTCCTAACAGTGTTTATATTACTCCAGATCTCATTATTTCCTCCATCAATTTTCTCTTTCATTGTATAAATTAGAGTGAATTACAGTATTCATACAGAGGGATGTATAGCCATGAACAGATTCACATCACTTAGAAAGGGTGAGTTTATTCATGAACACTTGAGTGTTTATTTCAAGAATATTAGCAAGGATAAATGAGCTTCAGAGATACTGCTGCTGTTAAGTAGCTGTGAGTATTCCTACTGGAAGTGTACTTGAAGACTTTTTGAACAGCTCCTATTTATTACTTGAACAATGGATTAGCTGAGTAGTTCCACATGCCTGCAGACATTTTTTGAATAAAGAGGATTTTTTTTTTCTTTTACTGTGTCCCTCCCATCCATCCCAGGAGTAGAAACAAGACTGTACAACATAGATGGCCACTCTCACAGCATGAGAAGTCAGAAATAGCTATTACTCATTGCAAGCCATTTGCAGATGCAGCAGTACTGACTACAGTTTGAACAGTTGCAAAACTGCAAGTAATCAGCCCTTCAATAAAATTCATGATCTTCTTACAGATAATCTGACAAAGAGAAAACTGCTAAAGGAGATAAATTAACTGGAGAAACCACTTGCAGTGGATAATTTGACCAATTCTACCACGACAATATTCATGTGCAAAAGCTCTGGAAAATCCTTTATCAATGACTTGCTCCAGCAGAAGATGACTACAGAAGACTTCTTACTGCCGAGGATTAGATCTTTTTATATGACTGCAGTGTAGACATACCATTTTCTGAAGGTACCTCACAAAAAAAGCTCTATCTTGCAAACCACTGAGTTTTTTCAGTTCCATGAAAATGGACAGTTTTGCCCTGTTTCAGCAAAGTTTTATACAGTATCTCTAAGTTACAGGCATGCCCTGGAAGTTGAGGTATGTTGTGCAAGTACATGATTTTTTTTCTGTACTGAGCTAGATTCTGTCTGAAGTCTTTAAAGTTACACCAGGTTACACCCAGCTGAAAATCTGTCTCAGAATACTTAGCTAATAGTTTACAGGGAAATTTAATAATTTAAGAAGATTAGTGGGTAGAAATGAAGACTTGAAGCTATCACCTTGACCTTTTTAGTACTCCCTCCCTTCATTGCTTATCATCACGTGACTCCTTCCAGGTGGGATGCAAAGAACAAGTTGCCAATCAACGCACCACGTACAGGAAAGGTCAGCACAGCAGAACGTGCTGCTGAGACTCCCACAGCCCTAGAGAAACATTTACAGCTGCAGAGCTTATTCCCATCAGCTGAAACTGCAACCTAGACTGGGAGATGGGAGGAAGTGAGATCCTCATGGGGGAAGCATGGAGGAAGAATGAAAGGAAAATGGGACCGATGTTTCAGCCGTAGGAAAATAAAAGCATTTTGGGCAAACAGCCAGGCCAGGAATTAGTGAATAAACAATACGTGAGGAGGGGTGTTGCCCTCCTTCTGGGTAGATTAGAGAGGTTATTGTCTCTCTGCAGGGAACAGGGTTAAAAACCTGGAAGATGTTTGAAGCAAAATGAGATGGGTGGAAATGGGCACCGCGCACAACCCCGCTGAGCTCGTGTGTCCCCACACTAGCTCCCCTTGAGGGCCAAGGTCTCCCTGTATACTTTCGGCTCATGTGACATAGAAAGAAGAGCCTGGCTTGAAATTGCAGCAGTGTTTGGTGACTGGAGTGATCACTTCATTGCTTCCTGCACATCAGATCATTTTTGAGGCTGTCTCACCCTGTGTTACCTCCATCCAGCTCTTTCAAGGAGCTCTTCTGACACAGGACCAGGACCTTCAGGAATGCCAGTCCCACCTAAACTTCAAAACTGATTACAGATTTGTCCTGGCTCTGTTTTCCTCTCCTTTCACCACCTTAGGATGCTTCCAGGTCTTCTTTGCCTACCTCTTTTTCTCATTCGCCACTCCCCAGAGGACATTATCACTTCAGAAATGGCTTTAGGGATTCTCCACAAGGAGAAAACAAGGAAACCCAGCAACAACAACCTAATCAGCAAACAGCTGAGCCAGGGATAAATGCACATGGAAAGCCTGTGTTTGTTTATTACTAATGGGTAACAGAGATGATAACCTTTTAATCCAAAACCATAATGAAATATGCATATTTGTTAATGTGCAACTATAAAATGCAAATCTTGCAAACACAATGGGGAAGGGCAAAAAAAGCACTCGGCACCAATCCTAATTTATTCCTTTGGCTTCAGACATTTATCCAAATTGAGTTGTGTATGTAATATAAAGTCAAATGAATATGTAATTGTAATGTATATGTATAACCATTTTCATCTCAAATATGCCAACTGTTTATCATAATAGAAAGTAATACATATTTTGCCGAATAAAAGGTTACCTATTAAAATATTTTTATACCCTCCCCACCCCAAGCTTTTGTGCTCTATGTAAAAGCTCTATTTACATGGAGACAATTTCTGATTTTACCTTTTGAGCTGCACTACCTGAATTCAAAAGATTTAAGAAATTAAAAAAGTAGAATCAAAAAGATTTTTTTCACAAAGTTCTTTCTCTTTTGCTCTCCTCTTTTCCAAAGCAGCATAGAAATTGCTCTCCTAAATATCAATTTAAAACAATAGCTAAAAAGCTCAGCAATTTCCCTCTTTTATTTTCAACCCCAAAGAAACAGCTTTTCCCTTTTACTGTCAGAGCAACTACATATTCATCTACATATTCATGTGGTAGCAACTAAGCTTTATTTCTAGTCCTGGTCACCACTGTTTTTGTAAATCATCTCTTGGCAGCCTGGCAGACTGAGAGCTAGAACCAGCTTCACACTGTTTGTGAGAAGATTTACATCAATTTGTGAATATCTTGATTTAGGAAGAGGCCAGGAAAATAAAGATCAAAGATGCATCCTCTTTTCCTAGACCCACCTGTAGTCAAACCACTATCTGCAATGAAAAAGTTCGGACAGTTTTTCTTCTTTTTTACTATGGGACCATAATGTTGATGATGCCTGGGAGGCTGCGAGGAGTATTTCTGATTGAAATTTAGCATGGCTTAGTTGTTGGGAATTTGAGAGCACTGCCAGGAAGCTAATAGCAGAATTTCCATTAACTTTACTGAATAGCAGACCAGAGGAGTCAGGGACCAAAGGGTCTGTAATCAGCCTCCACCCATTTGTTGATCTGTCCCTCCTGACTCCTTTATGCACTTTCCCACTGCTGTCACACCTATACACTTCATTTAGTCAGTCCTGCCCAGCGCATTCAGCATTTTCCTTTCTTTTCTTTTAAACAAAGCATTTGCTACCTCTTTGTGTTTTCTGACCCTCTTGAGGACCAGAGCAATGTACCAATAGCCAGAGGAAAAGAGCAAATCCCGTTTTTTATAGCCGCAAAATCTATAGACTCAAGAGCTTTGGAGAGTATGGAGAAGTTGATGACTTACTAAAACTGAGGAATTCTCCAGTCTCTTTTAAAGCCATATGCTCTGAAAGCCACAAGTAAGACTGTTCTGATGCAGAACTATGATCCAGTCCCATGAAATAGTCAGTAGATTCCTCCTTTTCCCCGATGCCTGCACTAGACTAAAACAGCCATTCAGGAACATGGCCTGAAATAATTCAGTGCCTCGTGCATCCCTAGCCTGAAGGTACATGTTTCTGCACTGTCGGGGGTCTCGGCTGCTTTTGCTGAAGGAAATGATCCCAGGAGGCCAATAGGAAGTTTCCTAAGACAAATCTCTCAACTCCAAGACGGCATTGGCAGGACCCAACCCAAGCCACCGTGTCGGCTGATGCTGCCAAATCCAGCAGCAGTCAGAGCCACAATAATGTCACAAACCCTGGAGGGGACCCCACGTTTCCAGCTGGAGAGTGTCCCACCACCAAGTGGTTTTGGAAAACGAAGGGGATTGGGGCTTGTTTGTTCGTTTTTCTGAAATGATTTGAAAAGCAGATCAATGTTATAAGGATAGCACCATCTTTAACCTATTTTTTCCCAATTTGGACCATCCACAGAGATTCCACAGAGATGGTGCTGCAGAAAAGTGGTATGGGAGAAGAGGTCCATTTGATTTTGACAAAGGCAGATGAAGGGGCACAGCAAAAAAAGCCAGTCAGACAAATGAGAGTGCTCCACTAAAACTCTTCCATCATTTCAGAGTCATAAATCATGATGCAGATTAATGAGAAATTAATGCAGTGCAGAAATTACTGGCAGTGAGGAGCTGTCGGTCAGCAGCAGGAGCAGCTGTGTGTGAAACAAAGCAGGGAAGGTCTGCGGAAAGAGAGAGGGCTCAGCAGCCTGGAGTTGTTCCTTAATGAGGAAAGACAGAGGGGTCAGCATGGGAACAAGATAGCGTGCGTCCGCATCTGGGAGACAAGGGGCACTATTTAAAAATCCTGTCAAAAGACTCTCTGGGCTGATTTGTATTAAAGCCTTATTCACAACTTCTAATGAAAAAAGTCCTCCCGCATCAAATCATAATACATAAGCCTTAAAAGAGAGAGGGAGCACTTGTGCACAAGAGAGAGAGGAGAAAAAAAATCAAAGGGGTTGAGGTTAATTTCACAATGCGTCTCCTCTGTTTGGGGAAAAAATTATCACAGATGAGGAAAATAGCCTACTTTACCTCCTGTTCTTTCCTCTCTGATCCTCCAGTGACTTTATTTTAAGCATTTAACTTTCTGATAGCGGTTAGGCTGGTCACATTTTCACTCCATTGAGCGGTAGGTTTTGAGCGCAGCATTTGGTACTGCAACGGAAGCGGTGGAGCAGGTGTATGACAGATGACTCACGTCTTTCCTAGAGCTCAGGCATTCTGGGGCTAACAGGTATCTTAGCATGTTGCCGGCTCTAGTGCTCTGAGGCTCTCTGCGAAGTAGAGAATGCAAAGATGGGGAGACCATTTCTCATTTTTTGATATCTAAGGGAGGTGGCTACTGTCATCTTCTAATAAATTTTCTTTCTGTTCTTCATAAAAAGTCTTCTCACTATGAACCCAAGCCAAAAAGGTGTAAATTGATCCCTGATATTCCAGCCCATCCATGCAAATTTGCGACAACAGTGGCAGAAACTCGTGGGAGTCATTTTGGAAAAAGTGGACGTTCCATAGCAGGTAGGGAGTCTTTATGCAAATGCTGCAGTAGTACCTTCATTTATGACTCCTGTTGATCCCACAACCTGCAGGATGCCTGTAACCATAGCAATCTGCTCAGATACTAAGGTTCTCTATTGTGCATAGAATAGAGAGTGGCAGCTGATGGTATCTGCAGAAAGAAGTATCCAGACAGTGCCACAGTGGATGATGAGTGGATAATGGGAGAGCACACTCATAGCCCAGGAAGATGATAATCCGTAATAATCATGGCAAGTCAGGTAGACAGCAGTGTTCAGACACCATGGGGATGGGCATGAGAAAAGAACATGAGGAGAATAGAGAATAAATGAGGATAAATGTTCAGCTGACTCAAATGTGAACACATCCAGACGTCACTATGCACCATGGCTAATAGAGCTATATACACACCGTCTAATTCCTGCTCCATCCATGCAGGTCTTTCAGTTCTGGGATGGGGCTGTGGGAAAGTCAGGCTGTGGCTCCATCAGTCAATTTTTGGGAGTAATTTGGGAGCACAGTGTGGTGAACACAATCTATTGTGGTCATGACAGACATGAGTGTCTCTGAGACACAGCCATGCTGGAGATGGTACCTTTATGCAATCACATGAAAACAGGGTGAACCATATCCCAAACCACACAGATTTCATTAGATACATATTCTAAATTAATAGGACAATTCTATCAAAAAAATGGATCTTAACATCTTTTAAATACTCCAGCTACCAAGATTGCCTCAAAGGTGTAGGGACCCTGTTCAGTGGGGTTTCTGATACAGTGGTACATTGTAAATGCCTGAAAGTGGCACCTAGTGTCTTGCTTGGCACTCGGCTCTGGAAGGATCCTTCACATGAAATGTGAGTATGATCTGGCCATACCTCCCATTCTGCATGCTGACTCATTCACTGAAGCAAAATAAAGAAAGTCTTCAAGTCACAAATAGTATTTGGCACATCAGCACTCCCACAGCTCTTTAGTATAAATTAATATCTCCCTTTTGTAGAGGCAGAAACAGTTGTACAAATCAATTTCTTTGCCCAAAACCACTGAGGAGGGCAGTAATGGAGAACCAGAATTATCACCAAGAGACATCCAAAGCATGTGCCCAGCTCCCTGAGCTGTGCTGAAGTCATAAATCCTCATTGCTTCTACATTCTTGCACACAAAGCTTGGATAGCTTCTCAGCTTTGGTAGTATAATCCTGCGACTTTCTGCTGTCAGCGCATAGATCTATGCCTCCTTGGCCATCTGTCAGTATTGAAGACCATTCTCCTCAAAACCAGGGGTTTGTGTACTGCTGAGGACTCCTGAAGTATGCATCTCTTGCCATGTCTAAAATGAGAAAACGAGGTAGAAGAGAATTCTTGGAGCTTGCGTGCAACACAAGTTGCCTGGACACTAATGAGGCCACACGTTCATGTAGGCATCCCCTCTGACAGTGTCTTTGGCTTTTAAGATACGTGTCCTTCAATATCGCACTATTGGGTGAAGCACCTCTTTTTTTTTAAAATCTGCTCAAATGCACACACACACTCAACAGATGAAATAAAGGTATGGAAAAAGAAATCATAAAAAGGATCCTGTTTATCAAAGAGCAACAGCTCAGGAGCAGTGGTGAAATAGAGATATTGTTACTTAGTGATAATGAAGGAAAAAAAAGCCTTTGTCAAAATGATAAGGCCATTTCTGTTGTCTCCCCAAGTGATAGTATCTCTGCCACCACTAGTGCATGAGTATTGGTAGGATATTTCATGACAAGTGCTTGACAGAATAAGTTATACACTAAGCCAAGCTAAGTCCAAAGCCTCCAGCTTCACCTCCTCCCATAGAGGTATCCCTGCATACACGCCAGCCTCTTCTTTAATACTGTTACAGCTGGGATTTGTATTCCCTATGGCTTTTGATCTGTTTCCGTTTAAATATAACACTGCTCTTGAGTCAGTTGACAAGGTATGTTTCACTGATAAGCAGCCCAACTTCATCTTGCAATAGGTCATCAGAAAGCCAGACGATCACATCTTGAAAAATGTAGGAAATGTCTTTAAAAGTGCCAGCGAAATGAGCTGGATAAGGAAAGCAAAAAGAAAAAAACAAAAAAAAAAAAGAAAAGAAAAGAAAAGAAAAAAGAAGTAATAACTCTGAAACAAGAATACAGAGATCAGCTGAAAATCTCAGGTAGAAGCCCTGCTGTACAGTCTGGAGATAAAATTTACCCATCTGCTCGGAAGCGGAGATTTTCCACTCGCAGAGACTTGACACAAGTGCTCCTTCGGCGCTACAACTTTTCATTCTGTCATTGCAAAGGAGAGGAGAACCAGTGATACCTCCATCCCCATGCACAAGCCTAGTGGGATGAGTGAAGGTCAGTGCTGCAAGGTCATTACCTGCCTGCAGAAGTAGACAGGGACTAAAGGGGGATGCAGGGAAAGGTCTCAGGCATGAGTCAAATATTCTCTTTTTTATATATTTTCTTTTTTTTTTTTCAAATATGTATTACCTCTGCATAGGAATATTCCAAGTGGGCTAGTGCACTTCGGCACACCGGGCTGGGGCTGGATATGAGGCTTGCAAGGAGGTGAGCTGAGCAGCCTCTGCAGTGATGTCCCCAGCAGGGAGTGAGACCAGGGCTGACAACATGATCATAAACATCAGCACCAGCTGATGGAAATTGCAGGTGCCCTGGGCCACACACCAAGGTCCATATGATTTGGCACAGGGTTGGGACCAGGAGTTTATCTTCCGCTTCTCTTCATAGAGCCCCTAGGAATACGCTTGCTCCATCTTGCAAGGCAGACGTCAGGGTAATCCAGTGTCCCAGGCAAAAGATACATAATTCTTTGTCTCACAGGCCACTTCTGTGATCTGGGACGACCTAGTTCCCTGGAGGCTTCCTTCCTGTATTCCAAAACTGCCTTGGACAACATAGGATGCATGGTGATATGTCTAATTTCTAAGCACACCCTACAGTCAATCAGTAAGTAAAATCCCAAACCCTGGGACAGATGGCTGCTCAGCACTTGTCAAAATTTGGCGCTCAATATTTGGTATTTCATGAAGAAGCAGCAATTCAAATATGGAGCCATTTTTGTCACTTTTCTCTCCTCTAGCTGAAAGCGAAGGAAACAGAGTTTCTGGAGCACCTGCTCTAAGTGTCACTTTGAAGAAGCCTTTGTTGAAAGGGGATCTTTGCCCCATCCGCTGCAGAAACACAAACAGCACCTGGCAAGCAGAGCACAGATATTAGCTCCCCTTTGCTAGAGTGCAGCCAGCTCTGGGGTGCTTGCTCGATAACAGCAGTTTCAGAGCAAAGAGTGGGCATGCTTGCCTGGGCAGAGCTATGATAAATGTTTATGAATTATTTTCTCAAATGTCTTTGCCCCCTTCTTTGGAGGCAGCAAAAGTGATGCTGCCAAAAATAACTGAATAAACAAAAAGATCAGCTCCCCACAGAAAGTGACGTGAGAATCTGTAGCAGCAAAAGTCTGTGGAGAAAATAGATTGGGGAGGGTGTTTTTTTTTTTTTTTTTTTTTTTTTTTTTTTTTTTAAAATAAATATTTGAGGCACGCCATGGGAGTTGAGTGGCGCTGTGGTAAGTATATCAAACACTGAGAATCCCCAGATTATCATCTCTGAAGGTATTAGCTGGCTGCAGAAAACAGCTATCTGGAACATTCAGAATTAGAAAAGGCACAAAAATACAGAGAAAGTAGTAAATAAGGCGTGAAACAGCATGAGGAATAAAACAATCTCTACTAAGGCATCAGAATAAAGAGGGTGAGGGAAATCAGCATCGCTGCTGCTGTCTGTCTGTCCATCTATCTTCTGCACATCTTTTTCTCTCCCCCTTCCTACACCCTTATCTGCTTTTGGGATCAGATTGACAGAGAGCTACACAGCTAATCAGAACGGGGGCAGCTGCTCCCTTCAAACAACTCCTAATGGCTTGCTGAAGTCATCTATCTCCCCTTTGCTTGTGCTTTACATCCTCCGGAGGTCTTTAAAGAACACAGTGTAACATGTAGAGCTTAACAGTTGGCAAACACTGATCTTAAGTGTGTTTGAACATTTATGGATTGATCCCAGAATGATCAAAGATAAATGATCTCCCCATTGTTCCTTGGTAAAAAGTTAATGAAAGTTGTGGGAGGAAGAGGGTAGGAGGCTGTGTAAAGCAGGGTTTAGGTTTCTAGGATTTTTTTTAGTTGCTTCATTATAATTACTGGAAACATTTTTTCCCATCCGTCCCCTCTTTTCCATTTCTCTTTACTAGCACCTTCATTCCCCTCACCTCCAGTAAATATATTTACTAAAAATTACACCCTTTGCAAGTCAAGTGTCCTCACAATAACAGCCTTGGCATCCTTCTCATCACAGGCCTCAGGTCAGTTTTAGATTTTGCTGTAGGATTAACCTGGGCCCAAGCCCACCATGTCCCTTGCAGGCAATTGCATTGAGTGTGGCCAGGCTCCTAAGGGAAAATCTAAGGATTCTGCCTTCAAATGCTCCCGTGATGACCCAGGCTTTCCTTCCTATGCCCAGTGTCCCAGGTGGGAGCAAGGTGCACTACGGCTCGGGCACCTGAAGGTCTTGGAAGCTCAGCTCTCCCAAATCTGCAATGGGGAAAACTCCCTAAGCAGCCTTTGCTCTGCATCTGTCATGGACATGCACATCTTCACAGCTCTCAGATCTACGTGATCCTTATTCTGCACAATCCCTGCAAATTAAATAAAAGCACAAAATTAATGGTAGAATTAATGCCATCCCCAGGATGTCTAAAAGGAACCTTTGGAGAGCTGTTTAGTCTGCAGCTCTTCCTGACATCTTTGGGTTACCTATCCTACTCACAGAGTACTCTAGTGAGCATCACTTCCAGTTCAACCATGAGGGGCACCAAAGTCTATCTTCTAAAAGTTCCTGCTGCTCTCTTAGCTTTGCTTATTCATTAGGCAGAAGGCACGCAGAAATATTTTCTGGTGAATGACCGTGAAACTCTATAAACCTGTGAATTCAAAGTCTTTCCACTACAAACTGCAAAAAAATTTACAAGTGTTTGTAACCTGACCGTATAAAGACAGATTCTATATCTGCATATAGAAAAATACATCTAAAAGCTCTAACTCTGCCTTTTATACAGTGAAGAGACTCATAAGGAAACCTGCACCTACAATGTTTTTGATTGGCCGTGCTCTCCATGCTCCATCACCATCTGAACCCACTGAAGAGATTATATCAACTTGAGGACTAAATTCAGGCAACAGCACAGCATGTTCATTTTCCCTGTTGTCTGGTCCAAACTCCTGAAAACAAATTACCATGCCAGTATTTATGAAGCTGGAACCAGGTATGAACTTTCATCACAGTCAGGATCATATTCAAGTAGATGTACTAAAAGAATTCAACAAAGCTGCTTTTCCCACCAAAGAAAAAGCAGAACTAACCCCAAGTCTGTGATCTTGTGTATTGTGATAGCTCTTTAGACTCTACAAATATGCCTGCACTTTGGTCTCTGTTGGATTTGATAGACTTTATCCAAACTTCAGAAGCCATCCCTGAATATTGATAGGGAGGTTTTAGTAGAAGCATTCAGCTAAAAAACAAGCCTGCAGAAGGAAAAAAAAAAGAAAAAATATTAGAAAGGGTCACGGCTGGATTTGCTGAACAAATGAGCTCTCTTGTGACTATGAGATCTCATCATACTCCTCTCAATTTTGTTGTAGGAAGCAGCATAAGACAATGACTGACCTTCAAATACAGTGTGGGAATATGCAGGCTGACTCTGAAAAAGAAACCCCCCTAAAAGGATATAATCAGATTTCCCCAAAGGAGATCTTTTTCTGTGTTTGCTGTTTAATCTCTCCTAGCATATAGCTGTGTGTACTTTTAAAACAGATCGATCATGCATTAAAAAGTAAAAAAAAAGAACCCCAGGATATTGTAGTTTGCACCTGCAACATAAAATCAGCTGGAGTGGAGGAGGGGTTTGGCAGCAGATTGCTGGCCTACAAAATCCTCGGGTGTTTGGTTACAGGCAATAGATACAGATCCAGATATAAATATATAGACAGGAAATGCATGCAGACCTGTGTGGTGAATGTCCTACTGACTCATGCAGCCAACCCTCCTCATTCCTTCACATCTCATTAACGTTGCTTTCATTGTAGCAACACATTGAGGCCACAAAGACTGGAGGCTGCACGTGAACGTAGGATGAGACAATCCCCTACTCCAAGCTTTTGCTATTACAACCGACAAGTCAAATGATGGTAGGAAGGTGAACATCAGCCCAGGTTTAGGAGAAGCAAGGCCCTAAGACTGTTAAGGTGAACTTTAATAAATTCTATAAGGGGTCTACCTAACCAGTTCCCATTCATTTCTGATGAGATTTGCTCACTTATTTGCTCAATTACTGCAAACCTGGACAAAGCAGGTGAGTCACTTTCACTTAAAAAAAGGCTTATAAAAGAACTGAGATTTGAACCCAAACGTACTCGAGACCCCTAATCACAAGGCAAAAGCCACCTGAGAGAGGCCATTCCTTCTGAGGTCAAGCACAACTAACCCCTTCAAGCAGGTAGATCATCAGGTCTTAAACCTTACTCACAGCATATATTCTTTTATCCATGTCTTCCCCACCTGTAAGTGAGGAAGAAGAGTATGATGGGAGAAGCTTGTGGGCTGGGTCTCTTTCTAATCTGTTTTATAACTGCATTCATCCTTAACATTAACATGATAGGCCACTGAAAAATGTAAAATTGAGCTCCATGCCTGTCAACATAGCACCAGACAGGAATACAGTCAGACTTTACTCACCATGGTTTAGTAGGGTTTTATTTTTCTTGGTGTCTCCCTGAAAACAGGTCCCTGTGTTTTTGATTTATATTTTCCCATCTGAAATGCATTAAAGATGTGGTGCTTTTGCTCATCCATGAATCTTATGTGGTTTTGTTCAAAATTTTACTAAAGGTGACATGACAAATTACCACCAGAATCAATTTGTGCTGGAGAAGGGCATCATTAAAAAAAAAAAAAAAAAGAATAGGGACAAAAATAGGTAAAGGGAGAATGGGGGGGAAGAATGAGTTTATGACCTCTTTGAATATGTCATGCTCTGAAGGCAGTGTTACTCAGATGAGACTGGCA
Source organism: Nothocercus julius (assembly GCA_013398735.1). NCBI lineage: Eukaryota > Metazoa > Chordata > Aves > Tinamiformes > Tinamidae > Nothocercus > Nothocercus julius. The sequence goes on from VZSV01000119.1 coordinate 1,441,259, forward strand.
GACTAATTACCCACTTGGCAGGTTCATAGATTCAGGAGATGGGAAGAACTCAAAAGAAATTTTGACCCATTCAAAAGGACTGGTCCACGTCTTGTTATCTATTTTGGAGAGCGTGTGGGAGCAGAGGAAGGTCGGACATGGCATTGCCCACAGCTAACCCTCTCCAGCCTTCCCGTGTCTCTGTCACATTGACTGTGCCCCAGTCCCTCCTCTGAGACTCTTCTCACTGCCTGGTGCCTCTGACTAAAGGGAAATATTTCTGCGATCTCTGCCTGAAAGTTTTCCATAGGAGCTGATGGAAGCTTTCCGATGCTGATAGCGTGTCTGGCGTGGCTATGAGGATTACTTCTCCCTGCTAATGCATTCTGCCAGTCCCACGCAGGCTCTGATGTGATCTGGCCCAAGAACTCTTCATCCGTTAGCCCTTTGCTTCACTGACTTGAATTCTCTTATTTGCAAGCCTGTCTCAATCTTGCATTGTGGAGGGGCCACCAAAGTTAGGGAGGGGTAGAAGACACTTCCCAGCCCTGGATACGCACCCAGCTAGGCTTGGTCAGGAGAAGGTCCCAGTGCTGGAAAGGCCACTCCGGCCTGTGTCCCCATGAGGCAGGGGAGCCCAGTCCGGACACCGGCAGCCATGGCATTAAGCCTCGCTCTGAATTCTGTTTCCTTGCAATGCAGCACTAATTTATATGTGGGGCAGGAAGACTTTTGGCACATTGTGCATGAAAACAGGTAAGAGCTCGGTTTCTATTCATGCTGCCAGGGGAATGATGTGAAGACCATCGCTGCCAGGCCACCTCCTAACACCTCTATGTACCCAGACCTTTCCTACAGCAATAGGATGGCTTGGCCACAGGCAGAGGAAAGCTATTCCCTTCTCGCCATTCCTCCTGCAAAGTGCCTACACTTGCAGCCATCCTTACTAGCCGGTCTTTACATGACTCTACTCCCAGGCTGGGCGGGCAGGTAACATACCACTTAGTTGTGATAGATGCTTCACTGTTTGCGCAGTACGGAGAAGGCTTTTGTCTTTGGTTCAGCTCAGAGTAGCCAAGTAGCAATGGGTAATTTGATACAAGCAGCAAAATAAATGTTTAACATGTTCATTTTATTTTCTGAAAGAAAAGCACCATAGTAAGTAGTATTATTATGAATCATGTTGCCATGTGTTGCTTATCTCACATCTTTCAAAGGTGTTGGAAGGGCAGCTTGTTTATGTAGTGAGTAGCATCCCTGGTGTTTGCTTCTGTATCTTGTTTCAAAACTTTCTGCGGACAGAAAACTTGTCTCTGTGTTGCAGATCTCGGGACATTTCCCTTCATAAACAATCATTTTCACCACAATTGCCAAGATATGAGCTGGGGTCAAACTCTGAAATACCTGTGAAAAGATCTCTTTTCACATACAACTGCTATCAAAGTAAATATTAGTTAGGTTACACACAGTAACACTGGTTCTTCTGTATTTGGTCTCTATTAGCCCTACAGACACTTTATTTGGTTTAATTTTTACCAGATACAGAGGCATTCTGAAGTGCCTGAAGTCATGTTAATTTAGCATTGAAATTCCACACCTAGGGGGACAACTCATTTCAAAGGTGACTTTGTACTTTACCCTTCATTTACTGAGGAAATCTTTCAAGGATGGCACTTCTGCACACAGCTTACACGTTACAGCAATTAGCAGATCCCAGTTATGACTTCTGTTTACACTTGGCTTACTGGGAAAAGAAAAGGCAAAAGAACACACGAGCTTTGGCACAAGCAAAATCTAGAGATCTTTTTAAATCACTGCACCAGGCTTAGCAGATGCATTCTGCCTAGACACACCTGGAGTGCTGCTGAATTTACAACACACAGTATGTCTGCTTAAAAAAAGTCTTCTATTTTAGGTACACTAGCTGCAGGATACAGCTGCTATGCTGGTGAACATACCAAGTGTGCCTTATTGGAAACGGTCTGGAGTGCAACCAGTCTATGTCCAGCTAAAAGCCAGCCTGGCTTACAGATGGTCTTTGAGGGATTATGACACTAAACTGTAGCATTTACCCAGCCACTGCTCCAGTCAGGCTCACGGTGGAAAACCCTGCAAGGTAAGGAGGATCTGAACCCATCTGAATTGCATGTGATGTAAAGGTGGTTGGAGCAAGATATTCTAGGACCATACTGACACACTGACCATATTTCCATGGGATTTTAATTGGAAAGGACTTCCTGAGCAATCAAACCCCATTCCTCCTTAGCTGCAGGCATCAAGACATTCAGTACATTTATAGGGGATTGGCCTCACCATATCTGTTGAAAAAGAGGTGGCCCATAGCATGGTTAATCTAATGATTAAAAACGTTTAATTGCACCTTAAATTTATTATCCTTTATTATTTCCTGTATTTTCCTTCACTTGAGTCTGTTGATTCCCCCATCCTGATGCTCCTCCACGCAAATATTTATGAAAAGCCATAGTATCATCTATGTTTTTCTTAGTCCTCTGCTGCAAGATTAGAGCAACCTAGCAAATAGAGCGAATAAGAACTAATGACAGAATCAAACCTACTGTCACCTGCAAAACAGCAGGTTGGGCTCTGATGGGAAATAGGGCTCTATGGAAAAAGGACTTTTCCCTTCATTCTTTCGCAGCTGCAGAAAAGCAGAAGATGGAGATAAAAGGGAGAGCTTGGTAATGAGAGTGGAAAGGCTGCAGGAACCTCTGTTCCTTTGCTGTTTGCACACTAAATGTCTGGAGGCTCTTGTGCTCCCAAGAAGATAACCCTCTTGCCCAGGTGGCTGGAGGAGCAAGTCTGTCATGAATGACAAGGATGCCGGATTGCCCCAACTCTCTGATGGCTGCTGTTCTGAGAAGGAGATTTTGGATGCAGTATAAAGTTGTGCTCTTCAAGGTGCTCTGCACAGCATGGGGCATGCTAGGATGGCAGCTTAGGCATCAGCCCAATTAGCACCACTCCATACAGGAGCCATCTGTGCTAGTGCAAGTCATTAGCTGCAAAGACTGAGTCCAGATGCATTCGTCTGAATGGCTGAATAAAACTGCAGCAATTGGAGATCTGCACAGGGCCGCAGAGCCAGGTACAAAAAGCAGAACAGAAAAGAGGATCCTCTTGAAACGTGGCCTGAGTTTCAGCAGGGGATTCAGGATGGCCTTGTCCCCCCTCCATCATGGCCTAGCAACTGTTCTCTCAAAACACCTTCATTTTACATGATCTTTTCCCTCATTGATTCCTGTCTCCATTTCTACATTGTGTGAATGTAAACACACAATCCATGCCTTCCCCCTTTGTCACACCATACACCTTCTGCTTTTGAATTTCTTATTTCTGTGAATAGCATTTGGGGACACAGATTGACTGAAAGCAGTGGTACAGTATAAGCAGTACCAGAAATAGACTTCAAATGACCCAACAAGAGCCTGGTACCCACTGAAGGACTGAAAACACTTTTCTCACTCCTTCCTGAGAAAAAAAGAAGCCACCTGCCTTTGAACGCTCACAGCAAGCACTGCTTGATGAGGCTGTTCATAACAGCGTCCCCACTCTCTTGTTCCAAAGCTCCCCTTTTCTCCACCTCCAAATCCCTTGGATCCACTGCTGTTGCCATGTCTTCTCCTCCAACTCACTGATGGAAGGCATCTCCCTCATATGCTTGGATCTGACTTGGTTTTCCTCCTACCTGCAACATCACTGGAGGAGGCTAAAATCCTCTAGGGACAAGTTGCTTTGTTTTAGTGGCAGTAAAACATCTTTCCCAACTTCCTCCTACCCTGTGTTAACCATTCTGTACATACTCTGCTCTCTAATAATAGCAATACAAGACCAGGAGTAGTCTTTGTCATCTTTCAGGAGGTGGCTAATAAACTAGATTGGACGCTCACTCCCACCTTGCAGCAGGTAGGACCACCTGTAGGACCACTGATGCCAATGGCTTCCCCAGGACACACAAGATGCAGTCCTCACTTAACATTGCTTGTCTTACCCCTTTTCTGTTACTAGTAGGTAACAATTTCTGAACGGTCATGTTCAAAGCCGGACAGAACTGGGTATTTGGGATTTTTGGTTACTCTGAGCATATCTGTACTCAGAAGAGATGCACTTCCTCTGCCCAGTTTCTGTGCAGGAGCCAACTGGACTTCTAGAAAGATCCTTTCTAGGCTTCTCCCTCCTTCTTCATCATTAAAATATGGAATGTTTGACAAGTCATTCATTCCTTATTCACATTGTCCCTCCTCTCTAAAGAGAATATGTTACAAAACATTTAGGAGAAAAAGAAAAAAAAAAAGTGTCCAGAAAAGCTCCTTTCCTTTTCATTTATACCTCAAACATGTTCTAAAGGAGACTCAACAGTACAGCTGGGGACCATCAAGCCTGCCAAGAAAGAAAAGCAATTGGCAGATACCACTGTACAGTCCAGATGATCCCATATTCCTGGGCTCAAATTTGTGCCCCCCTCCAGAAGCTCACTGGTATTGAGATCAGATGTTTTGATTGACCTCATTATATATAGAGGGACCATCTGCAAAAGCTCAGATCTGGCTCCAAGCTTCTTCGAAATCCAGGTCTGGGGTTTTGATTTGAACCTTTGCCTAGCTCATTCAACCTCTGCCAGTGCAGAGTGAAAGCATGGTGAAGATGTCAGGAATTCATGCTTTATCATAAGTGCTAGGACAGATCTTCAGAAGAGCTCACTTCGTACTATAAACTTCTATTTCTACATTGCCCTTCAGATGCCACCAATATCTTAAGGCTCTCCTGCAAATCTTGGCCTCTCCATCCTTGACAATTTCACACCCAGCCACCAGATTAAGGAACCCATCCAAGTGCAATTATTAGAGAGCACAAAGCTGACATGGTGGCCAGTGATTCATATCTGCACTGTCCCCACTTGCAAAGGTATATTGCATGTGATGTATTCCAAAGGGATATGGGATATCTGCGGCTCCCTAGATTCCCTATAGGCCTCACAAAGGCCGAACATTTCCTAAATAGAAAGCAGCCATGGCAAGAGGCCTTTTCTCTTTATTTCTTCTTTCTTTTTTTTTAAGAAAAAAAAAAAAAGAAGAAGAAGAAGAAATGCATTTCTGAGATTCCATTGGCAACTGTTCTCCCTTAACAATCTGCTTGACTCAACCCAGGCCACGCTCTTGAGACTTGTTATGGGAGGGGTGGGGAAGATACCCCTACACGGTTCTCTTCTTTCCTTCCTTCTTTAATCAAAGAAAGAAAATGGTGGAGGAGGGGGGAAAGGAGGGGGTGGAAGCCAATAGCCCCCTCCTCCTTGGCTTTCTCCCCTATCTTGCTGCCTGTCAGATGCTCTGACATTCCTTGCACGTAAGTGTTTTGCTTCAAAAGTTAGAAGAAGAAGAGAGGGAGAAAGAGAAACTGCATTGCACAGTCCCTGTTGATAAGGTTCAAAGCAAAGAGAGACGTCTCAGAAGCACATGCAGGCTCTTCCTCTCTCCCTGTTACAAGGGGAAAAAAAAGAGCTAAATTCCATAGCAGTCTCTGCTTTCTCCTGCTGCTGTTATCTTTCCTTGCACACAGGCTGGAGGTAGGAGGAAGATAGAAACTGTCCTGTTTACCTTGCAATTTCTCTCCACCCCCAGCCCCCTTTGAAATGTCAGCTCTAAGCTGCTTTTGCACTCCCAATTTTTAATGGCATTTGTAAAAAGAAAGAAAAAAAAATGCTGGACATGTTTGTTTGCCGAGGTGTTTTTCTTTTTTTTTTTTTTTTTTTTTTTAAATGGTTGTTTTAAAATGCCCAGAAGCTGGGATGAGTCCAGTTGAGGTTAACCAAAGAAAGACTCTGCCAAAAGACTTCCTAGCTGTTAATATTTCCCCCGCCTTGTTATTATTTGAATTTCTCCTTCCTCTACCCTTTCATAAATCCCTCGAATTTTCCCTTTCTGCTCAGCATTGGACTAGCACAGAAACACCACTAAGTTATCACCATGTTACTCATGCGAGGAATCCAGCCAAGAATTCCTCGGCCTAGCAAAACAGTCAGACCCATCTGTCTGTCTGTTGTGCTAGAGAAGGAATAAGCATACAAAAATAACTGAGAAACACACATGCAGATTTATAAAAAAAAGAAAGAAACCCAAGCGCCATGAACATCAGAAACTAGCCACTGGAGCCTGCAGTCCCAGAGAATATTAAGGTAGAGTTTAAGTCACTTCAGTGAGGTATTTCAGATGAGCCTCATGTAAAAGCCCTCTCTTTATTGCCTTCAAAGGGGGATTAAAAGAGCTAAGAGACTAGCATAGAGAAGTCAGTAAAAGTTAAAGTGCTCATCAGACTGTCCCCTTGACTCTTCTGTCTAATAGGAGCCTCAATCTGCTGAAGGCACAACAGCTCTTGCAAGGGCACCCTAGGACAAGTCAAAGCTAAGGAACAAGGCTAATATGTGTTTTTGCATACAGATGTGTGGGGTGGGAGAATCAGATGTGGACTGGATGCCTTGGAACACCCAGGTAAGCAGTTTCTCTGCAGTGTCTTTACATGTCACAGGTGAGGCAGAGCGAAATCTCTGCTTATAGGATTCAGCTGGGGAGTGGGGAAGGTTATTTAAGTTTTGACTGCCTCACCCTACTGTGAGTTACTGATTCAGTCCTTGTGGAGCTGACCTGGAGAAGGACATCTATATGTAGGTACCCCGAGTGTTCTCCTGCTTGCCCTGTGGCTTTGCTTCCTCTGTGCCCTTCATCCCAAGAGCCTATCCTTGAGCAAGTGGAGATCAGTGGACAGAGCAGGTTTATTTCAGCAAAGCACATCAATGTGTTTATCTTTTGCCTACTGTTGTTGCATCAACTGCCTGAGATGAGTTAATGACTCAAAAGCAGCTTTTGAAGAGTGCACGAAATGGATTTGTCAAAATACAAATGATAAGAAAGGCCCTTAGTGTTATCAGTATTTACTAGTGAAAGCTGGCAGAAGAAGAAAATATCCCAACTTATCCCAATCTGTTAACTATATCCAGATTATCACAAAGTTAATAATTTCTACTGAGCACAAAGGCTTTCTTTCTTTTTTCTTTTCTAGGCAGTCAGGAACTAATTCTGTAGATGATGAATATTTCCAGCCACAGAAATGCAGTAGCTCCAGCAGGGCCATCACAGCTAACGCCTGCTGTTGGCCTCCTGTACAGACAGCAGAGCAAGAGGATGGTTGATTGCAAGCAAAGAGATAGTCCTGTTGCTCCTAACTGGATTTGGTCCCAGCACACTGAAAAGCCCCTGTATGATTTCCTGGTTGTTTTCCAGCTAGAAGATTGGAAACTCAGAAAATTCTGAAAAGTGAAGACCCAGTCAAGCTTCCACTTGCCTTGAACGTCTGAAGAGATAAGAGACCTAAGCTCTATTCGGTTAAAAGATAAGGGGCGTTGTTGCTGCTGAGCTCTCTCCAAGTTCAATGGATTTCATCTGTGTGACAAAGGGTATCACATGCACTGGATATCATTTAATGCTTCCTTAACCCTGACTGGCCCAGGGGCACTGTTGAGGAATGACTTTCCATTAAAAACAGCCTAATATTGCTTCACAGAAAGCCTTTGTAGTGGAAAACACTGGCTGCTCATTCCAACAGACTAACTCGCGCTTCATGAGACTAACTGGACCAAACCCATGGCCGCACCTTGCCTCGTTCAGCTGCAAAGATTTATCTGATATCTGAATCACAAATTTTCAGTCCAAGGGCAAAGGTCCACATACCAGGCCTTTAAAATACCCCAGGAATGCAGCAGGAGAACTGGGAGCCCTGAGGTCTCTCTTTCCCCCTTGCTGAAGAGGAAAGTTTCATTGCAACAACTTCTGCCACAGCACCAGAGCACATCCCTGACTTCATACAGTGCACCACATTTCCCACACACACATATTGGTGTTACTAAGGAGCTTTTTTTCCACGAAATACAGTCATCAAGCAATGGAGAACAGTGCAGAAGTCATTTCGTCATGAGTAAGAGAGATAAAAAGAGAAGGAGATATGCTGAGGATAGTTCTTCTCACCCCATAGTGCCAAATCTGTCGCAGCCAGTGGGACAATCCCTTACTGGAGCAACAGGATACACAGAAAATGAATGCAAAATTGTTTTAGAGCTACCTATACTATTATACCTAACTCATAGGCATAGGAGTTCAGATCCAAACTTGAAATCTGTAAAGGAGCAGTCTAGGAACCCACATATAAACCAAGATTCTGGATTTATTTCCCCACATGCCCATTTCTGAGCCTTTGCTGTAAAAAAAAAATATATACATATATATATGCACACACACATTTTGGAACCAGAGGAAAACCTGCTACAAAATGAGCAAAGGGAGAGACTTAGACTTTGTCATCTATCTGAGGAATTTCACTTACCAGTAAAATAGCAAAAAACTTTCCAGTAGGTAAAAGCAAATCCATGCTGGTTACTGCCGAATGGTTGTCTGTTCACAGCTGGTCTTACCTACCCTATCTTCCTTTGGGCCTCAGATCAGCCTGTTTTGCCTTTCACGTAGCTCTTGATGCTAAAGACTGAAGTTTCTGCCCATCACATATGAAGCAGACATTTCAAAGCTAAATATCTAGTCTGTTTCTGCCCATCACACATGACACAGACATTTCAAAGCTAAATATCTAGTCTGTTTTCAATTTTTCCTTCAAATACGAGAAGTGATTACACCACATTACAGACTAATCAACTGTCAAATTTAATTTCTTAAGCTGAGGCTGCTTTAGAGCCAAGTGAATAAAAAAGAAAAAATACTCTGTCCAAACTCACTAAATTATTATTTTTATGCCTGTATAGTTACTTAGAAATGGGAGCTATTCCTTAACCTCTTCGTTCAACTGTATAGCAAATACATTACTGTCAAACTAGGGCATTATATGCAAAATCTTATCTTCAAATAGGTCTTCATACCTAACCATATCTTCATATCATAATAAACTCAATTTTATGAAAGTAGCATTAGGTCCAGCTAGGAGCAAAGTCCTCCTATGTACTTATTATTGAGGATCAAATGGGCAGACCTTCAACATCATTTCATACAGCTTGTGTCAAGAGGCACTTCTGCCTCTCTGTATTTATCAAGGTCCATCAGAAGTTCCCATAACGATGAACAAGGTTCAGTCCTGGTCTGTCCTAGGAAGGGGTCTAGACAAATTATCTGCATGTTGTCCACCACGGGATGACAAATTGGAGCATAAGAGTGGATTTGGGTGCAAACCCTAACCCAGTCTCAAACCCAGATTCTAGTTCCTCAGGAATTTGAATTTTGGCAGGAGGATGAAGGAAGAAGGATATGGTGTAATATACATCCATATACATTTGGCAAAATCTCTGACAAGTCTCTGAGAAAACATTTGGTGAGAACTTCCTGTAGCTCAGTGCTAAAATACCTAAAGTTTGGGTGTGACAGATCATGGACCCTGAAACTGCAATGGAGAGAATGATGATGACGAGGAAAAGGGGAAATGAAGAGAAGATTTAGAGGAGCCCATGGGAGACAGGGAGGCTAATGTCCGAGTTAAGAAACTTATAACTGAAAGGGGAGGGAAATAACATCAGGTGCTCCTAGGAAAGATGATAACTTTACTTCTGTCAATAACTTGATTGACTTTGAAGCAGGGATCTGTGCAGTGAATCCACAACTTCCAATTCTTCCTGGTAAATACTTGGTTATCAATGGCATTTTTCCTTTTCAAACTATTTAAGAAAACATAATACAAAACCTAGAAATTACTTCGGAGGAAACTTGCTATCAAAAAAAGACACATTGGACAAATGCCCAAAAAAGGCAAACAAAAATTAAAATAGTCTGTGTACCAGTAGAAAACCTTTGAAGTAACTATAATCATTCTTGATGTATTATCAGAGAGACCAAGTCCAGCTCTGATCTGCTAGTGTTTTTCATCTGAACATCCCAACATGCTTTGTAGCTTCCCTCTGCCTCCTTTCTTGTAGGAAAGCCGAAGAGAAATTTGTTTCAGCTGAGTGCCTCAGGTCACACTGCGACTGGCAGAGCTACCAAGGCTGCTATCTCCTAGATGCAGTCAAATTTATTAATTCCCTCATGTGGGTGCAGCATACTGGAAGAAAAGAAAGAGTAGTGAAAAAAAAAAAAAAGATTCCTGGCTCCCACCATCTATCCAAAGTGTCCACCGCATTTTTTTAGTGGCCAATCCACTCAAAAGTTTTATTCTCTCCACCCTGCACATCCTTCTTGGCTCAATCATATCTCCTCGACAGCAAATCTACCTTCCTCAGTTGTGCTGAGCTTTAGATCAGTCCTTTGGGTAACTAGAGGTAGAAATCTTAATGGGGAAAAGGATGGGTATTTCTGAAGTGATAAGAAAACTTGCAAATCTGAGGTTATTTGTGGAAACTGTAATCTCTAAACAGGTTACCAGCCAATGAGCTCTCTCTACATTGTGTAAATAGGACCTGAAAGAAAGGCTTGAGGAAATTATACTAGGCTTCTTCAAACTTTAAAAAAAATAATGGGACCACATATGAGCGTGGTGGTTTCACAGTGCACATATTCTTACACACAAACCCTTTACTCTCATTTGACATAAGGGAGCAAAGACAAGGAGTCCTGAGCGCAGCCTCACAGGGACGAGGTGTATCTGTGCCCTCCTCAAGGCACAGATGTCTCTGACAGAGTGGGCAGTGCTGTACATTCATCCATTCATTAAAGTCTACCACTTTTGTTGAAGCAAGTTTTATGGTGAAGGACCCGATCATGGTGCTTAGGACTTTGGGCAGTTTGGTGCAGCAGGTTTTGAGAGGAAAGGATTGCACCAGTGAGGGCAGTGGGGGCAGGTGAAGGAAAACGTGTACCCACAAAAAGAGTCTGGAGATAGACTGTTTCCTTCCCCCTACACTTCCCTTCTATTTCTAAATAGGACTGATTTTAATAGAGCTGACTTCGGAAAGGCGGCATGCACAGCAAGCATGAAGTCTGAGTATTAGTCTGGAAATAAAATGAATAAATAGCCTGGGAGAATTCTTGCCTGCTATCTCTCTATCCACAGCCCCTGCCTCTCTAAGGGATTGCTGCTCCATGTACATACTAGTTACTCCGTTGAAATTGTTTCCCCTTCCTATCCCACATCTACCCCAGCCTTTGTAGCTTTGGACCTGATCCCCAGGGCATCCCCTAACCCTGTCCTCGTACACAACTAGAGCCTTCCTGGTGCCCCCGTGCACCCTGCTGTCCTTGGGATGTAAACCTTGGTCCCAGGCCATGCAGGAACCACAGTATATTCCAATGGGATACCGGTGTGGGCACCCAGCACCATAGGTCTTGCTGAGGAGTATACCTGCCCTGCTGTGCGGACACAGCCTGTGCCTATTTTCTCTTGGCTAGGTGCCTCCAAAGCCTTGGAGCCAGCTTGTGGGAAACACGAGATAATGGGAGCTTGGATAGAATTTGCACTGGCTGAATCCAGTTCATTTAATGTGTCCAAAGACTTTTTTTTTTTTTTTTAAAAGAGATGCAAAAAAAAGGGTCTGATTCTCCATTGTTCTGCAAGTTACTGGCAGCAGAAACGGAAAATATCCTGGGCCAAGCCCAGGGCTGCTCAACACTTTTGAGAATAGGAAGGTGTAAAAGTATTCTGCCAGCTGCTTTATCCCTTTTTCCTGTGCTTTAGCGAAAGGACAGGGTTTTATTGTGCACCTTACAGCTGGGTGTCCCACCTGTACCTCCTGCTCCTAGCCATGGACTCCTGTCTTCCCCCAAGACAACTCTGACCTTCCTTGGGGCTGATTCAGGGAATCAAACCATCAGAACAATATTCACTTCTTCTGTGGGGTTACTTCCTTAAAACAGTTTGCTGCAAGCAGGAGCAAGGAGCCCCAGTACTGATATATTGTAGAGACAGTCAGGGGAAGAGGGCACAGTCATCAAAAAGGGCAAACTGTAAAATAATCCCCAGTCTTACCTCCACAGCTTTATTTTAGGATGGCATTATCTATCCTTGTGGGCAGTTCCATAGAGCATGAGATGACTAGTATAAACAAAATTCCCAAGTTTTAGATACTGTCCTTTAGATGAGATAAATCCTATCCTTCATGTTTGAAGATATTTCCCATGCAAATTCATAGGCTGCAGGGCAGTCTCAGATCTGGGAATGTGTCATAAGGTAATGTTCACACACAGGCAGAGCCCAGCCCTTTTCCCTCTTAAGGATCCCCTTGACTCCTCTGAGAGGTCCATGTGGCTTGAACTGGCTGAGGATTAGGCTGGAAGGCAGAAGAGAAAATAGGACAACAGCCTTTAAAACAGTGGCTTAAAAGGGTTCATGCTTCTAAGTATTTAGGTAGTGGAAATACGTGCAAGAAGGGAGTTTCAGAGAGGAATCTTTCTGGAGAAATGGAGACTGAGTGTGGACTGGTGTCAGCAGTCAGATCTTCATATAGGATAAATCAGCACATCACCTCTGAATCCACTCATTTACCTCTGCAGGAAGGCTGGACCTCTAAAAGAATTGTGTAAAGGAAAAGGTGGGAATGCTTTTTTTTTACGAACTTAGGCATCCTGCTTGGGAATAAGAGACAACTCCATTAACTTCAAAGCCTGGCTTGTTTGTACCTTCCTTTGAGAGCAGAGAGCCCCAAGGAAGCATCTGTATTCAGAAAGCTCTGGAGAGACATTCTCTGCCCAGAGGCAAAGAGCAGTGGGCTGAGAACCAGGAAGCCAGCGTCCCCATTAATGCCAGCATCTCTAATTAGGTGTGGCTGGGTATTGCATAGGGAAGGCTGGCAGCTCCGTCCCTGGGCCTTTTGAGAAGGGATTAGAAATAGTTACCACAAATACAGTGTAATGAACAATCCTACCAGCCTCCAGGGGACCACAGGGAAGTGGGGAGACTCAAACAACTTGATCCCTAATAGGTCTTTTCCATCTCTGATTTCTGTGATGTGCTATACACAAAGCAAGAAGCAGCTGCTAAAATCAATGCACAGCCAGAGCTGAGCAGAGAGGTTTTAATCAATCTCAGAAGCCGTTTATTGTTGGGATCCAACAAAGCAACGGAGATTATCACCATTACACACAACACCGGAACATGGAAAGCAAAAAGGGAGCATTGAGCTCTGGCTTAGTGGGGGTTGGAATGTGCACCCGTTGCCTCTTTCTTGGATTTAATAGCAAGGTAGCAAGGATGAATAACTTGGGGAGGGGAGAGAGGGAATGATTAAGTTCCAGTTACTAAACAGCGCTGGATTTAGAACAGGAATGTTTTTATTTTATTTATTCATTTACTTATTTTCCTCTAAGCTTGGGAAGAAGAGAAGAGCTTAGCCCTTAAAGTGGATGATGTTTTCCATTGACACATCTGGATAAAGCACTGAGAATTTATGAGCAGATTAGGTTTGTGCTGGAATAGCAGTCTGTTTGAGGACAGATATTTGGACCATTGCAGGAATGTCCCATACACCTATCTATTCTGCAAAAAATAAGAGTTGGGAGGAACTGGGCATTTCTTATCACCGTGGCAGAGTTTTGAGAGAATGGAGAGATTCAAGACATTTGCCAGTAGGTGGGAGCAAATACTGACCACCCAGGACACAGCCATGTGCACTCAGGTCTCCTCATGCTGCTGCCTGTGAGGGAAATACTGAATCCAGACACGGGAGTTGATCCTGCTTGCATTGTGTGGTCCAGGTTAGATGCCCAGGCCTAAGTACTTCTGAGCATCCAACCTAAAACTGGGTCTGACTTCACTTTGGGCTAGTCTTTCTCTGGATGCCGCTACATTGCTGTCCTGCAGGCTCAAGCAAGAGCAGTGAACGTGTTGCATCAGCTGGGACTCTGCAAAGTAGCCCTGATGTGTCACAGCCATCTCTGAAGGCTGAACAGGGAAGAGGAGAGGAGAGGAGAGGAGAGGAGAGGAGAGGAGAGGAGAGGAGAGGAGAGGAGAGGAGAGGAGAGGAGAGGAGAGGAGAGGAGAGGAGAGGAGAGGAGAGGAGAGGAGAGGAGGTGGTGGAGGCTGCATTAGTCTTCAGGTGTTGTGCTCATCGTCATTATACAACCACAAGGACACAGCAGTTGGGGTCAGCTTGGCTTTCTATTTCCAAAGACCCAAGGGGCTTTAAGGCCTTTTCTTCCCCATGGGAGCCCCCAGAAACCAGCTGGTCTTGGCAGCTGCCCCTTTAGCTATTCCTAGAAGCTGCCTCGCTGGAGCCAGCAGTTACCATGTTATCAGTATCCACACGGTCTGTTTTAAAGGCAATTGATTAAATGCCTGTGGGGCAGATCTGCCTCCCCATGACTGTTTGCTTTCTAGTCTGCTTTAAGGCAGAACAGGAACTTAATGCCCTGTGCACAAATTGAGTGGGAAAGCATGATCGAATCCCCTTTCATAAAATAGGAGACACCACAGTGCAACAAGAGCCGTTCCTTTGCTGCTCCTCAGCCATGTCTTTATTTGCTTCAGCACATCCACGTTTTCAATCCTCGTTTTCATTCCACTTTCTCCACCATGGAAAGAGAAATGAACGGCCTGAACCAGCACCTGAGAAATGCAGAGAGGAGAAAGCCCAAACCAAACAAAACTATTCATTAATCCCTCTTTAATGCATCTTTTTCCACCCCCCCCTCCCATAAAGGGGAAGATGATGGGGGGCTGGCAAGGGAGAGGGAAGATCCCAGCAGAACAGCCTAACTATAAAAATACAACTGCAGTTGCTAAAAGCCCAATCTATTTTCAAATGATGTGCTCTAATGGAATGTTGCTGTACATCTTTTGATGAGACAGGAGTCTATTTAAAAAGACAGGCGCTTTCGAATGTGCTTTTAAACCCCGTCTGTCAATTAGAACAACATCAAGGGTTCAGTGGCTGGGAAAAAAGATGACAGTAATGAAAAGCTGGGAGGGCAGGAAAAGAAAAGAAAGATGGAGACAAAAAAGTGGAAAAAAGAAGACAGGAGGAAAAGAAACAAAAAACATTTTTCAAAAAGAATAAGAGGAAAGAAAGAAAAGGAAGTGAAAAGAAGGCAAAATAAGATTCATGAAACAAGATTGCACTCATTTGTCCCCTAAAAGAATATATTCATTCATGGCCCAAAAGGATGCTGAATTCAGACAAAATGGAAAATGTCATGTGTCTTAAAACCTGATTCTCCACATTATTCAGCATTTCTTTCTAAATCAGTAGGAGAAAGGTGGTGCTCAGCCCCTCCTTGGATGGATGTCATGCTGGGAGCTCTCCCTGCAGCTCCACCAAAGATACACATGGATGTAGGAAGATAATCTAATCTCCGAGAGGCACTCACATACTAAGGTGAGGAGCATCATAGAAAAAAGCCCATGAGGAAATTTATGGCTGGTATTAAGAGCAAGAGTGAGAGAGCAATAAATAAGGCACTGGGCCACTAAGTGAATATAGGAGAAAACAAAACACTGGGCAGGTGCTCTCTGAGAGGGCAGCACATGGCCTGTGCATGGGAGGTGATGGGCAAAATAAAGGTGGACATCATTTTAGCAGGGCAGATAGGGCGAAGGACGTCTCTGAGGGTGAGAGTGCAGCTGCTGCCATGCTAACATCACTTTTTATCACTTCTGGGGCCCATATCCGTGTGTCACCCAGAAAACACCCTACAGCCTCTTTCCTATGTATGAATTGCTGTCCTGGAAGAAAAACAGAGGATTCCGCAGAGGAAGTTGTGGTTTTCACCTCTTGTATTGCGAGAACGAGAAGCGCTTGTCCGTGAACATTGCTGAACTCTCACTCTTATCACTGTGATTTAGACACTTCTGTTTAATTAGCTTCTACGAGCATACATTGCTTGTAGCCGTTGTTGCAGTGAGCCTTAAAAACGCACAACTTCTAGCAATTCCAGCTCTTGGAGAAACTAAATAAATCCTCTGCCTCCCCCCTTTCCCTCCGTGGCTTGCAGAATTGTTCATAAAACCCAGGGCACTATTTCTCCAGGTTTAATTACAGACCTTCACTCAGGCTGCAGCAGACCACCATCTCCCGACAGAAAGCTGTTGGATAGCATTAATGCTATGCAGCTTTATACATTTTTGGAGCTCACAGGCATCATGGTCAGTACCGGTATTTGTGGTAGGTGCTGTGCAAAGATGCAACAGGACTGGACATAGAGTTGTAAAGCCGACGTCACAGAGCAACCTCTTATCCTGAGCTTATGAAACTGGATATACACACCTTAATGAGTAAAATTTGAGATTTCATGTCTCTTTTCTCACAAGGCATTTAATCCCCCAGGCAAACTGCAGTCTCCCTCGTGTGCTCTCCATCCATGGCAATGCAATTAGTCTAGCCTGCAGGGAGAGAGGTAATAAAAAAGGAATATGCTAACTTGAATTACTTGGCATTTTTGCAGGATCAGCTGAAATACAGTACATTGTTACCTTTTCTGGCAACTTGCTTATATTCCTCTGTCCTGTTTCTGCACAAAATGGTGCTTGTTCACCATATGTCTCCCCAAGAAAACACTTGGCAAATACTAACTGTGCTAGGAACAGGCACTTGTTTGGTGTTGGGTACTGAGGCTAGAGTTTTCAAAAGCAGGTGAAGGAATGAAGGGAAGTAAAATGTCACTTGTACCTAATTCCACTAGGCCCAACTCCAGCTGTAATAAAAGTACCCCAGGGAGACAATTAATGGCAGAGCTGCCTGCTGAGGAAAGTTCATCGCCACAGAAATAGGAACCTTACCTCAGACCTTAGCACCCGATGCCCTTCTTTCCAGTTGACTGAAGGAAGCCCCTGCAGACCGTTATTTTCTGTGGAGCACATTGCCCTTTGGGACAAAAGAGCCCAGCTTTGTGGCATCAAGGCATGCATCCATTCGGAGTCTGCACTGGGGACAGGCAGCATCCCCATCCTAGGGGACCTGGCTCTTGGCCCCAGTGCAAAATCTCCCTCCCACTCTTCCAGGTCAGGGAGCTCTATGGGGAGGCATGGGACATTGCACGTCCCCAGCCATGTAGAGCAGGGACCAGTGTAGAGTGACAGCAAAGCCCACGGCCTCTCACAGCACAGGGACACTCTGCGATGCAGCATCAGGATGCTCCGAGCTCTGAGTGTGTGGGCAGCCTGGGATCCTGCCACGCTTCCTGGGATGACAACCCCACTTTCCTTCCCACGTGAGAGGCTTGCAGCCTCCCCCAGCCTCATCTCCCCACCCGGAGAGCAGAGATAATCCTCCCCAGGATGGGGAATAATCTATTACAGTCCATGAGGCACTAAGATACTCTGGCAAAGAGGGCCTGGAAGTGCCTCAGCAGAGTGCGTATGCTTAAGCAGTCACTGCTCAGATCTTCAGTCATCATTACCTAGAGAAACCAGCTGTTCTTTTGCTATTTATGATCCCCCCTTAAATCTACCCTCCCTGTGACTCAACCCACAGACTTTAAAGTGTGCAGTGTATTGACATTTATATAGTTCATTTCATATACTTCCTCTCAAAGCTTTTTACAAAGCCATGAATTACATACCTGTCACCACTGAATTCATTCATCCAAAAAAGAAGCAGTCATTACGCACTCGGCAATAAGCCTCATAACACTACCCACCATTGAGTTTGTATATGTGTGCACCAAAGAGATAAAGTTACTTTAATGCCATCTCTGCTATTAATGCAACAGAGAGCAAGAGAGGGGGGACAAAGGGGGGGCATAAGTGATGGGTGGGAGAGTCTGGGTCTTTCTCCATACCTAGATGTGGAGATGCAGCATATATTAACTTCTTAAGAGTATGCAGCTGTAGGGAAGTAATTATGTGAATGGCAAGGTGCCTTCATCCCCGTCTATAGAAGAGATAATGAAACAATAGAATACTTTGCATTTGTTTTGCTCCTTTCATTCTGGAATCCTGAAGTGCTTTTCAGATATTAATTAATTCTAGTTAAAGAAAAAGAAAATTCAATAACTCTGGAACAGTTTTCATTTTGAGGGTAGAGGCACTGACAGGTTTGCAAACTTTCTCCAAGCTGCAGAAAGAATTAGTGGCAGAAATAAAGCCCAAGCTTCTTGATTCCGAGCTCACTGGTCCAGCTCATAGACTCACCTCCTTCTTCACCCACTTTTATCAACCCTGTTTCTTTTTAATCAGTATTCTGGTGGGATGACTTCCACTACTTGGGTAAAAGCTGCCTTAACTTTTGACTTAGTGTACCAAGCAGATGCTGAGTATCTAATTAATATCTGTTGGCCTGATTTCAGGCAGACAAAAAGCCTTCTCCCCTCCCAGATTCTGGTGATTTTAGAACTTTCTTTTTCTGCTGGCCCTATGAAGGCCACTGGTGAGGAATTCTCGTTGTGGACTGGCAGGGATCTGTACTGAGTCCAAAGCAAAGGATGCTCAGGGGAACTGCTTCTCTGCCTGACTCCTGCTCAGGTCCCTCACTGAATTCTGTGGTCACCAGCGATGAAGGTCACCCAGATTCTGACGAAAGTGATAACCCTGATAGTTTCTGGTCAGGAATGAAGGAACTAAAATAACAATTCTGTTTTGCATTTGAGTCTATACATGCAACCTGCCAGGCACTCTCCCAGCTCCCACAGTTTCTGGGTGACACCATCACTCAGCTTATCTCAAAACAATCTTTGACGAGTGATTAGACAGACAATTCAGTATATGATTAGACTTACAGACAGATAAATGAGAATATAGAGATCCATATTTACAACCCATCCTGTGCAGTGCTGCCTGCAATGTGCTATCATCAGTCATTTCTAAGAGATTTCTGTTGCCTATGCCAGGTAGATGAAGCAAGTACAGTTCATCCAAGTCCTTGCTGTTGTATACAGCGATACAGACCATGTATATTTACAGTGATACAGACCATGTATAGTTACAGTGACAATGAACTTCTTGCAGAGAAATATCCTATCTTACCAGGAATTCAGGCCCAGCGTTTGTAAATTCGTTTGTAAACAGTGTGAGGTTTCTCAGTGAAGCTTCTTTCTCAATTCATGCCATTTTTTTATTAGCATTAGTATCACTTAAACTACCTCCCTGTGTTGCCCTCTTCCAGTCTTTCACCACCATGCTGAATGGTGAAACACCAACATGCAGGAGTGTATTCACAAAGCTGGGAAACTCATCTGGGAATCAAACACTCCAATGACCAACTGCCACTTTCTCCCTTATCTCAACCCAAAGTCCCCGACGGAAGAGGCAGGACTGGTCTGCTGACTGACACTCTTGTAGCTTTGAAAAGCAACGGCAATATATCTGATGAAGTAGCTTCTCTCTGTCTGTATTAGCTGAAAAGCACAGCGCAGAATTGTTTTTCTCCTCTGTGCACCAAATCGCACTTCTCAATAGGGTTTTGGAGATTAGATATGTTTAAAATCACTCAATAAATGACAAAATAGAGCATAAAACAACAAAGAGGGCAATGCTTTAAATCTAGTTAGATTGTGGTTATTACAAAAAGAGATATTTTACATTTCTTTAGTAGCTTCTACTTCAAAACATTCAGCAGGCTACTGCTGAGATTTTAAAAGCAATATGTTGGATTATACGCCTAATACCCACTAATTTAAATGAAAAATAGAGATATTCAAATTTCCTACATATTCCATTTCTCTCTCCTCAGTGCACACTCGTGTAGACTCTCAGAGGCACACAGAAATCTCTTCGGCCATACCATGTTTTCTGGGAAGGGACCACCAAGCTGGTCTGCAGCATAATGGAATCATCAAACCATCACTGTCAACTGCAAGTGAGCAGGAATGAGGTCCCTTACAGGAAAAGCATGCAAAACCAGAGAAGACAGAACATTTCTCTCTACAGGCTGAGGACAGAAGAGCTAAAATCCATGCTCCGGAAAGGACGCAACAAATTCTTTGAGAGCTAAGATGTATGCAGCATTCAGTCTTGCGCCTCATATCAGATACCTCCTATAGATAAGACTTGGCATCCTCCATTTGGTTGGTCCTGCATCTCAGCAATGACCAGAATATCTTATATTTGCGGATCATCCCACTGAGGGATTCCTCAACGCCTGTCTCACAGTTCAGCCTGTGCTAATGCCACCTGTAAGTACCCTGTGTATTGAACGTGTTATGAAGAAACAAGCTGCTGTAGGAGGCATGGTGTGCTGAAGATGAGGGCAAAGGGGGCTGAAAATTGTAGGAAATTTAAACCTAGTTCCAGTTCACAGTGATGTCAAACCACAGGAAATGAAAGCAGAAAGCGAAGATTTATGAAAAAAAAAAAGTGGCAGGAGTCATTATTATGTGTGTGCTATTGATTGAAGAAGATTGTGTTGCCCCCAAATTGAAATGGCTTTTACGTGTTTGGGCCCATCCTGACAAAAACACTTTCTCCTCTGTTGACGAGGCCATGTTGCCATGGAGATGCAGGGCTGGATGCTTGGCAAAAGCACGTTTCAATAAGGTAGGTCTAATGGATATATTTTCACAACATTCACAGTTCTTTTATGCTCATTTTCTCCTGAGCAGACTCATCCACTCCTTCCATTTTGATACTTCATGAAAAAATATCTTTTTAATCTTTTAATTTAGCTTAGATTTCCCTCTCTCCAGGACTACAGCTTGGCAATTAAACTACTTATCTTTGATGCTCCACACCAAGGCCCAGTGCTTGCTTTTCATTGTCAGCCTGGGTGACTTGTTTTCACCCTCCCTCCTCCACTTCTGAACTTCTCTGTTGCTTGCTGTATATTGTAGTTATTGTGATATAAGTAACATACGCTGTGATGCTCTTGCTAGTGAAATGAGTCATGTTCAGCATTTCCCGAGGACAACTCCGCTGAAGAGCTTGGGACTGCACAGCAATATGATTTTGGCTGGCACATGTTCGGGAACGTACAACAAAGAACCTTGCCTATGCCAAAATATGGCTACTGACTCAGTGCTATCTAGAGTGAAGGCAATGCTTAGCCAAGTGTTCTTCATTCTGGACGTTTTTAATTTCTGTCTGATACAGACAAATGTATAATTCTTTTAAACTATCACAAATGCAGGAGCAATTTCTCTGCATATATATGTGCAGAAAGACACACATTCCAATACACGGGTAAGTTATTTCACATCCATTTCTATTTGAATATCTTCTGGTTGGTAGTTTCCTTCTGAGTGTCTTTTGATTGGCTCACATAACCTTTTTAAGTTTCCTTTTCAGGAATTGCCAACAATAATATATACTTGAAGGGATGCTCACAGAAACATCCTGTTCGAGTGGATGGAATATTTTAAAATAATATCATCAGTAAATGAATTTTAAAAATATATATTCAGTGCACAACTTTCATTTATGCCACATGGCCTTTGTGACCAATTAAAACCAGTCAGCTCCCTTTGGGTTGGGTACATCTTAATGAACTGCTTCTAAATGGAAGAGCAGACCAAGATATATTTGCATCAGCAAACAAATTCAAGCAACCAATTAGCTGGAGAAGACCGACACTGAGAACATAAAAAATTCACAAACAGAAAAAGAAACAAAATTTATCCAATAAATTATTTAACATGAAATATTTTCTGAGTTTTCTTCAGAGTGGGTTCAAGTTATTGGTAATTATATATGGAGCCTTTTACTTAGTAGGTCAGACGTGGTTTGGAGGTGGAGGAAAGCCATTACCTCATGCCCACTAGTTTTGAATAAGCCCTGATTTGAAGACACCTAGGAGTTGGTAATACAAAGTTTGCATCACAAGTGACTCTTATGAGCTCTCTTGTTGCAGCTGTCACTAACACAGCCTGGTTTTGAGTGGCAATAGCCATCAAAAGAAGCATTCATCTTCCCCCCACCCCAGGGTCAGTGCTGAGATGTGCTGTTGGGTTAATATCTTGGAGGCTTCACTATTCGAAGTTTTCAGTGAGAGCCCAAAGGACGGGAGACACCAAGGCTGTCAGTCACAGATAGTAAAAAAGTTGGGATGTTTCTGTCTTCTTTTGTACACACTAGTGGTCTTGGAAAAGAAGCAGCAAGATTGAGCATCACAGGATTCCTCATTTCTTTGGCTTCGCCTCTTGTCTGGGCTGTATGTCACATAACAGGGCTTTGGCGCAGGACGTGGGCTGTGAGATTTAAGGCAAATCCAGTGAAGGCATAACTCTCCAATAAGCAAACTATTTCATCTCCTCATGCTTCAATCTTGCCATCCACAAGACACTGCTAATGATACTTCCCCTGCTCTAAGATCTTTGGATGAAGGGCATGTGTATGTTAAAAAAAAAAAAAAAAAAAAAAAACACTACCTCTTTAAAAGGGCTAATCCTCTTTCTCTGGTTCAAGTACAGAAGCATGCAAAGCTCAGTGTTAGATATGATTCTGCAGTGCATAGGAGCCATAATTGGGAACCACCAAAGCAGCAGTTACAAAGGTGATCAGAAGCAGGAGATGGCTTCAGCAGAAGGAGAAACTAAGTAGAGCCTGTGGATTAGAAAGGATCCCATGGCTCAGAAAGCAGATGCTGAGGGAGAGATGTGGCTGTGGGATCAGGGCTGATGTGAAGGTGGTGAAGTGGGGGCAGCTGATCATTTTGCACAATATAAACACGGAAAAAGATTAGTTCGCAGGTTTAAAACACACAAAAGAGAGTCCTTTTTGCAGCACTCCTGGTTACTCTGGCTAACAAATTGCCACGGGATATGGGAAAGCCAAAACTACAGACAAGCTCAGAGAGGGCACATCAAAGCGTGGACTTTACACTTGTGTCCTGATCTGATCTAGATTATCCCCAAGAAATTGTTATCACAGCACATAGGGCCGGATTTTATTATTTTTGATCAGTCTACCAGCTCTGAGGGAAACTGCTAGACTCCTGCCAAAAGCCATAGGCTAACTGTTGAGTTTTGCAACATTTGTAAGAACTGCTCACAGTATTTCCCCAAATACGAAAAGTCTGCACCCACTTACATGTGTTTTGTAGGACAAGGATAACAAGACCAAGAAGATTTCCCGTTAACAGGAGTATGTATATATGGTCATACACAATCACTGGCTAAACACACATTTTACTTTGGTTATCTTCCCCAGCTGATTAAAGGAAGGGAGTGATGATGATGAAGGTAGAGTAGGAGGAGGTGTGAGTACATTGATGGCTTCATTGCTGCTTGTCTTTGTGGAATTTTCACATGGTCATTCATCATTGATAAAATGAATCTCGGGAAGGTTTATTCATTTTGCTGCTTATTGTTTTCTCTAACAGGTGTGATTGCTATAATGAGGTCTGTATAACAGCATTTTCTTGTTGCTCGAATTCCTGCTGTCTCTTTCAGATGCTCCTGGCTATAGCACTACAGTAGCTGCTGCTTAGAGAATAAGTGGAAGTGAATTGTCCTCTTTCCCTCCTTTTTCTTCATTCATCCCTATTAAACCAGGGGAAAAAAAATAGCCTCTGCCTCACGCAGATCATTAGCCCCTGGTCTTTGTCTGCCCCAACAAAAGATGTCACAAAACACCCGCCTACGGCCCCGGGATGTGCATCTCTCTTGAAAACACATCACAGAATAATAGTGAGGACACATGCTTCACAGGAGCAGATCTGCAGTTGGGGTAAGATGACAAGGTGAAGAGCAGAGCTTCTCTTGGCGCTGGGGCCGGGTAGTTACCCTGTCACCTCTCTGAGCTGCAGCATGGCCCATGGCAGGATGGGCCCATGGCCTCTTCTGGGAGGTGCAAGATTGCGACCACCATGCAGAGTATTGCAAGAGCTACTTACTGCATCTTTCCTTGATTTAGAGGGTGTGTTTCCTTTCTTACAATTTAATGCATACACATATATGTATATGCATAACTCAACGAATGAGTGGAGTAAATATAGGCAAGGTCCAGTTCAAATGCCTGGGAATGTGCCATGCATCTGGATTAACCAGTAAAAAACTAACCTCCTCGGAGGCCCCCACAAACCAATGCCCTCCCTCTCACAAAACAGTGAGTCTGCCTGGAAAACAGGGGGAAACACTGCTCTGTTGGCACCACTCAGAAGTGGGATATTTTCCCTGTCATTTTCTTGTCTCATTATATGAGGTGCCAAAAATGTAAATTCAAATAGTGCTTTGCAGCAGGGTCTTTCCGGGAATGACGGAGTTGCATTTTGGCAGCAGCCTCAAGGTCTGATCAGCTTGGGGCTACAAGGAACGACAACGCACTGAGAAAATGAGGCTCTCAGGATAACAACTGGGGGGATATGTACTGCTTTCAGTCAATCAAGGCCAATCTCAGCCACGGAGTAATCAAGCTCAATTCAGTCGACTTTTGCATTATTATTGTTATTATTTATCACTTGAATTACTGGAGCACCTTGAGGAGGCAACTGAAATGAAAGCGGAGAGCAGTGGTGCTGTACAAAGATCTAACGGGAGCGCGTGGCCGTCTGGGTGAGCACACAGCCTGCAGGGATGAGGCTGCCGGCAAGCAGGAGAGAAACGGGGTTGTGGTTACGCATTGGTGGGGTTGCTCTGCCAGTCCCATGGGAGGATGTTGCTTCATTCCTTCGGGCACGCTGCTAAGCATGGGGCAAGCTGGACACTCACCATGTAGCTATTGGAAACAGAGATGGCAACGCCAAGCAGGAGCCCGATATAGGTCCTCATGTTGGCTGAGGGGCAGCACGGGGACACCATCATCCAACGGGACAGGGCTGAAGGACTGCAGTGAGATACCACCATCCCAAGGCTCACATTGAAATGGTAGCCTTGATAGACCAGCATACATTCACTCGGTTGTTTACATCCATTATCTACACATATAGACACACACCCCTATCTTGCTCCCCTAGCCCTTCAGGGCCTTCATCTTTCCCACTCTTCCTCGTATGTGGACTTTCACATCCCACAAAACGTGTTGCACACAATGTGTTTCAACCAGCCCTTCCCTCAGCATCTGCTATTCTCTGTAACAAACTTCAAGCATCCCCTGGCACGTCAGCTGGGGCCTGTCCAACTGAGGCAGCAGTGGCCCCTTCCCTTCCCTCTGGTTTGCTGCTGAGCTCACACGGACTGTCATCTGTAAGTAATAGGCTAGACATGTTTCTTTTTTCATTTAAAAAGAAAAAAAAAAAGTAATTTATTTTCTAATTACAAAAGAATATAGGATAAAAAAAAAAAGAAAGGAAAAGAAAAGAAATTATGACTACCAGATGGCGAATCACCATTTAGCAGGAGCAGGCAAAGAGAGGACTCAGTCAATCACAGGGTAAGTGATAAGACACCAGAGTGAACTACTGAAAAGGAAGGCAGCTCATTACACAAAGTACTAAATTATTCTTACTGGAACTTCTCCTTCTTCCCCTTCTTCTATTTTTTATTCTGAGCCATAAAGCAAGTAATTCTACTGAGACCCTCTTTTAAATGATTAACATTTCCATTTTAACTTTTGTTTTTGATTGTGTCCCTGCCATTAATCTTTCTGTCTTTTTCTACGCCCTGCTCTTCACCTCATCTTCTAACTTTCTAATGCGCTCGGCCCATTGCACAAACCCACAAAAGCAGCCTCTGCTGCTGGGAGAGTCACAGCAGGAGCGGGCCAAGGTCATGGGGCCCACCCAGCAGTGACATTGCCCAAGACACCAGCAGCGTCGTGGCCCGTCAGAGGCACCATCCCTCCAAAGAGACATCTGGCTGAGATCAACTCTCCACACGTGTTTGGATGGATGTTTGGGGGCAATTTGAAAATCCCAGGTGGAGAGATAATCCATAGATAAGCATGGCCAGCAATCCCTGCTTGATGGAGATTGGAGTTGATAATATCTGTGGCTGGCCAAGAGCTATTTTGGGCTCTATTCCTTTTAACTGAGCAACTAATTCATCACTTGTGCAACTCTGAAAAGTTTCAGACAGCACAATGTCCCCAGCCAACACCACAATGGTATCTGTCTCTACTGCTCCCCATTTGGCTGCTTGAGGACACTGCGTTCAAAGCACAACTCCTGCTGGGAAAACACTGCAGAAATTGGGCCATTTCCTAGTTCTTGGGAAAACTGAAGGGCATTTTACACAGATCTGGGTAAATCAGAAAACAGAGGTGGTATTAATTTATCACTGATTAAACGCGTTTTGCCATCAGCCCCAAAGCACTTGCAAGTTCCCCGCCTGTGATGAGGAGACCTGTGTTCCCATCCTGACTTGCTTGGGCCCGGAGCAACAATTCCTCCTACCTCAGTTTCTCTCTATTATGAAAAAAAAAAAAAGGACAAATATCATCACTTTGTGAAGTTCCCTGTGAAAGTCTGCTAAAATAGAACTAGGTTTCATATTTTTGCAGCTGTTCTCTTCCTTGGCTATATACAGGAAACCCATTCTCATTTATGAGGGAGTGTAGAGTGGGGTAATGTCTGACCCCAGGCACCTGCAACACAAATGGGCAGCCCCCCATATCCCTGGGGAGGTAGCAAACAGAAGCTGAGGGTTTCTAGAGCATTAAACCCTTCCCAGGGTGTTTTCTTGTCCTGTTGGCATTTATAGCATGTTGATGTGTTTTAGGAGTATTAGGCAAAATGCAGATAGTCTGGTGTTTTATTACTTGTATTTCCCCTGTCTTTATGACTGAATGGAACACGACTCTGCTAATGAACTAATCTGAAATGGATGCATTTGTAGCGCTAACTGAAATGAACCCAAGGTCTCGCTTTTGAAAAGAAGTAAAACTTCTCAATACTCTCTCAATACAGCCTGCTTTCTGAATTTAACCCCTGCTTTTCGCTGCAGGCACAGCCGAACAAGGCAGTCTCCAGCTGTAGGAACCAAAGGCTTGTGGTGTAGGATCCTGGGCAAAGGGCTTGGTGTGACTTCCCTTATTTCCTATAAAAGTAGCTTAACAGGCCTGGAAAACGTCTTTACTGGAAGGGGCTGAGGAGGAGTGGGGAGATTATCAGGGAAAGCTTCTTTATAGGCAAGACTCTTCATAGTGTTGTAGGCTATATAGATCTATGAGCAATGTAGAGGTTATATCTTATAATTTTGTCTTCGGTAGGAGCTATGTAGGCAAAATAACTGGTTTCAGACCATATATAAAGTACTTCTAGCAAGACAGAAGTTTTAGCTTTTAGCAGCAAGGGACGCTTTAATTGTAGCAGCTTACAGAAGTGGATACTTGCTTGTCAATAAAAACCAAATCTTGCACTTGAAGTGAAAACAAATTAAAATTAATTAATCAGTAGAAAACACTTCATTTGAACTGGGAAAAGCAAATGCAACTAGCAAGTCTAGGTGGACAAACAAGGTAATCAAATCAATACCCACGCTTTTCTTACTGGCACACAGCCACAGGCTATAAAGTGAGAAGAGGCATGTGGATCCACTTCATTTCTATTAGCTATCAGTTGGTTCTGTAATTAAGTGAAATTCAAACCCGCTTGGTGTTTTGCCCTCTCTAGATAGATCTTTCAGTGCAAGGGGGCAGCCTGTCCATGCTGAAGTTATCCTATATCTTCCTCCTGCAACTCATCTTGCTTCAGCGGCTTGCCTTGTTCTTTCTATCCTTCTAAACCAGAGCATGCTGTGAAATGTGGCTTCTAGGAGAGTGCTAGGGGATCAAGAGATCAACCAAGCCTATTGCTGTAATCCCTAATCAGTGCCATTGTCAACAGGAATTGCTGTAAATTAAGGCTAGGCATACACCTTAGTTAATAGTGCTAGATTAGTTAATGTAGCTAGATTATAGTGCCCTGACACAGGGGCAGGGACAGAAGCTTTAGTTTCTTTTGAGTTTTTAACTATTTAAAATTCCTGCCTAGATTTTGCAGATGCCAGTTGTCTGCCTTGCATGCAAAACTGATTTGTGTCCTCTCTGGGGACAACCCCTTTTTTGCTTGCCATGAATATTCAGGCAAATGAGTTTTTGTTATGAGGGATAGTAATCAAAAAAGGCAAAATTTCAAAAAAGCATAGAGAATGTTTGCCAAAAAATAGGGGGGGGGGGTAATTCATTTTGAATTTACAAGCAATTTCAGCAGTGATCAGATCAGAGACTTACGAGTTATTGTCACCTTGCTGGGGTCAAGGAATACGCTGTCTTATCTAAAGATCTAGGCCATATGGGCCACACCGCAAATTTCAAGTAGCATTAATGACTCATAAGCCAAGCAAGTGTCTTGGAAATTACAAGAAAAGGAATTTGTTTCTGTTTGACAAAAAAATGAACAAATCACAGGCAGAGCAGAAACAGTTCTTCTTACTGCATATTTCATTGTTAGAGAATGTGTAGCTTTTCTCTAATCTCTATGCCTTTTTCCATCCTCTTTCTTAATTTTGCCTCTTGTTAGTTACACTTGGAACTTATTTTTTTCAGGTAACAGAAACATATTTCACCTGCAGCACTTTCTTATTCCTGAGATGAATACCAGTCTGTTCTAGAGGCTGGAAAAAAAATCATTACTATGAGATTCAGGGTCTATTTGCTATTCCGGAAGCTTATGAAAGAAGAGGGGTTGGGTTCTGATGATCAGGATTGTGTGTGTGTTTGCATGCACACCTTAATGTGCATCTCAGTGGCTCTGTTCCTTTCTCACCCCACCCCCCTTTCTCCACCCAAGGTCTAATTAAAACAAGAATGCACTAGGCTGCCTTTTGCTGTGTTTCATCTCCTGATATTTTTATGTTAAATCCACCAAGGAAATCTCCTGCAGGCTTTGAAGTCTTGGGGTGTGTGAATAAAGATGTCACAATGGTAGACACAGGGCTTCTTAATGAGGACAGAAGGTTTGATGTTGGAACACTTCAGTGCCCAAAGGAAAGAGATGCTCTCCAACAATCTCCCTCTCCCTTTCTCCCTCTCTCTCTCTCCCTTTCTCTCTTTTTTTTTTTTTTTTTTCCCTGTATTCGTGCTGCAAGGGCCTACTTTTTTTCCTTTCTATATGTTTTTTTTTTCTCTCTCCACCCAGAAAGGTAGAAGGGCACAAATGAGAGTAAATGTAGGGGAAATGCACAGTTTTAAAAATTCTAGCATTGTTAATGCCAGCACTTCTTTATATCATTTCATCCTGGTGTCATCTCAGATTCCAGCCCCATCCAGAGTCCTGCTGTCTCTTTTCCTGTCTAGGCACTATCTCTGCCTCCCTCCAGCCAAAATGTTCTGACTCAAGGAAGGGAATTTTAGCTCTACTGGGGGCAGTTTCAGCTTGAAAGAGTCCCATGAAGTCAAAGGTTATTGTAGTGTAAGTGAAATGAATATCCAGTCCCTAGAACTCATAATATATAATCACAACCCTGGTCAGAGCCCACATCTCCGAACACTCCTTGAGACCTCAACTCAGTACTGTCTTGGCCACATCTGCTTTGAATTTGCTTCTTCTTGGGGATATCAGTTTTATGGTGGAGAAAACTTCCAGGTATCACGGGAAGAGAGGTACTTCCTAGACACGGGAAATGCCTGTTAGAGCCAGACTTGCCCTTCCCTTTTAAGTGTACTCTTCTCTAAGGGGCATTAGGCTGTTGCAGTGTTCCTAACCAAATAGACAGGATCCTGTTCACATGATGACCTGTCACTCCTAAGCAAAATCCCACTCTCAAATTTCATATTTATCATCAAATTGCACACAAAATTTCTCCTTTGTGTGCTGTCTCTAAATGTGGCCACAGCATCCTGGACAAAGACTGTTTTGACTTGCTACCTGTTTCGTTCCCTGCATATATTTCATGACAGGCTAACCCTCTCCTCTTCCACAAGGGCCATTTGGTAACTGCTTTCTCTTCTCATCATTTCTCTGCAGGATCTTAAGTCTCTCCCCTTAAGCCTCCCCAAGCATCTTCCACCCTAGCCTGCACACCAGTGCAGGTCTACTGTGTGTGACACAACTCTCACAGAAGAGGTGGCAGTGTGTGTTGTTTTGGGTCTATGTATGTACACTGTTCTGAGGTTAACAGCAGAGGAAGCAAGGTTGAGAGAACATGCTTCTGCTTGGAGTGTGGGATGATGAGGTTTGATGCAGGTTTCTAATTGCTAATGGGGATGATTTCATCATCGGATAATGGCTCTTGAGCAACCCTGTGGTTCTGAGTGCGCTGCAAGGCATGTGGGCTGCCCATGCTGGGATCCGATTCCTCAGGGTTCAGGTTCTTGCTTAGACACTCTGGAACGATGCCAGTGAGCGCCTTGAACCGACACCTTGAATCCTCAATAACTATGAAGTTCACATCTACACAAGAGACCATGAGGAATATTTTCTTTTTTGTGCCAGAAAAAGGAAAGCTTGGGGCAATGCTGTAAATCCAGCATAGTGGCTTCAGAAGCCAGTTTAGTTCCTGTGGATCCAATTTGTATACTTTTTCATTAAGCTCAAGCATAGTTGAAGTTTTCACTGCAAACCTCAGAATTTCAAGCTCAGCATGAGTCACTCCTGAAGTGCTGAAATATTTAAGGTTTTTGTTCTTTTTTTTTTCATTCAGGAGCAGGATTTATTGACATCAGATGAGCTGTATCATTCTGCATCTACGACAACCCTGATGTTTGGAGTTGGTAGTGATGATGCTGATTGTTTGGAATTAAGCTTTGCATTGACTGACCACATCTGCTCAGTTCCATCCTTGCCAAATAAGGCACAATCTTCCTTCCCCATCAGGATTTCTCTGCAAAATCTACTGCCTTCTAGCCTCCTTGAGTATTTCTAATGCATTTTAATAGGAATGTGGGAGGAACGCCCTCACCTCTTCTGTTTGTACTTCAATTTATTCGGCTAGGTCTATAATCTGGCGATCCCACTGCTGCGAGGCGGCTGGAAGAAGGGAGGTAATTTGGGAGAACTGGCTTGGGGAGTAAAGGAACCGGGCAGAGCAGCTGGGCTGCAGCTCCCAGGTTGCAAAACATCTGTGCAGGTGCAGGATGGGTGATCCCTCAGTGAGGGAAATGTGAACAAGGACCTGTGGACTCTGTGTGCTTTGGTTTGCTACCCATGGTCTCCCTCTCTTCACAACTTTGCACAAAGGGAAGGTGGGTTGTGAGCCCTTTCTGTCACCCTTGAAGGAACTCATAGGATTTTTTTTTCTCTTTTTTCAATAAACCAAGTACCTAGAGCCACATGATTTCCTTTAAGGACATATATTCCTCAGACAGGTGAAGGTTCATGCTGGAAAATATAGTAGTACAAGAGCAGAGCTCTGGCCCTTGTGTTTATGGAGCAAAACTGCTACAGGAGCCAAAGACATCCACCAATTTCCTGCTAGAAAATGCCCCCCCGGAGGCAGAGGTCTGGACAAGGTGTTTCTGCCTAAATGTTATCCTCTCCATTCCCCAGAGAGTGATTTACCACCAGCCCTTTTCTTTGACAGTAGGAGTTAACACAACAGCAGTGAGTGGTTATTTCAGGCAGAGGAGCAAGGAGACAGCTGGGCTGGTAACCTGTTAAGGCAAGAGTTGCCAGAGGCTGCCTGTCAAAGCAAAGCCACTCTCTTCCTGTCGAGCTCAACACTTCTGCGTTACGATCTGCCCTCGGACTGCAACTCGGCTGCGCTCAAGATGGTGCAAATTCAGCAGACAACCACGTTGTTTGCTCAGGGGCTGTCAATTATTGAGTGTTAGCGAATCTGATGTGTGTTCACCAAGAGCTTGCCCAGTGGTTGTTGTGTAGTTTTAGTTGCCTAACAGTGCCCCTGCAAACTGAAGTGCCACCAAAGCCTGTTCGGTTCACTCTGCAAAAGCCTAGGGAAGTGCAGGGCCATGTATGAGGTTCCCAGATATCACCAGACCTGATCTCCAGCCCCAGTTATCCTCGGAATCAGAGACCAGTTGTGCAAGCAGCGCTGATCCCTGCCAATGAAAGCACCACTTCAGCTGGACACAGCGTTGAGTCCTGCCCAGGTTTAAGGTCACCTCCTCTCCTGGCCATATGAAGCCAACTGCTTTTTGTGCCGCTGACATTTGTCAGGCCACATCAGTGCGCAGAGGATGACGAGAGAGCTCAGAACCTGCTCAGTAAAGAGCCACGCGGCACTGCAGGGAGTTAGATGGGTAATGAAAAAGCTGTTCGGTTTTGTTTTGATTTCCAGATTTTCATGAATAAATTCCTGCTCCAATCCAATCAGAATGTTGCCTATAAAATTCCCTTCCTATTACTCTGATCTGGTTTGTCTGAATCTCTAAACTCTACCACAGTGCAAGCCACTACATTACCAAGGCTCCTCATAGCCCCAGTTACCAAGTCTGGTTTATGACTCTTTATTATCGACTTCACCCCAGCAAGCCAGTCTTCTTCCTTTGTGTGTCCACTCGAATCTAAACACATTGGCATCTTTTCCAAAGCCTGCCCTTGCAGAGGCAGTTCCCTGCCCCGTTTTAGAGTAAATCTGTGCAGTTCCCTCTCTCTAGCAGATGCCTGCCAGAAACCCCATCTACCCCAAAACTTGAGCAATACACATAGCTGGCTCGCGCAGCCTGAGCTACAGCCAGAGCTGTCAGCAACTACTGGAGCAAGTCTGCCGATACAAAGCACCAACAGCTTATGAAAATGATTGATTGACACTAATTGGAGAGGTTTCTGCAGGCATCTCCCTGTCACCAAAGCCTCTGGGAGGAGAGGTCTCCATCCGGCAGCCCGGCTAGCGCAGGGAGCAGGGGAAGCTGTCGGCAGAGGGAGCTTCCCAATGCACATGCCATGGGCTACGCTGCATCTCCAAGGGGGAGAGGGGCAGGGAGGGAATACGGGCATTGTCCACCACTTAGCCTTTCTTTCACCTGGAGCCCCAGGTCACCGCAGTGACACAAATGCCATCAAATCACTTCAATTCAATTTGTTGCACTGCAAGGGATCCTTTGGTATTCACAAAAAGAACACAGAGTTTCTTCATTTCATTCTGGAATTTTCTTTCCTTTGTTGATTGTGTGATTGTTCGGTTTACTCTGCTATTTTAAAAGGTCTGTCAGGCAGCCACAGAGGGAAAAGGTTTCCACGTGACCAGTCATGTACCATGCAGAGAGAATAGCGAATAGTTGTACTAAGCAGTCTGTGGGCTCTCCGACGTAGGGAAGTTAACTGTTTGAGCTATTCTCTCCATCCTTGTGAACAGCATCCTTTGGGATCAGGGATGGTTTTTAAATGAAAGGCTCCTCTCCAATGGTCTTTTGGTTTGGGAAATCCCATTCGGGGGAAATCCCATTCGGCACGCTCCTGTCACAGCGTGCTTCTGCCGAAGGGCTGCGCTGGTGAGAGGTGGAAGAGATGGCAAATTCAATGATTGCAATGCATCTCTGAATGAAGGGAGAAAGCTGTCCAAAATATTGATGGGTGGTCAAAGGTCAGGGTCCCCCAGGGGCATGACCAACAACCTCTGCTATGGGAGCAGACGTAAGTGCAAGCAGCCTTTATTACATTGTTTATAATTAAGCACCAAAACTGGCATGAATGTAAATAATAGGAAAGGGTCTAAACGAGGTGAGGAAGGCCATTTTTTTCAGGGCTGACCAAGCTGTTGCCTCCCTTTCCCTCTCTGTAACTAGATAACTAAGGAAGATGGCCCAGGGCCAATGAATGCTATTTCCCACATTCTTCTTCCTGCTATAGTTGATGGTATTGTCATCTTTGTGTAACTTAAGGACAGGCTACTGGAGTAGTATTTGTGGATTTTGTCTCACAGCTCACTTCCCAAATGGAATGTCTACGAGACGAGAACTGCAATCTAATCTCAAAGAATCTCGTTATGCCCTGAACACAGATCAGGAGATGGAGCATTTACATTACCTGCATGTAAAAACCCTTTATTGCTTCTAATGCTGCTCTGTGCAGTTTTGATGTTAGAGATGCATGTGTAATTTCTGCCACGTGCAAATGTGGACACCAAGGAAATCAGGCAGCTCAAATTGCATGTGAACAGACATTGAGATCTCAGGTCAAAGCATGTCAACTAAGAGAGCTGGGATGCACCGTTGCTTAGATCTCTCTTGTCTTTGCAATATCTTTGAAAACAGGGGCTCTAATTCATGTATTTCGAAGCCTAGTAAAAGTCAGAGCAATGCTACTTATATGCATAGTACAGAATGCAGCTGAAGCCAGTTGCATTCCCTGACAGAGCACTGGAAGAGGCTGCCCAGAGATGTTGTGGAGTCATCTTCTTTGGAAATATTCAAAACCTGCTTGGGTGCAACTCTGTGCAAGGTGCTTTAGGTGTCCCTGCTTGAGCAGGGGAATTGGACTAGATGATCTCTAGAGGTCCCTTCCAATCTCAACCATCCCGTGATTCTGTGATTCCAAACAGCTTCAGACTTGGGAGTAGTGAGAATGTGTCCCTTGAGGAATGTTTCAAAATCTACAGGCTGTCCATGGTCCTCTGGTATCATCACTAGCTGGGAACCAATGTGCCACAACAGGTCTGCGTGAAGTTAGGGGAAAACCGTTGATGATCTGGGCTATTTCCCTGACACAGCAATCTCTGTGTGCAAGAGTTGTCCCATCTTTAAACTACTGTAATCTACCCATCTTGACTGTAACGTTTCTTGCAATGAACGATGCCATTGCTGCCCACTAATAAAATGCACTCCCTTCCTGACTCATCTAGGGGCTGATTAACCTTAGTGATCTGAGAAAGTCTCTAACAGAAAGGAGGCCAAACCAATTATGTTTTCATCAGGCCTAGGATTTGCACAGAGAAATAGTGTGAATGGTTCCAAGAGGGAAGAGCAGCCTAGTCTTGATTGTGCCAAACTTCTTTAACAAGAGCTTTATATAGACATCAATGATGGGATCAGGTAAACTGGCAAAAAGAATGTATGTTCAGCAAAATCGAGCATCCCTCTTTTCCTGTAGAAATTAAAGCCATGTGAAGTATCTGCAGTGGAACTGTGAGCCAGACCAGCTGTTTCTGGTTAATTAATTCAAATCTCAGATGAGGTTTGTTTGGAAAATTGGGGTGGGAAGGGTGAGTCAAATCAGGTTTTCACCAGAGTTAGAAAAGATTTGTAGAACTGTAGAATTTTGACCAAGCATTTCCCCAGAGCACTGCCAGGTGTAACACAAGGATGCCTGGGTATGATCTAATCTCTGAGGTGACCTCAAAGCAAACATCATCTTGACATTTGCATCTCTGTGAGGAGCAAAACAAGAACCCTCGCAAAGGAAACCCAACTCACATCAGTCAGCTGCAGCAATTGTCATAATGAACCTGATTGATGTCAAAGAGGACTATGGCCCTGAAACACCTGTTCAGGATTGCTCTGGATTGCATCACTTTCCTTGCCTAGAAATGCTCTTAAAAACCAGATGCATGGTGTGTTGTTTGTGATGGGTGTGTTTTCTTCCATACAGTGTGACCAGTGAAATGGGAAAGGCTAAGTTTCCCTTTCTTGTCTTGGCTCCATTTTGCAGTTGTTATGCCAAAGAGTGGCCTAGCTGAAGTCTGTGTTTTCAGCTCTGCAGAGGGAAGTGCAAGCCTTCTTTCTGTGCTTGGTACTGTTGTGTTTGTTTATTTGTTTTTTTTCTTTTCCCTCCCCAGAAGCAGAATATTTTAAATGTCCTTGGTTCTTTAAAACCTCACTAGGGACAGAAGTGATCAACAATGTTGCTAGCTCCTGGTCTTGACTATATCTAGATAAAGTGCCATTGGCTGCAATGGCAGTGCAAGATACAAGCCAGATGCTGTGTATTACACCTGGTAGTTTCTGCTTCCAAAACAGTGAGCAACCTCTGCTTCAAAACCCTGCTCTTCTCTCCCTTTCTGGCACACATAAATGAATATAGGATAGTTTTTATTTTGCTTTTTTTCCTCTTCTTTGAAGTTTACTGTAGCTTCTGGAAGCCTGAGACAGTGCAACATAGGAAGTCCGTCACCCTCCTAAACTTAGCAGTGGGCTACTCATTTTAGCAAGTCTTTTGCTTGGTCTTCTCTCTCTCTGAGAATGAAGCAAGCAATAGCCCACATCTCTCTTCCTCTGGGGAGCAGAGATTCTGATGCCTGGCCTAGGGTAAATTGTAGAGGTAACCAAGTCTTGAAAAAATATT
This sequence comes from Nothocercus julius, assembly GCA_013398735.1. NCBI lineage: Eukaryota > Metazoa > Chordata > Aves > Tinamiformes > Tinamidae > Nothocercus > Nothocercus julius. The sequence continues at coordinate 1,477,128 of VZSV01000119.1, forward strand.
CCAGGGAAAGTGCATGTTTCTCTCTTGTTTGGGCCAAGCAATCTTTAGTTTTTTAAATTCAGTGTCATGGGGCAGCCAAATACATCTCTCCCTTGCTTTTGATATCTTCTGTTGTAGGTCAGCACACGGTGTGCTGCTGCTTCCTTGCAACTTCCAACCATAGCAGAAACTTCAGTTTGCTCTGGTCCTTTCAGAAAGTTAGTTCAGTTTTGCCTCTGTCCTTGCTGTAATTTTGTCAGCTACAGCCTAAGTTGTGTGTGTGAAAGGCAGTTTCTTCACTGTCTTATTTCAGTGTGTTCAGCTCAGTAAAGGACTAGAGGGAACCTGCCTTTTTGTAGCTGGGTATGTTTTGGGAGTTTACCTTTACCATGGGAGGGAAAGCTGTGACAGAATAGTTATAAGAGCTGGGGGAGATGCATGCCAAATGCATATTCATACCCTTTAATTTTGAAGAGTTGTTCCTTTGCATTACTTCTTTTAAACCTACTTCTTCTTATCAGCCTTCCTTTTAGAGCTAAACAGACCCATCTTTGTGTCCTGCCCTGACCTGTTGATAAATACAGGATGCCACTGAGCAGCTGCCGTGTTGCACCAGAAAGGACTGCTTTCTTTGGGAATGGGGATGATATCTGTAGACTTTAGGTTTCACAGTGCTTTCTAAGCTTCTAGGGTAAAAGCCACTAGAGAAATGTAAAATATTAGTGGTATTTTAAGAAAGCGTGTGGGTGTGTAGACACAATTAATTTTCCTTTTTATAGACCTGCGTGGAATATCTTCATCTCGGAGGAAGATGCCTGTATCTACAGAGCAGTAGCATCCCAGAGGAGGGCAATGTTCTGTTCACGTTACCAGAAAATGCCATCGAAATTAACGGTACAAGAATGCTGCTGTGGTCAGGCAGGGTCAGCCCCATAAGTTATACAGGTGAGCAACATAGAGGCATAGGACTGCTCCATCCTTCCTGCACTGAAACTTCTTTGTTCCTTGTTAATACATACGGTAGCAATTGCCATAGATTTTTGTTATGTTAGTCCCCCAAGATCAGAGAGGAGCCGTTATGCCTAGGAAAGACCTCATGTAGGATTAAACAGCAGAGGGTATGCGTGCTCGCGCGCACGAGCATGAGAGCAGACACTCTGCCATGTGTTGTTATTGACACATTGCACTTTAATGGCTATAATGTCAATGGGCACTTGGGGACCTTTACTCGTGGATTATTAATGCATTAGACCACAGCTTTTTATGGGTTATTGTGTCAAGAGCAGTGGGAGTGGGTGTCTATGGACAGAATAAAGACGCTGTTTAATCAGTGCTGTGCATGCCACAGTCCTGTAAGTGCTGCACCTTAGACACACTGTTTGCTGCCCTGTAATACCTGCTCCTCAAGGTGTGATCTCCCTGCAGTTTAGAGGACAGCATGCAAAAAAAGGAGACTAAAAAGCATCAGAAATGCTACTTAGAGAAAGGAAAAATCCTCATGGCTGTAACTAAGCAATTGTGAATTGCCATCACAGGCTGTGGGGAGTTTATTTCCTGGCACTAGCTGCTCAAACCCTGAAACATGAAGATTAATAGGTTCTTTATTTTATTGTTAGTAACTGCAGGTGCTGCTTTTATTTATATAAATGTGTGCTGCTGTGCTCACTGTGGGCTCTGCCAAGGATAAATTCTCCCATGGGTCTTCAGGGAGAGAAACTCTCTCCCTAGGAGCAAACACGGCACCACAAGCCTTGGTGCGAGTGCGGGGGTGTCTCCGAGTCCCCTGAAGACGATGGAGGCTGCAGGTGACGGCCCTTGTTCAAGGGCTAGAGCCTGCCATTTGGAAGGGCCCTCTTGGACACATCAAAACTTGCAGGAGAGGCTCACGCCTGGAGCACAAGCTGTTGTAACTGGGCTCTCCAGCTGACCCGCTCTGGATAAGCGGCCTCTTTTGGCAAGACGTAGAGGTTAAGCCCATAGACAAAGTAAGAAGAAGGCAATACAACGTGTTAAAGCTGTCTGAATGAAGCCCTGACTTCTGCTCAGTCCTGGCGTGGGGAAGAAGTAGAAGGAAGACAGAGCAGAGGCAGAAGCCAGAGGGACGTGCTGCGCCATGCGCAGGGAGAAGGGTCCTCCGCGACGTTTTAGCAGCACAGCTGCTCCCGGGTCGGGCAGACCCGAGCAGTGAGAATGGCAGCCCCGCTGGAGGGCTCTTCAGAAGGGACTGTGTTTTAAGTTGGCTCCTTCCTGGCAGGAGATGCAGCTTTCTCAAAATCACTGCAGCTTCGTCACAACGAGACCTGCAGAAGTCACCCTCAGAACTAAGCTACCTAGGTAAGAGAAACAGTGACTAGCCATTAATAGAAACCCTGACGGTCACCAGGTCTTCCTCCTAGGTGTTGATGCTGATTTCCAGGCTGCAATTGCAGGAGAGGCACAGAAGGCCTGAAGCCAGATAGATACTTGGCCCTGTTTAAAAAAGGGAGTGTGAGACATGGCTTTGACCAAGGTGAGAAGTTTCTTTGTTGTCATCCCACTGAAGGGCAATGCCTCTCATTTTCCTGGGGTCTCAACTTCATTTCTGAAGGAGGCAAAGAAATCCCCTGATTTTCCTGACAATGCTGAACACAGACTTTTCATCATGTCATATCTGGGGCATGGAAAGGCCCCTGCTTTTTATTGTGTGACGACATGGAAATTACCAAGTAATTACAGGATTATGCAGCACCCTGTAAATTAAATGTTACCTCTTTACCTTTTAAAGAACAAAAAATAACCATGTAATTACCTAGTGAATTAAGCTGTTAAGGTCTCGTGGTAATTATACTTGGAGTCAAAAGCTCTGAGTTCTTCTGGTAGATACAAGTTAAGAATTATCTTTCATTTTTAAACATATGTTGCAGTTGGATCCCAAAGCCTGCACATTTCCATTTTAATAATGCTACGGCCTGCCCAAATGAAAAGAGGCATATGTCTCCCATCTGAGTGTGCAAATAGAGTGAACATGTATATATAAAATAGATTGGACATATGCAAAACTGACCCAGGTTCATACTAGAAAAATTATATGGACTGAAATGGAATAGAAATAGAGGTAAAACATGATTAGGCAGATGACAGTGTTTAAAACTATGCTTAGTTTTCTAGCACAGGAACTTGTTTTTACAGGAAGCGAGTCATTGTGATGCTATTTTTAACATACACTTGTGATAATAGCTTGAAAATAGACATTCAAACCGGCCAGCGAGAAGGGCTGTTATTCCTAAAGGAAGATTCAGGACTTGCAGCGTGTAGGTGGGTCTCGCTCTGGGCAGCAAGAAGGTGAGGAGCGAGGACCATAAAGCAAACACATTGATGCTGTGAGCTTGGAGAGGGCTCCTGCCCCCAGTGAAGGGTTTTGTCTTAGCTCTGGAGAGCCCTAGGACGAGGCAGACAGGGAGAGGTGTTGTGGCAAAGAGCTGCAAAAGAGGAGGAGCAGGTGAGGAGCAAGAGTTTGTGCCTGGTGCTGTCAAAGATGCTCCAGGGAATGTGTTAAATGCTTGAAATGCATCTCCAGAGGCTGCAGTCACTGCAGCAAGCGCTGAAGGTCAAGGAGGCAGCAAGTGTGGCCAGCGAGCAGAGTGGTTACGGCCACACTGGGGCAAGAGGGTGACTGGCCTGTGCTGCTCCGTGCATCCAGTAACTTGAGCAAGCTGGGCTGGAATGAAGGGGAAAGCTCCATGACATGCAGGAAGCAATAAAGGGGATGGTGAACAGGTGACTACAAGTTTTGTGGAATACACAGTCAGGTCTGTTTGGGATAAACATCTGAAGCATATATGTTGCTACTCTGGCAATGTGTATTCTAAGTTAATTTTTTTTTTTTTTTTTTAATCCAGGAAATAAGAGCAGAAGCTTCTCTCCTTCCTCCTTCCCCTTAGCCCTAAAAGTGTGCTGGGTTTTATTCTCTCTTCGTTTAGATTTCTATCTCCAGGTATTGGGGAGATATTTCAGTGAAATCCTAACAAACTTTACTGATGAACTGATAACCAGCTTCAATAGCCTTTCAGCCTGAAAGCAGGCATTTTATAGGTCCCAGAGAAAGATTCTTTAGCTTCATAATTTTAAGTCCCTGCATTTGAATAATGGGACCTTACAATATGCTTAACATAGTCTGAGAAGTGCAGTACAATCACCTCCAGCACTTCAAAGATGTGTTGTGTTCACTTACCAGCTAATTTTATAACTTGCCTTGAAATATGTAGTATATAAGTACTCACTGGTAATCAGGGAAGAAAATACAGAGCTGTGATAGGGAGTTAGGTGTTTCTTTTAATGAAGTTTAACACTGACATTTTAACTATTAACATTGTGTCTGCAGTCGCTATTGCAGATCTAACTATTTCACCTACAAGTCATCACTAATCCAAACAGCAATTGCTCCAGGTACAAAATGAATTGAAGTAATTATCTTCCAATCTTTTTATTTTGCAGTTTTTCTCATTTTGATTTTAATATTATCATCAACTCTCTATATCACTTTGTTTCCTAGTGCTTAAATCCTACAGTAATGCTGCATGCTGAAAGCAGAGACATGCATTTACTTCAAAGAGTCATTTATACCCCATGGTAAGCAGGTTGTCTCACTATAGAGACACAGGGGTATTTTGGTGGAAATGAGTTTTTTACATGTGCTCTTTGCATGATTTTTCACCCTGTGTCCATCAGCTTTACTGTTTTGCAGTTGCTATCTGGCAATCGTTATAAAACACCCATTGGGATTAGATCAGAAAATTAAAAATAAATAAATAAAGAAAGAAAGAAATAAAAAAGAACTCACACTCCATCTCATTCCTCGTCTCTTGCGTAACATCCCTTCATCCTGACACAGATTACTGCCAGCATTGTACTCGCCCAGTTCCTCTGCCTTAATAGCCTTACGTCTCGTACAGAGTGAGATCAAAGAGAGAGAAGTACCAAAGGGCTTACATTCAATTAGCAGGAAAGGGGGCTGCCTTTCTACGTGCTCAGCAGAAGCTCTGATTGCAACAAACTGCTGACTGCATATCATGTACTATCGCTATCAGCATGTGTAACACCAGCTCTTTGCCTGCTAAGCTGAAAGGTGGTCTAGCAGAGCAAATGACATTTCTATGCTCTTTTTTCTGCTTTGGGATGGAGAAAGCTGGAGTAACACATACGCTTCCATAGAACTGCTTGGGGAAGGGCAGGGGGGCTCTGCCTCTGAATCTGTGTGGGAATTTTTTGTTTGTGTTTTCTTTCTTTCCTCAGGGCTCCAGACTGGAAATTCTTAGTCGGCCCTTGACCAAGGTGTTGGACAAGTTGAATTTCTAATGCCAAGTGATTTTTTTTTTTTTTTTCCTTTCCCTCTCCTACATGGATCTTGGGTTGGGAGGCTTAGCCTGTGGCGGCTGGAAGTCTGAGAGCAACGGCTGAGGCTTTTGACCCTCTCTGTGTATTTAGCGTATCACAGTAAAATAAGGTTTCTCTTATCTCTCAGAACAAGCTATCCTCTTCTTCCTTTCTCCAGGTAGCCGTGACATTAGCAAAAATCAAAAGGCAGGAAGGCAGGATATCTGAGAGGTAGCTTGTACCAAATATTTAGGAAAAAAAATGTAGAGGGGAGATTTTCTTTTTTCGTTGTTTTTCTTTTTAAGAGGTATGAGATAGCATGGACTCCTATGGCTACTAGACCACTCTCTGCACAGAGTTGTCTGCAGATAGCTCCAACTTGAGGTTATCTGAACCAATAGGGAGCTGGTTACACTCACGTAAACCTTGTCTCCTTGATCTGTTTTTAACGTAAACCTTGCAGAGCAGAAAGTTCCTGCCATGCACGCGCACAAAATCTGTTCCAGGGGACTCCGTAGCTGCTCTTGCCAAGAATATCTTCAATTATTTTAACCTTTTAAAATTTCTTGCATTACCGTGGGAGATGACCACTCCACACATTTCTCTCAGGTTAACAACGCTGTAAAGAGCTCGGCTGGTCAGTGGAATCAGAAAACACCGAAAAGGTCAAAGCATTCAAGAACTGCAGAGGCTTCCCTCTAAATTAGAGTAGCCTGTGACCTTCACTTAACCTTGACTTTAAATGATTGCAAATTAACTTGGGCAACTTAACCTGAGTGATAAAAACCAAATGAATTGAAAGAAGAAACTCTGTCAAACAGCTTTCCATCAATGTCAGGCAGTGTTCTTCAACACACGGTGTACCAGATAGACGTTTATGTCTGTTAGCCTTGCTTAGGGGGTTAGCTATATTAAAATAAAGTCCCATTAGCTTCAGCAGCGCTGAATGGTATATGTGCGCTTGTTCCATAATGCGGTGATCCTAATGAACAAAGGCATATCCAGCTGGGGCTCTTTTTTACAAGGTGTTTTTTTAATCTTTTGGGCTTATGCAGGACTTACAGCTATAATATATGGTGTTTGCATAGCAGTCAGAGCAAGGATTTCAGCACTGTAAATCCATCACCTGCTCTCCGTCAGCCCATTGTCAGTGCGCTGGGGTTCATAGCGAACTTTCTTTGGCTTGAGGAGGACAACATCCACTCTCCTGGACTATTGGAACCAAAAGTCTGCCCATGATTAAATATGATAGACCATGATATGATAGACCATGATTAAATATGATAGGGAGCTCTGCAGCAAAGCACCCTGTGATATTCCCTGCCTTAGAGCAGGTGACTCTCCTGTGACTCCAGCACAGTCAGGAGCAGCGGATGTGGCTGCATGACCAGAGGTTTTGGGCAGACCTGTGCTTGACCAAACTTCTGAGCCCTTATCTGTACCTAGGAGCTGTGGAGTTGGTGACATCCGCCTGGATGGGCTCCCCTTGCAAAATCAGAAATATTACTGAGCCAACCTATCAGCACAGAGGGAAGCATCCTTAACAAGGCATAGATTTGCATGACACTGGTGGCCTTTCTTTCTGGTGTTCTTTCATGTGGCCTTTATTTCCTTTTATTCTCGGCATGGGTACCTACCTCACCCTCTCTATTCAACAACAAGCATGGAGAGGGAGCCATTTGTTGGGGTGCAAAAACAAGAGTTTTTCCCCCACTGTTGTAAATTCATATCCCAGTAACAGCAGTTAAAGCAAAGAGAAACATTTACAGAAAGACCCTGCAAAATAAGTTCTTAACTCCCAATTAATTTTAGAACCCAATTCTTCACTAATTTAGTTGACACTGAGATGGGGAAAGGGGAGGGGAGGGGGAGATAAGTCTTGTCAGCAGCTCAGATTTCCTCAATGCCGTGGTCCAAAAACGGTTGCTCTGTCTTTGATTTACTGTCCAAGAGGATACTCTACTTGCTGAATTCCCATGGAGATGGCCTGATTTCCATAGCAACTGTATTCTCTCTATTGCCTTTCCCTTTAACAGGTAGAAACATACTTACATTCTGAAAATGTTAGATCATTCAGAGCATTTGTATATTTTTGGAAGCCAGTACACTTTCTGGACAATGTGTTAAAATACAGGCACCTTAATTATATTTTTGTATCTCCTTTTGGAATTGGCAGTGACACTATCTTTCATCTCCTGCTCTTAAGATTTGTTATGATGTGAGCATGAAGTTTTCTTTTTTGCTTCCTTTCTATTCTTATTCTTTTGTCATTGCTCCAATTTTCTACTAGATAACCTGCAATGCAGGGTGACTGTTGAAGAAAGCTCTTGGGGAAATGGGAACACTGATAACACCAACTAACAGCAATACCCAAAACGCTTATTGTATATGTCTATAGATAGTTTGATCTGATCTCTCTTCCAAAGATGGATTAAAAATTCATACTGTAACGCAGTACGTTAAATATCGTGTTGACAATAAGTATATGCATCATTTCTCACCAGTTTATTGTGTTTTTAATGGCTTCATGTTTTGATGCTATGTTAACTTAAGGTATCATCTTTTTAACTGTGTCCTTACTCAGATTTATTTCTACTGCTGCTTCCTTCTAAATTAAAACTTGAAGGTGGAAAAAGTACAAATAAAATGCACAAATAGATGGCTTGACTGGGGAGTTTCTTACAGGCATTGTGAGAGGGGTTTTAGGGAATTAAAAATAGGACAGACCTTGCAAACCATCTCCCAAAAATCTGTCAAGGTTACATCCAGGACCAAAAGTCACGGTAATGGACATTGACATAGCGATAACATCACATGCCAGTATGGTTTGCCACGGATTGGACCTCCACGGGCATCATGAGCCGTGTCTGAGAACTGGAAGGTCTTGAAGGGACAGGATTTGTTCCTTAAATGGGATTTGCGGAGGACCAGGGAGTTGCTTTGCTTCAGAAAGCACCTTGCTTATGCACGGCCTGTGTGCCTAGAAGATGACTGGTATTTAGGCTATGCATAGCAACGTGTGGTGCTACAATCAAAGGAAGGAAAGCTGGAAGACGGGAATGCAGATGCTGTGCCTGTCAGGCTGACTAAAAATAGCGAAGAGCATTCCTGATAAGTGAAGCCATTAGGGGAACTTGGAAGAAAGATGAAACCCATGAGAGTTAGGGACTACAAGAAGTGCTATCAAAGAGGGGCTTCCCCTTAGCTTGAGTCACAAGAACAAGGTGCCTGCACTGAAGAGGAATTTCACAGATGACTGTTGCATGCAGCAGTCCTGCCCCAAGCCCTCCAGTGCCTAGCCACCATTAGCAGGCTTCAGTGCCACCTCTCTCTGAGCAAGCATTGCCCTCATCCCATTGAATTGGCAATTAAATAGTCTGCTATAGTCATCTGAGATGCCGTGGCAGTGCCCTAAGGTCCTGGCAGCACTTTCCCAATTCACTGACCTCCATTATGTTCTGAACTGTAGGAGGTTACACCCAAAAATGAGCCTAAAAATTTGGCTGATTTTCCCGGTGACCCCCTAGTCTGACCTTACACCCGAGTTCACATTTTTAAGACTTGGCATGAGCCAGCAGCTGAAATCCAACCCTCTCTCCAGTTGCTACAGGGCAGTTCACCTGCCTTCCCCTCCCCATTAATGCAACCCACGTCCCTTTGGTAGCGCCACCTTCCAACGGGCAACAGGAGGGTTTCACTGGCCCTTGGTGCATGAACCACCCCTCTCTCCTTCCCTCTCCTCTATCCCCCTCCCTAGTTAATGCCAAAAGCCATGGAGGAAAGCATGGCAAATTGAAATAAATGAGAGTGGAGGAAGAAAGCGGGAGGTGAGGAGCAAGCCCCCGTGGACCTGTCACTCTGGCTGCCTCGGAGGCTGCGGGGGGAGACGGGAAGTGTGAGAATCTGGCCAAAGCTGGAGCAAGGTCTGATCCTTGGCAGTGGCAGGAACGTTATTGCCTGTGACCTTCGGAGCACTTAGCACTGATGAGAAATTTTCAGATGATCAAATTAGAGTTGTCATAGGGGTGGGAAGGGCTCAGGCTTGCATGGGAGTAAGGGGGGAGCAATGCAGGGTAAAGGGGGCTGGCGCAAAGACAAACGTGTGTTTGTCTCTGATGAACCAGTGAGGGGCACAGGGCTGCACCTCTCACTCCACCCCAGTCTCTGCTTGCCCTGATTTTCATTTCTGCTGAGGAAAGCACCACAGCAAAGAAATGATGGGAAGAGCACAGCTTAGCTTGCAATCCACATTGCTAAACAAAACCAGCAGCCCTCGTGCTGCCCAGCTTGTTTGGATGGGGGTCTCAGCTGTGTCATGCAACAGCAGTGGCTATGAGAAGGGAAAAAAGGAACTGTGCAGCCGTATCATCTCCCTCTGTGGGCAGAGCAGGGTCGAAGGCACCCAGCCCATGGTGATGGGCACACCTGGCCAGTGCAGAGCCCAGTGCCTGCCCTGAAGCATCTGTGCTGAAACATCTCTGAGCACCCCACACCAGAAAAACAGTTGGAGAAAATTTGTTCTTTGGGGAGTTTCAGAGAGATACCAGCAAAAAAAACACAGAGGGCACTGATTTGTCAGCAAATCTTAAGAGGAAAATATGCATTTGGACAAGAAAGGGATATGAAAGGCCCAGGCGTGCTTGAGTGTCTCCTGTAGGCGGGTTATTTCTGAGTTAATGATGGACTGCTTCTTTTTTTACTTTCCTGGTCTTTCTTGAAAATGCAAACACCCCTAAGAAGTGGGAGAGGTGACTTCCATTTCTCATTTGCTAAAGGAGCAGATGGCCCCACAGATGATTTCTCCTTGTTTCCCTCTGTTGGTAAAAGATGTGTAGCCTACCTCTGAGAATATAATTCCTTGGCAAAGATTTTCCTGAAAAATAGCAAGGAATTCCCTGTATTGTGCTTTCATGCTTCTTTATCATCCTTTTCTTGTTTACAAATTCCCCCTATAATGGCAAGGTGCATAGCTGCAAATGCATTTAGCTGCTTAGAAGGCGTGAATGGTGCTTGACCAACGCTGTCAACCAGAGGCCATCCTATTGAAAGGCTGCAGATATCTGACCTTCACGAGGATCCCGCTGGGGCTCTCTGGGCTCTGCCAGGTGCTTTGCCTGGAAGTTGGCATGTGGGAAGTCAAAGATGACTAACTCTGCCCCTTCAGAGAAGCTCAGTGGTCAAACCCCAGATTTTCCATCTGCATGGGGCCACAGCATGTGTGCATGCATGTACAGTGGAGCAGAGGAAAAACCCTTTAATTCCCCCTTCCTCCCACTCTCAGCATCCCACTCCTCGTCACGTGAAGCTGGCTGGGAAGAGGCCCATTAGCAGCAGCTCTACTGCAATGTCTCTTTAAAAGAAGCGTCAGGAGTAAAGATTTACCTCCAGGTTTAGGAAGACAATTATTGTACGTTAATTAAATATGAAATGACACTTAAGAGCATATCCATTGCCTTAACAGCGACTCTCTGTAATAATAATAATACTTAGCACTTACACAGCCCTCTCCATCTATACAGTGCTTCACAAACATTAACTAATGAATCTGCACAGCCTCCATGTGAAGCTGCTGGTGTGATGGGGAGCGGGGAAGAGGGGACGTATCAGGGGAATAACCTCTTCTTGGCCTGCTGATGCTGCTGCTTTTCAGGCTGCTGCGGTATTAATCTACCCTCCTTTCTGTCAGCCTTACCTGAATTGTGTTTTACTTTGGCACCGTGTGGCAGGTAAGATATGTGATGAAGGACAGTGTCAGGCATCATCACCATGGGGGCAGGAGCTGGCGTTCCCCAGCTCCTTGCATGGTGCTCCGGTACATTGACTGCACTCAAAGCTCCCTTATGCCCCATCACTTTTTCCTCGTGAGGGAAAGAGGCCTCAGTTCAGGAGCTTTAAAGTGGGTTTGACTGGAGCTGGAGTGTGTTGGAGCAGTCATGAGAAATGAGGTGGACATCGGTATCTACAATGTAGGAGTCCCGTACTAGGACTGAAAGACTTATTGTAGCTGGCTATTAGCAAATCACTGAAGGCAAAGCTGTGCCTCACTTTTAAGTAATGCTGCAGGCTTCCAGGCTCTGCCAGAATGTGGTTTTGACCTGAAAACACATCTCTCCTGACCACTGCACTTCCATGACAGTGAACTGTCTTCTGGCAGATGTGCTCATCCTGCCCTATTCGGGCTCCCTCCATGCTGACCCATCCTTCAAGACCACCTCTTTACCCAGGAAGGGAACACAGGTGATAGTCTATCATTTCTGTCATATTTGCCTTCTTCTTCTTGGAGCTGTTTGCATCGTGCTTCCCTTGTTGGAAGAATCAGAAAAGAGAGAAAAAAAAAGCTCCTTTGAAGGCAATTTTTTTAAAAAATAATACTATTACAAAACAAAGTTGTTGCTTCTGTGACACAAGTCCTTGAACAAATTGCTGCTTTCCAAGGGGAAAAGGCACCCAGGGCTGAGCCACGATGTGCTGTTGCTGCTGGCAGTAGTCTGAGTAGAAACCTGCATTGCAAGACAGCTCCTTTTACAGGTCCACCATATATGCCAGAAAAATGTTAATCTTCCAAATGAAAATCCTGCTTTTTCTTCCCCCATGGGGCCTGATCTAACCTTGAGCTATGTTTTTCTCTCTCTGGGACACAGAGGGAAGAGGGGATCACAGCGGGTAGGGTGGATGCTGCTCTGCAGGAGCTTCTCCTCTTTCAGCACTGTCCTGTCCACTTTAAAGGAGGATAAATGGACTTCAGAGATCTTGTCTTCTGCTTTTGCCTTGCACTTGCAGTGCTTTTTACCCCATCTCCCATGGAAGGCCAGGTTCTGCCCCTGGTTTGACTTTCAGGCTATTTTGGGGGGCTATTTTTGCCTATGCTTCCCTAAGAAGAACTGTCAGGACTTTGCATATATTCCCTGGCCCCAAATGCTCTTCCATCCCCGAGCAGTCCCACAGTGCCTGGGACAAGGGGCAAAGGGAGGGAGGAAAGGAGCAATAAACAGTCGTCGGGACTGTTAGCAGGGAAGAAAGTGGTTATCCCTCCCTTTTCATGACAAAGCTTTCTGCATGATCCACTTCCAGACTCTCTTTTTTCCCAGGCTCATTCCTCTTAAAAAGGTAATAAATATTCAAAACATGCTAGCTTAGATTAACAGCTACATGCTAACAGTTTCAGCACCTACAAGGCCAATGGCTGTGTGTATCTGCGAAGCAGTTGTCAAACTGCATTGCTTGTAGCATTTAGGGCTGGTTTGGAAGCAGGTCTCAAGGCTGCACTCTACAAAACACTCTGTATTGGCCAAGGGGGAGAAACAGACAACATGACCTAGAAAAACTTGTCATCTTCAAAGCTCCCTGATTCTGCTGTTATTTATTTAGCACTGTAACCCCACCAGATCAATTTCTAAGTCATTGAGGGTTGTTTTTGTCTTCCAGGAAGGTCTCAAGCAAGTCTCAAAGTTTGAACACACTAATAATTTCAGACATAGTCCTGTCAGCACCAATGGTTTGAAGTATCTTCCCAGATAATTCCCTGGTGGGCTTCTGCAGGCTGCATTTAGATATGAAAATGTCACATTGTGCTTCCAGTAACTTGGTGTAATATCAAAGATCGCCTCTGATATTAAGCAGATTCAGAATCTTTCTGTAGATCACACTTATCTTGGTTTTAGGTATTAAAGACCTCTAGATAAGTCAGTGGGAAAATTTATTTCATGTGTGAGAATTTGCCTGTCCAGCCCTAAAGCTACAGGCTAATGGAAGCCGACGTCAAGTAATTTATTCATGCCTCAGTCCTTCCTGTTTCAAAAACTGCTTTTCCTCTGCTTTTCACTTTGTTTGCAAATGCAACTCCTGACCTAAGGGGCTTCTGTAAGATCATAAGATATCAGTACCTCTGCCACCTTCCTTTAGTTACAGGCAGGCAATGAGGTTGGGCATGTTTGAGTTCAGGTTTCCAAGGGCAGGACTGTTTCACTGGTTCCTCATGAGCAGCCTCTGCATGCAGCATGACTCTGCAGGGCAGTGGCCCCGTCAATGGGCGACTGTGCCCTGTCACCAGAATGATGAGAGGAGATTGGCATGGTGCACACCAAGACATTTACCTCTGTAGAGGATGGGGAGCAAAACATACAGGATTTGGTTCACCCAGGGCTCTTTCCTTTGCACAGCAGCAGTTTTGTGTGGTGTGAGCCCAGGAAAGAGCTGATCCCCCACCTCCATCCTCTCCATCCTCTAGCCCACATGGTCTGGAGCCGGGATCTTTCTCCTCCTTCACGAGTTAACAGATTGGCCATTCCCGGGGAGCGGATAATTTCTTCTTAACAGTAGCCATTTCTCAGCACGTACTTTGGCTGCCAGCTTTTGAAGGTAATTGCATTGTTATTTAGGAAAGTCAAAGGTGCATTCTTCCAGAGAGGCTCTCGCTGCGAGCAGGCAAGCGGAGGGCTGGCCAGGAGACGGCTTTGCCAGCTCCTGTTGCAGCGAGGTGTCACTGCAGGCAACCAGAAGACAGGGATAGATGTACATCTCCCTCCCCACTCACTGCTTTTTTTAACTCCCCAGAGAAGAATCAGTAGAACCCTTTCACTGTAAAATAAAGGTGGACATTGCAACACTGAAAATACGCAACAAAAAAAAAAATGTTTCTTTTCTGCTAAGAAAGTGATGTCACAAATGACCTTATTAAAAAAAGGTAAAATGCTTGTTTACTTAAAGCACTTGTTCAAAGAGAGCAAGGAAAAATGTGGCTTTAGGACATTTTTCTTTCTCCTTTCTCTGTCTTCCTAAATGAGATTGAAATACAGTTTCACATTTGCAAGGCCCAATGCCCTTTCTGCCAAGAAATCCATTGACAGTCCAATCAACAGACATGTTCTGGTTACAGGAATCAAGCATCAGTCAAATGCTTGAAAGCCAGATCCAGCAAATGCAGCAGATAATAGTATTGAAAACAGCCAGTGGGGGAGATGAAAAAGTAATTGGAGTATAGGTAAGAGCTGGTATAAGCAGGATGGATCGGCGTATTGCTGACATGAGAAAGGGAGGAGGCAGAGGGGGAAAGCTAATGAGAGGGGTAGTTCTAATGATGGAAGTAGTTCAATGTGGCAGTTTTTTGTTTTCTGAGGACTGAGAAAAGGATTTATTTGTGCAGAGCCAATTTAGCCCATGGGATTTATATGTCGCCTGTACCATAAGCCCCGACTAGTTTCCCAGAGCAGGTTCAGCTTTAGGGTTTTGCAGGATATATCCATAGCAAAAGGACATATCACATCAATAGGGAAGACCATGGGAGCAGCCTGGCCGTGAACATGCTGATGCCAGTGCCCGCAGTTGGAGGTGGTTTGCAGTGGGAGACCAGAACTGGGTTGGGAACCTTTGTGGGATGCGGTGAGGGGTCTTTGCAGCAGCCCCAGGAAGACAGGGCCACAAACTCCCCAGGGACTCGTTAACGTGAGCAAAGCGTTGGCCTCTGTGCATCAGCAGCTGCCTTGCTAAACAGTCGTTTCAATCTCTGCAAGCCTTAAAATTTGCTGATTTCATCCCAAATGTAAAAAGCTAAAGAAGACAGGAGTGAAAATGAACAGAATAGAATTTGATTATATGGACTATATCTCCTAATATATTCCAGAGCCCTAGCTAGTAAAATACCCTGATTCTGATTAGAACAGTAAGAGCAGGAGAATTACTCACTTCCTATGGGTAACAGGTCGAGCAAATTACCTGAATTACTTTTAAATCTGTAATCCTCTTTGGGGACTCAGCGCTATGGAAATTGAAGAAAGAGACTGTTGATCTTTTATACCATGGTACGTAAACCCTCATTTTGAGACTTAAGTAGGGTCAACCTTCTTCCGTCTCCCTGACCGAGTCCTGTTTATTTTGACATCTTAGATTCACCTTCTCTTTCACTCTAGCCCAAGTGCTCCTTGTCCGGCTGTAGTGCCTGGCCCAGGATGGATCATTTTCAGGAGCTGTTCCTTCACCCGGACCAGGTGCATGAAAGGCAGAGCTGAGAAGGGGGCAATGGAAATAGTAGAGGAGGAACTGAATACTCCATAAAGATGGCACAAAATCTTCCAAAGTAATCCGGATCTGACTTCAGTAAGTGATAAATGAGAGAAGCATAGCACTGACAGGTCAATCAACTATTTATAAAAGTTCATCCATTAGTATTGCAGCGGTGGAAGGAAGAGATGAAGTCAAGGTGCTCTTAGACCTGCAAGATGCACATGCAGTGGTCAGCACCCCAAAATCTACCAGCAAGCATGTATCTCTGTGTTATCACAATGGGGACCAGCAAGACAAGATGAAAAGAAGAGCTAAAAAGAACTTGGGATTATGCAGTGCTGAATTTTAGAATGGATTCCTCTAATCTCTTTGGGTGACTTAATGTGTTTGCACGCTGGTGAAGATACCTATGCACTAAAAGGATGGGAAAGACAGTGGCATGTGTAGGTAGGTACATATGTGTGTGCGTATGTGTGTGTGTACACAGTAGGAAAGGGCATCAGGTTTTGCATCCTCTCGAAAAGCAGTTACTACAACCAGTGAAATGCCAGAAAAGGTTAAACCACAACAGCCAGAAACCACCAAAAAAACCTTAGGAAGGAGCGGAGTGAAATCAGAAAGTCTATTTTTAGGATCACATGTTATGATTTGATTAATATTTCAGGAGGCAGTTATCGTATGCTAAAAAGCTGAAGGATTATTAGTAGCATCTACTGATGTGCCAGCTGTCAGGTTTTAACAAGAGGATCCTGTTCGTATTTTTCCTCTTCGCCTTTGGTCAATTGCCATAAGCCAAAGGTGCAGGGAGGTGACTTGCGCTTGCACTGGGAGAAGAGACTCATTTGAATCCAGGATTTAAATGAAAGTGCCGCAGTAGGGCCCTTGCTGAGGCGGGAAGAAGTATCACACCGCAAACATGTGCAGGAGGAACAGGGTTTAGCAGGGGCATCTCCATCATGTTGCCAGAGTCAGGACCAAACAGGCTTGAGAAGGGGCTACCTTTGGGCTCCAAGTGTTTAGAAGTGTCCTGCGAATTCAGGAGGAATCTGATAAGGGAAATGAGCTCTTTCTCCTTCGTTCACCAATCTCCCGACAAAGTTTCATTCATCTGGCCTGGGAGCAGCAAGGATGCTCTGTGTCAGCGGCAGGTAGGCAGCCAGGGGAATGAAGCAGGGCCCAACACTCGCGAACAGCCCATTTGCTGAAAATTGATAGTCCAAAGTTGCATGGGGAATTTGTATGAATGGGGAAAAAAGAGACAGCTGGTAATTGGGATCGGTGGGTGAAGTGTCAGCCAACAGAAGAAAGGGATACTTTGGTGACAGTGATAAATGCTCGCAGCTTTTGGTCTCATCTGGAGGAGCGAACTGGAGTGAAGACTTTGTAAGAGAAGTAAGAATAAGAAGTCTGATGGATGTTACAGTGGGAAAAGGGCTCAGAAAACAAAAATTCAGTGTTTTTAGGGGGAAGATTAGAGGCAAGTCAGCAGGGTCCTTGCCCAAGGCTGAAAGACAGTGTCATAATTTTTTGCACCCTCAGGAATAAGTCAGCAGGCTGGGAGTGGGATCTTCTGTGCAGTCCCTCCATTTCCGTTCTAGATCATCTCTTAGCAGACTCCAGTCCTAAATGCTCGTGACTTCACTGAAGTCCTTAGACCTGCACGCACCACAGCACCCAAAGAACACTGGAAATCTCCACTGAGATGTCATTGCTCTGTCAATTCACAGGTCACATTGCCCTCAGCAAGCAGCCCTGGGCACCATCCTGTCTTTTCATTGTGGGGTAGTCTCGGACCACCTGTAGCGTTGCTTGGTGGTGCAAGTCCCAGCAATGGACAAGACGGCCCTGCAAACACGGGCTCTTCTCAGCACGGGGGCACTGACACTAAACTATTTTTGTGAGCTATTTTTCTGACCCTCACCAGCATTTCAAAACACACCTTGAGTGCAATTGGCACCTCTGTGCTGCCAATTTTAGAAGTGTTTTGCTTTGGAGGAAGGATTTGAGCACCAAGGTGATTATCCCTCCCCTCCTGGCAGCTTTAGGAGTTGTGCAACCTGCAGGGAATGTCAGAGACAAGCAGCATGTAAAAAAGGGTTTCGGCAAATGCTCTTTCCCAAGGTACAGGAACGTGCCTTTGTCCTGCTCATTTAGGCTGTAGAGGATCATGGCTCCACAAGAGAAAAGGTCCTGGTGAAGGTGCCACAGACATCTCACATGGCCTGAGATTTACTCACAGGCAATTGCAATAGGGACTCATTCAGCGGCCAGCAGTGCATGCAGAGGGCCAGCAGAGCCAGTGGAAGTCAATGTTCACTCCTGTTACCCTGCCCCACGTAGAGACTGATAAGTGTTGTGAATTTTAAAAAATTGAAATTCACATTAGTTTCCTTTAGCTCGTTTCAGATTTTCTGATTAGCTTTACGGAATATTTTTTAAAAGCAGTTCAGCCTCTCTGGCTTTCAAAGTAACAGCCCTACCTCCCGGTCTGGATTGCAACAAGAATAAAATAAAACCAAGCCCTGTATGTTTGCAGGGAAGGGATGCAGTGTCCATGGAGGGTGACACTGCTCTGAGGGCCCCTGTGATGGAGCCAAGCGTCAGCCAGGATGGAGAATTTCTCGCTCTCACCCTCCAGTGGTTCCTTATGGCCCCTCCTGCACACGTCAAAGTGCAGGGCCGGTCTAGAACTGGGGTCCTAGATGCTACAGCATCTTTTCTAGTCCTATACATCAAGTTTGCAAACTTTAACCTTCCCACCTCCTTTCAGAAGGTTGTATCATAGAGAATCATACAAGGCAGCGGATCTGGATATATTTCTACAGAAACAGGAATATTAGTGCAAAGGTCTTATTTTCTATTTCCTGAAGGAAAGTACAGCTAGGCATGTCTAGGCATTTGCAAGCAACAGATCTCAAACCGATTTCCTGCATGTGGGTGTAAATCAGGGGTAGTCTCAGTGGGGTGAACTCAGCATCTTCCTGATCTTTTGATGCCTAATCCAGATTCCCCTGAAACCAGTGAAAAGATGCAGCTGACTTCACTGGTCTTCTATCAAGCCCTAAATGCCTAGTTTTAATATCCATAAACTACCGTAAAACAATCCAGAACTCCCCTGTTCCACCCTAAGCTCTGCCAGCCACCTGCCATTTAATTTTGCATGACACAATTATCATTTTTAATAATATCACTGCATTTTCTTGGCTAAAGGGCCTCCAGAGACCCTGTCTGAAAGGAAAGCTTCCCATCACCTCTTCTCCATGCCTGCAGGTGTATCTGTATCATACTAAGCCCTTCCTAAGCATCTCTTCAAAGGCACTCACAGCCTCATCTCCTCTAATCTAGATGCACTTTTGACATAGCTAAATAATTATGCAATTACATAGTAAACTGGTGGTGGGAGATATGGAAGTGGCAAACCTCTGTTCTGGTGATTAAAAACACAGTAATCCCGTCTATTGTGTGAGACGGCAGAGCTCCCCCTGACAGCTTGAAACAGAAACTTAGGGAACCTGGGCGCTGAATGGGCAAGAGACTGGTGCAGATTTCTGGGAGATGAACCTCCCTCACTCCTTTGGGACTTTTTCCGACAAGTCACACCACTCATCTGCTGGGGCAGGACAGGGACCAACAGAGTTAACAGCCTGAGCTGCTATAACCAGAGGTGATCAAACGCCACCGTGGCAAAACCTCCACCAGTGATTACAACCAGGAAACAGAGCTGCAAGACGGAGATTTGTCTCAGGGGATGTAGCCCTCTCCCACCATTGACATTTCGGTTTTAGGCTGTTGATTGTAACAGTAGGGGAGAGGAAAAAATGCTATTTTTTCTACTTTCTTCTGAATGGGGGGGGGGTCCATGTTTTTACTGCCTGGCAGGAACTAACGTGACGTGTTTTTTTTCCTTCTCCACAAGTAGTGACAATGCATTGCCACCAGCAGTGTGTCCCAAGTGGCGGGGAACGCATGGTGACAGCGGACTGACTTTATGTGTTGCCTTGCAGGGAGATGGCCTGGCAGCGCTGCTAGGCAAACACGCTGCAGCTTGAGGACCTGCGCTGCCCCCGCCGAGGGGAACAGCCAGGGCTGGCCTCGGGATCAGAGGACAAGGAGGATGCTGCCCTGCAGCGCACAGACACCTCTCCCAAAGCAGCATCACTTACCAGGAGGCAAAATGGGCAAAATTGGCCACCAGACGCAATCTGGGTCCCACGCCACCTCCACTTCACCAGGTGTTACCAGGCACGTTTCCTCCGAGCCCTTCTCTCTCCTGGGATAAGAGCAGAGTGCCGCCTGCAAATGTGGACTGACATGGCAGGCAGTGCTGGCAGGTGCAAACTAGATATATTGCATCCAAGATGATACATCTTCCCATTTAAATCAACTCACTAGCACACATAGCCCCCGATCTGCAGAGAACACTGTTTGGATGGGGTATTTTATTCAGGCGGCGTATGAAACTTATTTTTTGTTGAATTTAGTTTTAATTAATTGTACTGCCAGGGGTGAGCTGAAATGGCCTCTATTTCTAATTTTTTCTCCCCGGAGTGGATGTCCTTAAATTCCTTCCTATAATGATATGGTTGTAGCCTGTAAAAAGCCAGTGTGGATTTATTATTCTGCCTCTTCCCCTGTCCCTTCTAATCCTAGAGAGAACATTGCAATGACTGCTGGTTAGAAAATTAGTTAAGCGAACTGTGTACTGTATTCTCTGCTTGTATTGCTCCTTATTAAGGAGAAAAGATAATATAGTTCCCTCTCACCCCTCTGCTCACCCCGCATTTCATCTAGAGCTCACATTGAGAGCATTTGAACTGGTATTGCAGCTTGCTTGCAAAATGCTGCATATCTCAAGGCCCTTAGAATAGCTCAACTTTTGGTGCAAAATGCAGCATGCAGCATCAGATGTGCAGAGAAAGGCAGTGGAAAGATGTGCTACTGATGCAGTGGTTCTAAAGAAACAAGACTGTCAGTGTTGATTCTGCATTAGGCAAGCAGCAATCTATCACCCATCTCATACCTGAGTCCTGCCTCTGCAAAGAGTTAAGTTGCAGTTGCAACCTGCAAACACCTGCAGTTTTCCTTTGGGCCTATATGGCTGCAGTCTCCCAGTTAAATGTGCTTGACTGATGGGTAGTACCATGGTGAAGAGCTCTGCCCTATCTAGGCAGTCCCTAATTCAAGGAAGCCCTGGAAGAAGATGCTCTGCAACCTGGCATCAGGACACTGCCTGCTATGGGTGGCTTCTTCATCGGATACTCCATGCATCAAGTTTGGAGATCAGAAACACAGGGCTGCAAAGGGGGTCTTGTGTGATATAGCTGACCTCTTTAGCAAAGTGTGCACAAGGCACCTATAGCCTACATAAAAATATGGTCAAAATTGAAGTAAATCTGTTATGGGTAGAAAACCAGAAAAGAAAGCCCTGTAAAACATCATTACTATACAGTTAAAAGTGTATTCTGCTTGTCTGCATGGACCAGGTAAGGGGAAAGAATTTTCCTGAACTAAGCCAATTTATTGCACAGAAACCGTTTTAGAAGAATATCTGACAAAGGGATAGATGAGCCTGTTACGAGGATACACTCCCAGAGAACTAAAAGGACAGCACCAAGGAAGGCCAACCTGATAGGAATGGAGAACTATTAAATGAAGATACTCTTTGTGCTCCAAATCCAAATATATCTCATGCAAGAGCAGATCTTTCTAAAATAAATCCCCATGACAGATGAAGGATTTAGGCACAGCCAGGTTGTCTGTTTAATGAATTCCCAGCATTTACCCCACTGAGGGAGGACTCAAACGTCGCATTTTAGAACCTTTTCCATGTGGATTAGAGTAGTTGCAAATGACAGAAAACTAATTTTTCCTCCGAACTCTTCTTTAGAGCTTATCTGTTCTACTTTTTTT
>VZSV01000119.1:1498474-1631478 GCA_013398735.1 Nothocercus julius
TGTGAGCCTATTTATGTATTTTAGACCACTAGTCTTTGAACATACCTGGAAAACCTTGACTTGGAGAAGAAGCAATTGGTTTAAAATGAAGTTACTCATCCCGTCCCATATCAGGTT
The DNA here is from genome assembly GCA_013398735.1 of Nothocercus julius. NCBI lineage: Eukaryota > Metazoa > Chordata > Aves > Tinamiformes > Tinamidae > Nothocercus > Nothocercus julius. Next base: position 1,498,592 of record VZSV01000119.1, read on the forward strand.
ATATCCTATCCCACAGGAACATTTTTCACCTGAAGACCCAGGCCCTTCATGGTTTACTTTTGCCTTGAGCCTGGCCTGATAGCAGAGTGTTTCTGGACTGATGGAAAAAATGTAGGTTCAGTGGTTTATCTGATCACCAAGAAGAAAATAAAAAAGAAAGATACAGGTGAATGCAGAAGAATGGCATTTGGGCTGCACAGGGTGTCAGCAGCCTTCCTGGAGTAACAGACCATATGCCAAAATCCTCTGTGCAATGGGATTTGCAGTAATTTCTTTCTTTGATTTCATTTTGGAAGTGTCCCCCTGCCATCAGCACTGAAGTTGGAGCATTTAACAGTTGACCTCCGGTCACAACAGATGACCAGCCTTGTGGCTAACCTCACACAAATCATAAGAAACAAGAGTTTGAGCCATCTTTTAGGTTTTATTAATGAACTCGTCCACCTTACACTTGACAGGGAGACTGTCCTAGCCTTTTTTCCTTAGAACAAAATTGAAGTCTTCAGTGCCTCTAACTCTAGAGCCACAAGATAGTCCTGGATATTTGTACTTGAGTTTGCCATTTGGCTCAGTTTTGCCAAAGAAACTCCAAAGAGACTGATATGGCCTGAAAGCCCTAACAAACACTCAAGTCCTGAATGCCAAAGTCTCCATGTGAACCTGATACTGTGCAGCCCAGACTCCTAGTGTGGAGTTTTTGTTGAATTTTGTTGAAGCGGTTGTCGTCCAGGTCAGCATCCTGCAGTCATGAGAGGCTGGCAGCTAAGAATATCCCAGCTTAAACCCAGACTGAAATTGTTTTCCCTAGAAGTTGGCAGGTGCAAGATTTTCTTCCTACTTGCTGGCTACCAAATTCCTGTTCTCCAGGAACCACAGCTGATACAGTGACCCCTGGGAGGCCCAATGATTAGGAAGTGGGGTCATGCTGCTCCCTCTGAAAGGTTAGATCTCCCTTAGCCTTTGGTTTCCATCATCCCTGTGCAGAGGTTTTGATAGTCCTTTAGGTGTTCTAACTGGCTTTAGGTGTCTGTTTTTGGCACCTGAGTCTTTCCCCTAGAATCAACATTGATTACAAGAATCTCCTCTTAGGATTCACGGAGCTAATACACACTGGGGAATCTACTAGGCTAAAACCACACCCAGACCGGATTTGCTTTAGGATTAGCACTTCTGTCTGTCTTCATCCTTAACCTTGTTTCCTTTCCCTTGGCACCAAGCAATTCTCTTTCCCAGCCTAAGCAGTGCAGGAGATGTTGGGACGAGGTGTTAGCAGCCATCCAAGTGAAGAGCTGCTTTAAATCCAGGCTGACTTTTTGACTTCTCTCCTGCTCTCCTGAGCCAGCAACTATGGATATTTTTCATCTCTGATAAAGCAGATTAGCTGCTGGAAATGTCAGATACAGGCTACAGATGGCTGCACTGTGGGGAAATATTTCCTTGCTAGCCCTGGAAGCTGTTGAACACTGAACCCCAAGAGAGACGCACCACAGTCCGTTGCATGAAGTGACTTGGCCTGTGAGACTATTAATGCAGAAACACTCCTGTGTGTTCTGTTCGGTGAGGTTGGCTAACAGCAGCGAATCAAACCTACAGAAAGCCTTGTGGAAGGAGGTGGGGTGGGTTTTTTCTTTCTCCCACTTCCACTTCTTTCGTTTTTAATTTTGGTAATGGATCAGAGTCAAATGAACAACATCTGGCAATTAGCACATCTCTTGCATAGCTCCGATCCGCAACCAAGTACTGAGTGTTTGCCTTTATTTTTAAATGGGTGGCTGTCAGAGAGAATTAAATGGTGCCTAAAGAAGCACACAGACATTATAATTAAAGGCACGCCAACCTTGACAGGTAGCTGGGAGTGGAGTTCAGATTTTCAACTTTTCATGGGAAAGGGGCCGTCAGCATGTGCATGTGCTTTTAAATTCCATGTGTTTCCCCGGCTGATCTATCCCCAGGTGCTTTTTATACACCCGTACTTGCAATTAATTGTCTCTTTGTCTGCTCTGTTTCATCAGCAATCCAGACCAGTATTTCAAAAAAAGAGCACTCTTTAAATCTAGGAATAAAACTGGAATCCATTAGCTGTGACAGTGTGTGCTTCTGTGGGGCTTTGCTGTTAACAAGGATAGGAATGATTTAATGGAAAACAGAACGGGGAGCATAAACCTGCCAGGGCACTGAGCATCCTGAAACCATGTAGTCTGTAATCCTGGGCAGATACCTTCTAGCTGGGAACAAAATGCCTGCTGCTTTGAGCACTTTCCTGCCAGACCTCATTCTTCTGACCGCGGTCCTCCTACTCCAAGATATCTCGTCCTGCTCCGTCTCAAACCGGTCCAATCCTCCTCACTTCAGCTATGACCCATGCACTTCTCAAGCTCAGCTGACATTTAGGGTCAAAGGTTCAAAAGACCCAATGAAAACTGGGTTCATCTGTTATCTGCTCAACTTTGACTGCAGGGACTGTTGAAGGACTAATACCATAGAAATAGGCTAATACCATAGAAACTCCTGCACTGAGAGGATTTCAGGTCCTGCGACTGCCAATCCAGCACTTTCCAGGACACATATGGTGGAAAACACAAGTTCTCAGGCAATCTGAGGGATTGGTTCTGTCCTTACAGCGGTGAGTAGAGCTGGAGGACAGAAAGACTTTGCTGCTCTGGAGTTCCTATGCTGTTTCAAATCTGAAAGTCCGGACATTTTGCTGGAGAGTACTTGCAAGGAGATTGGAGTTTATCCACAACATCTTCCTCTCTAAATCCACACCTGCCACATTCTTTGGTTACTTAGTGGTTTTACCTATCTGTAGATTTAAGTTGGATTTTTTTACCAGGTCTAGGAGCCCAGACATTCCAACAGGGATGGCTTCAAGTAAGATAATGCTGAAAAATCTGGCTCTTAAATTGTCAAGTAAAGATTACAAACTCATTCCACTGATTCTTGCAGTACCTTCACAGTACTAACTTTGCTGACTGTGCTTCCTGAGATTAGCACATCCTGGTAGCGTTGAACCACAGAGCACATTACAAACATGCTTCTAGCTGCCCATCCTTGACGGCGGAAATTTAATATTAATTTGGTGCAACTTCGCTTCGCTTCCCAGGGGCATAGAAAAGGAGTTAGGAAAGAAGGAAGAAGAAACACAAGTATGGAAAAGCAACTGCAAGGCTCATGAGTACCTGAAGTTGGCTACCTTCTCCCCTGCTTGCAGCCACTAGTAAAATTTATACCCCATTTCAGAGAAGCCAGGAATCACCCATCCTCATGTGCATCCAGGTCAGCACCCTCATGCCTCCTTACTGCTGCAAGAGGGAGGTGGGACATTCAACAGGTCAGAGTTAACCTAACCCTTCAGCATGATGAAAAACCCGCCTGTCCTGTGACCATCAGGAGAATGTTACGGGTCACTTGGGCACTTGTACTGGCTTTGGCTAGCGAAGATGAGGCATCAGAGAAAGGCTGATGGGTGGCACTGTATTAGGCAGCAAACCCCTCATTTGCCTGCTGCAAAAATGACTTCAAGGAAAGATGAAAAATGTCCGAAAGTAAATCTGGGGGGAAATACATTAAGGGGATGGTGCTCTCTCTGTCCCACACCTTGTGGCATCCTCCCACAGGACTCCCTTACCTTTTTCATTTGACTTCATGGATTTTTGTCTTCCTTCTCTCCCCTCCTTTGCTTTCTCTCCTCCCCAGTCCCTCTCCTTGTCTCTGATGGATGGAAGCATTAGTGGAATCACTGTAAATAATGTGTAAAGTTAGAAGTTACAACAAGGTATCTCATTAAAGCCGCTTCACTCATCTTACTTCCCAATTAATGTTTAAGGCTTCGCTGGAATGCAGTGACAATATGTCACAGCATATCATTGTGGCAGGCGACAGGAAGTTAATAACCCACTGGCCCTTAAAGAAGCCTTTAATGTCAGCTGCAGAGGAGTAAATAACATTGGTCTCTTCCTCCCTCCCCTCGCTTCTCTTTCTTTTCCTCTTTTAATTTGCTGCAGGAATGAAAGAGTTTGTGCTGAAATAACATCATTATCTCATAAACTCATCTTCCCGCAGAGACGGAGCACAAAAGGTGTCGCCCAAGGGACTCTGCGATTTTCAGCGTCATGAGAAAGTTGCTCCAGCTCCCCACCCTTATAAATATGAGAAGACATGGAATGATTGCCTTCATCACTCTTTCCTTGCTCCCTTCTGGTCTTCCTTCTTTTTTTTTAAAAAAAAAGAAGAAATGTACTCATCCTTCTTTTCTTATTAATTTCTCCCACACATACCTTCAAGCCCCAAGCTTTGGTGTAGTGGAAACTTTCCTTTCATGTGTAATGGTTTTATCTATCACTGTAACTTTCTTCCCTTGACGAGGCTGCTTTCTGGGGGACTAGTCATCTTTGTCTTTCATTCCTTTAAATAACTTTTCACTTTGAGTGTAACTGCTGTTCTTTACCCCTCTGTTACCACATGATGGGGCTTGAGTCCTCCTGGAGTTCAGCCATCACAGGCTCCAGATGGAAGGGATCCAGAGTGATGCCACTGAAGTTAAAAAAACTGCTCTGATTCACCCCAGTGCTGCCAAAAGTGTAAATTGAGGTCTTGGTTTCAGAAGAGGTGCTGTGGAATCATCAGGGCCAGTTGGATCCCCACTGTGAATGATAAAATCTGTTAATCATGCTGCAATAGGAAATAAATGACCCAATACACCTTTTGTAGATATATTTCTTCCACGAGGAGAAAAAAAAAAATGTACGATACATCATTTATTTTGAAAAAAAAAAAGCAAGAAAAGTGGCTAGAACTCAGAGAATGAATCCTGGGAACTGCCAGCCCAACTCAGCCACAGATCCAGTAATTCACATCAGGTACATTGCATATGAGTTCTTCCAGTATCAACTTTCATGTGTACAATGAGTCTAAAAATGTTTGCTCCCCACATTAAAGCTTATTGCTTTAATGTTTGGAATGGTCTTTAAAATTTCAGGCTAAAGAGTCCAATATTGTGCCTACACAAGTACATATTCTACTTGTTGTGTAAGGGTCATTTTATATATATATATGTCCCTGGAGTTCCTTTCCTAGAAGACTAAGAAAATTCAGGATGAATATCAAGAGGAGGCTCCCAGCAGTGTGACACTACCTGTTATTGCAAAAACTCCCAGAAGAAAAGCCAATATGTGAGGTTTTTTTCAGTGCCTTTAATCACCAAAATGTGGAAGCTGGTGGGATTCAAGAGAATAGGAATGGACAACTAACCTGTGTCACATGTCAGGATGAGTGGGCCATGAAACATACACTGAACATGAAGCGAGTTTAAGAGAGGGCCTCAAGCAAGAGAGGACCATGGCTCTCACGAGTCCTAGTGCAGATGACAGAAGGGTGATCATCTTGCTGGGTCTTAAAGGAGACAGTTCTTGATCTCAGCGACCTTGGAGACAGACTTTGGCTCACAAATTGGAAACCACAAGTAAATTGAAGGAGATGGACCTAAATGTCCCATGGGAGACCTCAGTAAGGTGGAAATTAAGAGAGCCTTATCTTACGACGACCATGGGCATCTCACACAGGCCGAATTCTGCCACAAGCCCAGTGTCATGGTAAGGCCCTATAACACGTCTCAAGCCCTGTCTAGATCCAGACCTTTCTCTCTTCTCTCCATCAGGCCACCTGTAAAGGGGACTTCTTCAGCCTTACAGTTCTGCTTCCCCACACTGCTGGAAGCTCAACAAATTGAGTGTTCATACAGTGCTTTGAGATCTTTCACGAAAGGCACTGCAGAAATGCAAATGTGCTCAGTTCCTTCTCCCTCTCTTCACTAGCTCAAATACATTATCGATTTGCTCGTTTAACAGGGGCCACTTGTCAAAAGTATAACAGCATTAGCAGCACTTGACGTAATAGGGGAAAGGAGAGGTCTGTAAGTTTAAGTTTAGACAGCCTTGTTTGACTTAGTTAATTGGTTAAATATATTCAGTTACATGTGAGGCTTCAGATTTTCAGCTCCAATAAGGTATAATATTAATTTTAATTAAAGCTCAACAGAGTTGGCCAAATATTTCTATTTTCTGAGTATTCTTCTTAATCATATAATACGTATTTTGATATAGCAGGGATTCTGGTTAACAATAGAGGCCTGGAACCTTTTTCTTGAGCATTAAGAGGTCAATGAGGAGCTGGAGAGGCTGACCTTGAAGAGAAGTGAATTTTTTAAAAACTTCATAAGCTAAAGGAGAAATAGGGTGGAGCGAGGATAAAATCCCCTCCTCTTCAAGAAAGGATTAACCTATGTCATTCCTGATGGTTTTTTTTCCGACCTTAGATAATCCCTTATGTTCCTTTCTGAAGATCTGCATCTATTACATCATGTAGGACAAGCAACATCCGATAGACTGCCCTAGTCAAAATCCCAAGAAATTGCAGATTCCCACCACAGCCCGCAGAACACTTTCAGAGTCAAGGCTCTCTTAGTTCCCACCTTTCAAGGACTCCCATGGGACACTGTGCTCCAACTCCTTCTCTTTGGCCCTTCTTTGGGGGTGAATATTTGTGCCTGGGGGCTGCTCACAGAAAGGGCAGATTTGCAAGCAGATGTTTCAAGCGTCCAAGAAAATTCCTTCACCTCTTGCCCAGAGAGGCTTCAGCCTGGCTTGCTCTATTGCTGTCATCCTTGGGCCACAGAGATCTTCATCCAAAGCTCAGCTGTAGCTATATGAGGAATGCACAAGCCCCAGCACCACCATCAGACTCACACAACTGGAGCAGATTTACCTGACCTCTAAAGCATCGCAGGGCAACCAGCAGGTGTTCAGCAGTGGGAGGTGGCTACCTCCGATGAACCATGTTGACGTAATAATTGCAAGAGTTGGTATTGCCTTCTTAATGACAGCAATTGAAGTGAAAATACAGCACATTAAATTTGCACATTAAAAATAGAGCACTGCTCCCATGAAGCAGCAGCTGCATTTGAGGACTTTTCCCAGTGCAGAACTCGCAAGACCGCCTCCCTGGATTTCCTGCCAACTTCCCACCCCTCAGCTTTGCATTTCAATTATTTCCCCCCCCCCCTTTAAATGCAGACTCAAAGATATGAAAGAAGAAAAATGGAATGCAACTCTTGTGCTGCCTACTAACTACAGTCTGGATTTCTTTATATTACATACACAAGCAGTCAATTAAAAAGATGTGTGATTTTTCTTTTACAGTGTTGAGATCCAGCTCTGCAAGCCTTTAATTATCTGTATAGGTGGAGCCAGGACTGGGAGAGGGTGGAAACAGCATCTTTTTTTTTTTTTTCAGCAGATTTGCCCCTGAGAGCTTTCAGTTCAGGTATTTTGAGCCTAGTGATAAAAAATAGCTCCTTTTCCATGTCTTTTCTACTCCTTTCCCCTGCAAGACCATTAAGCTTCTATCCTCTGACTTTCACAGGACCTGAATGCCAAACACAAACATAAGCATTTTGTGAATAAGGGCCTCAGCTTGGCCCAGGGGTTGTACCTTATCTGAAAGATGAGTTTGTACATCTTTAGAGTATTTATCCCTGGTAAACGATATCCCTGACACGGCTGATAAACATCCACACCACCTTCCACTGGTGCACTTCTAACTATATTGAATGGCACACATACCCTATCCTGACCTCTTATCATCTACTAATTGCACGTCTATCTGCCCTTAGAAAAAATACGGAAAGGTATCTGTAATGCAAGGCACAGTGATACATTTATTCCTTAGGGCTCTGTCAGGAATATCCCATGAGTCTGAAGGATGTTCCAGGTGAATTGTTGTCCCTACTCTTCCTCTAGTCCTCAATCCCTTCTGCCCCAGAAAGACCCCAGGCAGGTGGGACTCACCACGTAGCAGCCCACAGGGAGAATCCTGATGCCTCGTTCTTGTTCAGGGGGTCAGCAAAGCCTGTTATGTTCTTGAGGGAGTTCGTCATGAGGCTGGAATGGCGTGAGACATAATTATGGAATAACGCATGTTCTTCTCTCACAAATTCCCTCTGCTCTCTAAATTAGCTGTCATGTCACAAAAAAAAAAAAAAAAAAAAAAAATATTGTTCAGCAGAACACGCCTGTTGACCTCATAGCAAAAAAAAAAAAAAAAAAAAAAAAAAAAAAAAAAAAAAAAAAATTCTGTGTTCCACAATCCGTCCACTTAACTGTAACAAAGCAGCGCTGATCTATCAAACCCACAGTGAGATCAGCTAATGATTGCTGAAATTACCAAATCAGTCCTGCTTCCCAGCACCCTGGCCTATTTCTGCACCTTCAGTCATCCCTCTGCCAGTGGCTTGATGGGGAAAGGGCCGTGTCAGAGGGCACTAAGGGTTGCACCCAGTCTCCGGGCACATTTCCACGTTGCCTCGCAAAGCTATTCTTCTAAAAGTGTGGTGCTGAGGCTGTGGGTTTATGCCTTTTTTCCTGCAAGGGGGTGACGGACGCTGGGAAGGGATTTGGGCAGTCACTGGAGGCAGAGAAGAGAAAGTAGCAGAGCTAAAGCCGGCAATAAAATACCAGCAGAGTGCATTGTTCCTGGTCCTCGATTATGCATTTAACTGCATTACTAAGCACATCTTTTTTTTTTNTAGCCGCTCCTCGGAAGTGCAATCTCGCTGCTATTCAGATACAATGTGGCTTCTATTCTCTCTCCCAGTTTTAATTATGTGTCCGCCACTGCTCCTTCTCCAAGCTGGCGGGCTCTGAGATTCATAATTTCAGCCTGACACCATAGTAACCACTTAGTTTGATTCAAGACTCTAATGTCATCACTGGCTGGTCTTGAAAAGAACAGGGAGAGAGGGTGTAATTTGAAGGCAGCATCACATAGAAACTGCAATTATTTCTCCCTTTCAGAGGGAAATGTAAACAAAAGGTCATTGCTGGTCAGTGCTCTCCACTTCTATCCTCACACACCAACATGCTGACTTTTTTTGTTGATTTTTTATTTCCTCAGCTACCCACATTCCTCCACACCTGAGCAGCAGGCAGTTATTGCCCCTCGGAAGGGCCAGGAGCCAGGACTCCTTGCCTGGGAGAACTACTTTAGTATCCGAAAATGGCCCCAGGCAGTTTATAAAGTCCATCCAGGATGCCATGAAGGGCTGGAGGGGACTCTGTCTGCTGCAGGCTGCAGCCTCAGCAACCCTCCTCCATTAGGTGCTATAACCAGGCACTTCACACAGGGCCAGACAACACCATTATCTGCTTTCCTTATTCGGAAGGGAGTTGATTCAAAATCTTTCTTTCCTTCCCCCACACAACTCCAATTTTTTTGTGTCGTTCCTTTGAGTCAAACACGTGTGTCTCATATCTGGAGGTCAGGCTCCAGAGATGACTCTCTAGAACCCGAATTCCTCCCTGTCCTCCACCAATGCACAGGACTGCCTTGTGGTCATCACTCAGGCTTATAATAAAAGAGTTACAGGGCAATAAAGCCACAGCCCAAGTTATTAGCCTGTGGTCTCTGGGTTGCCATGTCTCTGGACACAACCTTACTCTGATCCCACCAGGAAAGACAGAGACACATAAGGGGAATATAAGCAAGATGGATGAATGTGTGTCCACGGTGGAATACGATTCACTCAGCAGCATTTGCTGCAAACCCCGCTGCACTAAATGAAGCTCTCTTGCCCTCTCCCAATGGCTCGGTGATAGAAAGGAGTTAAGTGAAAATAAATGCTCATATCAAATCACAGGTATTGATTTTCCGAGCTAGTAAATGAAGGCTCTTTATCTCCAATGGGAGATTGAAAGTCTGTGTGCCATGCTTTGCTCCATTTTCATAAAAAGGGAGGCATGGTGGAATTATTTTACCTGGCTTCTCAGAAAGTACGAAGGGAGCAGATCCTCCTGTCAGTGACAAGAAGTATCAATCAGCAATAACTCAAAGAAAATAATGGAGCCATTAGGGATTGACAATGGGATAACAAGCCAGGGATGCGACCTTCCGGCACAGACTCGTCCTTCGGCAAACATGGCAGTGACTTTCCTGCATCTCCTTACTCCTTTCTCCCTCTTTGGTGATGGGGATAGATGGAAACCGGCCCTTCACAGTTTAACTTTGCTTTGCTAGAAGTTAAGGTTACATCTAAATAATTTAAGTATACTGGTTGGTTTAAAACGAGCACAAGGGTTTCATGGATTCTTATGTCACTTTTAGTGCTACTGAGTTGGAGTTGGACTTGATATTGAAATTGCAGGTACAATACATTTGATAATCTGCAGAGATGCCATAAGGGGAGCTGACCATGGCCTTGGGAAATAGTTTAAAACATCAAAGCTGGTGATGCAATGTGATGCAAGTCACCGTCACAATAGTCCTTTTGGGAACTGAACCGCTTTTTGGTCAGGACCATCTACATAGGCATGTCTTGAAGTGAAAAAGGTAAACTTCTGCATCTGAGATTTACAGATCTGTGTTCAAACCGTCCATGTCATGCGGCAGTTACCCATCTTATCAGGCAATTTTATGGTTCTAGCAATCCATCTCTGCAACCCTCCACCCATTTCACTATGCAGTCAACCCTGATGAATTTTGTTGCTGATATTTTTCAAAGTGGAAGAGATCAAAGATATAAAAATAAACACAAAGAAGCAAGCTACTAAAAAGCAGGCCCTTCAACTTGCTGCTGAAAACTGATTCTTTTGGTATAAAATTGTGCTACTTGCTGCATTTACACTCCCTGCCTTTCAAAGCCCTTCATACCAAGACAAATATCAGAAAGGATCCAGTTTACCTCACAGACAGGGTGAAATAAAAGGACAGATGGATTTCAGCCAGAAGTGACTTTCACATGATTGTGGGATAATTAGGAGAAACACGCATTCTTGACTGGGATCCTGGCTACCCTCTATATCCCCACATTATCAATCAGATTTCCAAGCCCTGAGCGCAGTGTCACGTTTTCTAGGGGCAATACCACTGATCTCAAACTCTGAGGATTCCCTGTGCTGCCATAAAGAGACATCAGATGCTATCTGGAGTTCAAGAAAGGCTTACATGGCTGGAGGTTATTGCCCTGTCTGCCTCTGCCCTGACAATTACTACCAAATTCTGAGTCTATTAGTTCAGTGGAGAAAAGTGCATGTATCCTTTCTTGGATTTTCCAGCACTGATACGTAATGAATGAGAAAACTGACAGTTGAAAGGGTTTCCACTGGATAAGAGCTTACGTGAAAGACGATCAGAGGCACATTTGCCTCTTGATTATTAATGGTTGACTCTAAGTGGTGGGAACTGACCAGCTGTTTCCAGAGTAGCCCTCATGTATGTTCCAAAGGCTGGGAAGAAAATCTACAGTATAGGGCAAGCAGATCAGACACTGTCCCCACTAGCCCTTCTTCCATCAGGTATTGAGCATGGTCCTTTTGGTAACATTGACTTGATGTCAGGCTCTCAAAGCGGTCTTCTTGCTGTGCAGTTGCAAAGCAGCACTGTGATAATGAGAAAAACAGTTTTGTAACCACACGCTTTGAAATTTACTCTAGTATGTCTTAGTTCCTGTGTAGTCCTTCTTAAGCTGGTGCAAGAGCATCTTCCGTGAGCTCAAATCTACTCAGGGAGGTGGGCACTTGAAATAAATAATTTGAACAAGGCATTCTTTTGTAGGTCTTGACTGAAGCAGTCAAGTCACTCTTGTCAGAGCCATAGGGCAAATAGGAGAGATTTCCTTTTTTTTTTATTCCCAGTAGGAAGGTTGAACATACAGCATTGTGTTCTGTTTTGGTAGGATTTTGATTTTCATGATGACAATCATTTTATGCCACCAAGTTTTCTTAGCTTCCTTTTCTACCTTTTTCTTTTTTTCTCTTTTGTAGTGGAGGAAAAGGACAGGTTGCTTTTTATTATTATTCCCCCACTCACATGTCTGAGGCATCTTTTTCAATAATCTTCTCACCGCAACAAGCGGAAACATTGCCCTGCACAACCTCTCCATAAAGTGTGAACATCAATCCTCTCTTATTAAGCTGAAGCTAAAATGCTCATAGACAAAGTGTTAAAAAGAAGAAAGCATCCACACTGTGGTAGAAAAGGTAAAATGCAGTAATTGTCCAAACCTTTCAAGGAAGAATATCTCAGTGGGGAGGGGAGGACCTTTTTCCTTTCTCTGGCAAATTGCCATAAAACTCCAGGAAAGCTCACTACACCAATATATATTTATTTTTAGGCACAGAATCTCCTTTATTGGCCTTGATTCCTGCAGATTTGTTCCAAATGCAGAGAGGAGAAGCAAATGCCTTTCCCTACCCAGCTTCCTTCACATGCTATCCCTATCTTATGCTGCTGCTCTTTCTGAGTGCTTTTAAATCTGATTTATTTGCAGTCTCCCAAAGTTAAAAAAAAAAAAAGAAAAAAAAAAAGCATTCCCTTTAATGTGTACATGGCAACAAGAGGGAGAACTGGAGCATGTGTAGACATATAGGGTGGAATAATCTGATTAAAACCAGCCTTCTAAATCTAAGCTAGTCACCCAAAGCTCCTTTCTTATTGCCAACAGACATCTCATCAATATATAGTCAATGGAGCCAGAGGTGCAATTCATCTCATTCCAAAGTAGATGCCTAAAGTAGGTCAAATGAATCACATCCTTAAGAGCCTATTTCTCCCCATTGATTATAGAGGGATCCTAGCATGACTAACACGTTTGTAGATACTGAAACCAAAGTTGACTGAGATGACTTTTATCCATTGCACAAGGCAGCTTGGTGCTTTTGAATCCTCACCTGAGAAGCTCTTCTTCCCTGATGTGCCTGATGTTGCGGTTTCACTGTTGTTCCTACTCACTCTGATAAAGTGGGGCTGATTCGTCTATGGAGAGAAGTCTAAAACCAGCTCTCCTGAGAAAACCAGGAAAGCTTTGCAATTAAAATGGAGCAATGTGGACAAGATAGTGCCCCTAACACTGAAATAATGACCTCTTCATTGCCCTTCCTCAGGGTCCTGGACCACAAGTGCTAGGTGGCAGGGTATGAGTGCATAAAACCATGGCCCAATAACTTCTAGACTTGATACACAACTTCAGTCCAAATAGCAATAAGCAGTCTGGAAAAGCTTCTGACCTTGACTGGGAAAATGAAATGGATTGGGCCATTTTGGTGGTGAAAAAAGTTTTTTCTTACCTTGCCATGACAGTCTTTAAATGACCTTTAGAAAAAAAATATACTTGGCAAGAGAGCATGAAAACACAGAACTATGAAATGCACACCAATCTGCTCAGGCCTAGCCAGAAGTCTTCTAAGCAAAGGCCAAAAGCCAGACATGAGATTTTGATGCCTAGTAAAGAAAACTTTTTAAAGCCATGGAAAGCAGCCTGCCACAGGCTGAACAAGTCAGTGCTTCTCACAGCTTTTCTCACCAACCCAGAAAGACAGTCCATATATTATTTATACCATCCAATTTATCAGACGGCTCACACAGGTTCTCTCTACAGCACTCAGAGCTGATGAGAACTCGCAGAAAACTTTGCAAAATAATGTTTTCAGCCAATTTTGTTCCAGTCATAGCAAGTTTTTCTCTTTTGCTTGGATCATTTGCATGAACAAAGGTCTTGGTTCCTGTCACCTGTTCCCTGCCTCAGAGCAGATCCTTTGGTGACAGCAACACAGTCACCTTATGCCACTTTAGAGGGTGGGGTTGTAGAACTTCATGGCCCCAGGCCAGTGCCCTCAGATGTACTGATGGCTCTGCTGGAGACATCACAGCACAGGTGTATCAGAGAGAGAAGGCAAAGATTTTAATAACATCTATTTTGAGATCTGTGAGAACTGGAATAGCAGGCATTAGCTGGAAGGCAAGTGCTTCTATCCATGGATTTGATAAGAGAATTGTTTTTAAAATCCTTTGAGATATCCAGCCAGCAAACTGCCCATCTGGAGTTCCTTGGGTACCAAAATGATGCATATGCCATAAAATAAGGGGGAAATTCACATGTTTCCAAATAAAACCCACACCGGCAAGCTCTAAAAAGCTGTGAAAATGGGAAGAAAATGAAACTTTCTCACCCACAGATAATTTCAGGTCTTATTTTTTCAGCCTGTGCTTAAATAAAAGTTTGCATCCGTTGTTGTGGTATCTAGACACGTTCTTTCTTCCTTAGTAACAATCCTTTGCCACTCATGCATTTTTTGCTACCTGAGTCACAAAATGATATTTTTACATTGGAAATGCACGTGAGTACATCCTCCCTAACTAGTAGGGGACTGCAGAGAAACAACAAGTGCACGCTCCAACATGCGCAGGCCCACACACAGCAGACCTAATATAGCTAGCTACAAATCTAATAAACTGGCAAGCACTATGATCCTTTTGCTGTCTGTACATAATTCACTGCCAAGATACTTGTAAGAACGGCACCTTCTGGATAGTCCATGGGAAATTATAACGGATGTTGAGCCCTTGTGGCTCCAGTTATTAATCGTGTTTAGTACAGAAGTGCCAAAGGGTCAGCACACAACAAGACCCCTTTGGGCTAAGCACTGTATAAACCCAGGCTCTTAAGTTTAAAAGGCAGGAAAAATCACTGGCATGACTATGTTAGCCCAGTCCCAGAACTGTCAAGATTCAAGATTTCTTTCCTCTCCAAGAAGAAAGCAATAGCTTTTAGGCAAAATTCTCTGCTTTATGTTAGAAAGAAGTTGCTGAGTTTGAATTCTGCTAAATATCTGAATGTCTTCAGGAACTGGAAACATCTCCCTCTGAATGCTTGAAGGATCTGGATGTGTCGTTCTCATAAGGGTGGTCTTTCTGCTTTATTGGCATGTTTCTCCCCCTGGAAAAAAAAAAAAAAAATGTCAGGAAAAGGGACAAAATTTTGCCCTTCCTTCAGGGAATGTTTTGTTTCAAAAGTGTAATTTCTGTGCCAAAAGGTATATGTCCTCCCTCTGCTAAGAACATGCAGAAGTCCCAGACTGCCGGTTTTCCAAATGCTGCTTCACTGAAGCATTTCTGGGGAAGAAGAGGGGCGAGTTTCCATAGCTCCTGCAAAACCTCGGTCCGTTTGCCACAGAGTCCGGGAGGAAAACCGGGGGAGCAGATAATTTCTGCAGTGGAGATGTGCAGTGATGCAAACCAAACGAGGTTGTTCCAAAAGGTCATTTGAACTGTTATTACCAACCTTGATCTAAGGGTACCCTTGATCTAACCTACCTTGATCTACCCTTGATCAACCTTGATCTAAGGGTACTCTTGATCTAACCTACCTTGATCTACCCTCGATCAACCTTGATCTAAGGGTACCCTTGCCTAAGAGTAGAAAAATCTAAAAATATCCCATTATACTGTGAGCCAGCCCTTACCCTTTTATTATGATTTCTAAATACGCGCTGGTGGAGGCTGTTTTCAGAGGCATATTGGAAACACTCACTTCAAGGGATCCCTCCTTTTGGTATCAAAGAGCTGGTGAGAGAGGATCCAGCAGAGTTTAGCTGCACTCTCCCCTCCACCACTCACTCTTGCAGCCTAGAAGTGGCGCTTCAGTTGCCTTAGCCGTCTGCCAGCGCGAGCTGCACCTCCGCAGATGTCCCCAAGGACTGCCAGCTCCCACTTGGTGCTCCCACTTGGTGCTATCCATGCCTTTCCCAGGGGCACGGCTCACAAGAGGCAGCTCTATGTTACCCTGAGCAAAACCACTTACTGTGACTGCCACCGCTCATGAAGCGCAAGGAGGGACGTTTTTGCCTCCTAAGTGAAGAGCTCACAGTGTCACGGGCCACCAGAAAGGTCCTGCTCGTACTCCAGGCTAAAATCAACCTGTCTAGGCTCCCCTCCTGCTCACTCCTGATGAAACCACTACTCGGGCCAGTTTCACACCAGGTTCCCAAAATAAAGTCATTAATACTGCTGACCTTAAGCATGGGGATTAGGCGTGCCTGCAGAGACACTCTTCCTACTCCCAGGATTCGGGGCTGGGAGCTTTTTTAAGTCAACCAGACAGAAGAATCAAGGGCCTTGCTCTTGCAAGAGGAGGGAGCTACTGGGACTCTATGTCAGCAGGTTTAAGAGGGATGCAGGTCCTCACAGAGCAGCAGTTGCAAGCAGAAGAGTATGTACAGGGTCTATAGGGTCAGTCACAAGAGCTCTGCTGTTCCCCGTGTAATGAACAGCTCCAAGCTGTGCCTCGAGTCCGACTCTGGGGACTGAAAATGCGGGCTGCAGCCATTTAAGTTAAATTCCCTGAAATCAGACATTTATACATATGTGTATAATATAATCTCGCAAGCCATAAAGCAAAGGTTGGTCCTACCTCTTCCGAGGTGGTTTTCCCAATAACACCTTAAATGAAGTGTCTCAAATAAGGATTTAATTTAGACTCAATAAGGAGAGTTACTGCTCTATAATGAAATAGAGAGTAGTTATTGCAAACACATTTAGTGAGGTTTAACAGCCTCGTAATAGGTATGTAAAAGCTGTGGCCTGGCTAGGAAAGTTCAGTGAATATCTTCTTAATCTTATACAGGTATTTTCTCTCCTTTCAGTCTGCAATTACTATTTCATTAAACTTGCATTAAGCAGTTGCCACAGATGGGAAAACCCACCTTGTTTCCCAGCGTTGCCTGTTATTGCCACCCCTCCAAATGACTACCAGTCATGTCATTTGGAGTTAAATTCAACACTGCTGACCACCCATCCACTAGCCAATTCAATGTATTAAATTGAGGCTGGTGCCAGGAAAGCTGCAATATGGATAGGATCAAGTCTGGGGTGTGTAGTGCTGACATTTCACGAGCTGCTTAAGTATCTGCAACACCTTCAGCAAATGGGCCTGATTTGCTTTGGATGAGAACAGGAACACCTACAGATCTGAGGACCCCCTAAGTCCAAGGGAAATAAAGTTAGACTTGGCTTAGAGCAGGGAGGGTGCCCCAAGACCCAGGAAGCAACAGATTTTGAGATAAACTGGGTTCCTGTCGCAGCGTTCAGCCGGCCGTCCCTGGGGCACACCGTGAGCAACCTCCTCTCTCAAATCCAAGTGCAGAAAACCGCCAGGACAGTTTCCCAGGATCCTTGCCTTATCCCGCTCCTATTAGTTGTAGATCTTTCTGCCACAGAATTGTCTCCCCAAAGATCTACTTCCTAGTGGCTAAGCATTAATAGCAGCTAGACGACCCCAACCCAGGGGGAAACCAAAACCTTGATCATAGAGACAGCAGGTGCAATCAGGGATGCAGGTAGAAAGCAGAATCAGAGAATCAGTGTTTTTAAGGGGAAAGGTACAATCACACCTCATGCTGGCTCAAAAAAAAAGCCGTGCTCCAGCTAATAGAGGAAAGAATCACACTTTCTTTCCACCAGCCAATGACTTAAATTGATCTAATGCAGGAAATCAACCCGGCTAATCCTAATTTTATAGGGTCTAATGGCCGTCGCTTAGCTGTGATCACACTTTACACAGTGTGTGAAGGAGACGCAACTCAAGTTAGGGCGAATGCGAAGGCAAGTGCAAGATGATCTTCCTTCCAGCTGTAGAAAATGAAGCAGGAAAAGGGGAGAGGGGAGAATAAACCCACCCTGACTGAGCAAGGCAGCGTAGTAGCACATCACAACCTGCTCAAAGAGGTCCTGAGCAATTATAGGGATCTCTGCTCTGTATTGACTTTAAAGATTACTTTCCCAAAGTCTGTCTTTTAGGATCTAAATGGCCTGTGACAAAAGGCCTCTGATTAAGCACCACTTTTTCTTCTTTTTTTTTTTTTTCACTTTGAGATGAAACCTGTGCTCCTAAAAATAAAAGAACTGAATAAACATGAGGAAAAAAAAAAAAGGCTAATTGCGAAGTGCCAGTGCAGGAGACTGCTCTGAGCCAGGTCCCTGCCATGTCCTGTGACCTGAGTGTCCCATGCACGGTGCTACACATGTGCCTTCTCCTCACCACGCTCTGCTGAATATCCCCGTGCTGGGATTCACAAAACCTGACCAATGCTGTACAGGTTTGACCCATGGCACCTTCACTAACTCCACTGTGACGAGGCTCACCACATACCTGTAATGGGACAGGTTCCCTTCTGAAGCTTAGAGAAAGGAGAAGAGTGGAAGGAAAATGAGGAATAAAGATTTCTTTACATTTGTCTGCTTACACCAGGTTTTCCATTAACATGCTGGACCACATTGTGGCATTTCTCAATCAGAGACACCCTGGATTTAGCTTTTTTTTAAATACTCAGACTATACAGACTTGCTCAAATTAAGTTTGAAGTGTTACACATGTCACATACAGCATCACTGCACACCAGAAATACTATTGGTCCACTTCAAATTTCACTCATGTCAGTTTTGCATCTCAGGAGTCCCAGCATCACCTGATCAAAACTAAAGATGTCATCAATTTTTTTGACAAATCAGGGGCTGATTGTCAATCAGTTAAATGGTTAGTTAACCATTTAATTTTATGCTTTGAGAAGCTTGTTACATGTCTATAAAACATCCAAGTGTGATTCTAAATCAATGAGATTAAATTGTTCTGCTTCAGGGAAACCTTTTCAGGTATTTTAAAGCTGAATCCACTCACCAAAATATGCAAAGTTGCAAAATTATTCATCTGGCCCAAGCCTGCAGTTGTTCAACAGAAAATGCTTGTGAATTAATTCATCTACTTTAATATCAAAGGGAATTAAGCTTCACATTTAAATTTCTTTTTCTAGTAGGACTTTAAGAAACTGAATATAAACAGCAAATTTCTACTTTTCTTTGAAAAGTATCCAAGAAATGGTTTCATGAAGAGAGACTAGGAAATGAAGACTGGGTTGAATGCAATTCTTTCCTCCTCCTTCTTTCTCCAGGCCCTACAGACTGCATCCATAGGTCACGCTCACAAACAAGCCTATTTTTTGCCCAGTCCAGACTGCTTGCTCGCTCTCACACTGGTCCTGGTCAGGACCAATCTGCCTGAACTCAAGGGTGAAGGCAGTGAGAACCCAGCAGGTTTGAGCTACTTGGCTCTAAAAGCTTCAACACTCACATACAGCTGCAAAGAGCACCAAGAACAGAGCCCAGGTGGCTGCTGGGGATCTAGTAAATCAAATGTACTAAAACCAAAACCAACAAATACAACAATGTTGTTCGCACTTGGGGAAAGGAAAGATATAGCCAAACAACATAGTGCACAAGGAGACCATCTTCTTTCCCTTTTAGCAATCCAGATGCCCTCTGTTATGTCAGTAAAGACAACCTTTTCAGCCATTACAGCTTGTACCACTCCACAGACAGGTAGCCATACACGACCAAAACACCCTTAACTTATGGCTCTGCTTTTTGCTTCCCCCCAGGGCAAGCGAGATGCTGCATGACACAAATGTGCTACAAGTAGGCAGCATGGATGATGCACATAAGGCTTGTGCCCAGGCAGGAGGCTGAGGTCCTGGAGCGATGGTCAATGTCTGTGCGGAGGCACTCATGGAGGGCAACTCCTCTAACTCTGAGATGGTCTTTGTGCTTCATTAGAGAGGAAATGTTTTTTTAAATGTGCCGTTCAAAACTACATACCAAATAAAATTGCCAGGAAGTGGAAGATAAGCTCGAATGTCTCTTGGGACTCTGGATTTCAGAGACGTTTTGGGCAAATGGGTAGAGCGGGAAAGGAGCAGAGGGAATCCCGTCCCCGGGACCATGTCCCCAGCGCGATACGCAAATGCTTGGGCCAGTGAGAAGATAAACAGCACTGCGGTTTGTCAGAAGCAAATGTCAGGATAAACCTCAAATGGGTGAGTAAGACAATGCCTGTTATGTACAGAAAGATGAATTTCAGTGAGTTTTTCTAACTGTTCACCAATAAAAAAGGAAGTCATAGTCCCAGGCCACTGAGCAGGGGGAACCAGGAATGCAGAGCATTTCTAGCTACAACATGACGATGCAGTAATACGAAAGAGAGGTATTTTACAGACAAGGAGAATTGTTTCTCCCTTATCTCAGAGGGAAATTTTCTCAAGACTCAGATCAGTTAGCAATCCAAAAACGCTTTCATTTTTCAAGATCCCGGCCAGTTCTTACCCAAGGAACTGGAAATTCAGCTAGTGAAGCATTCAGTGTCTGGTCCACTTGTTTGTTCCAAGCTGGCTCCTGGAATAGGCAGGCAGACTGGGTGGCATGGACCTTACTCAGGAGAAACTGGCCAAGATCTTCCCCCCAAAATCTGATGGGCCATATTCTGCTCTTCTTCCTGCTCTTACCTATGCACCTTCATCAGGTCGGGGATATCACTTCATCCCATTAATTCAGAGAGAGCAGGCAAAGGCAGAGGGGTATCTGAAAGATCTCCTTGGTTTCCAAGCTTGTACATTGCTGTTCCAAGACAGAAAAAAACATTACGCTGCTCCGAGGCCCCAGTGAGATGAAGATGTGACAATGTCCTTAAGATGTCAGAACAATTCCCTCCATGCTATCCTTATTCAGATCCCCAAGAGTCTCAAACACATTCTTTAAAAGAGAAGTACCCCTACAATAGATCCTTTCTTCTCTCCCCTGCCACATCCATCCCCCTTCTCTCCCTTGCAGCTCTGATACCTAATTTGGAAGAGAAAATCACATGAACACAACCTTTTGCTTTTCACCACTGTCCCATCCCAGTCCTGTCACTTGTAGCTTTTTAGAAGTACTGCAGCTTTCAAAAGAGACATGCCATGGACAGAAGAGGAAGGTAAGCAAAATTATCTTATTTCTGGGGTGAGAGTCTGTGTATAATGACTTGATGGAGAATTGCTAGAAAACCTATCATCTGTAAGTTTGGTGGTTCAGCTCCTTTCCTATCAGTCCTTAAACAAATAATAGAAAATAGTCACAACTTGCTTAGGAAATGATTAAATCGAATAAAATTACACTCACCCCTAAAAACTCAACAGTTGTTCCTTATGTTGGATATACCCAACATGGGGTATTCTTGCATATGTATTTAGAAGGGGCCATTTCTAAAACTTGTCATTTAGAAAAGCCCAGCACACAGACAGGGAAGGAACTAGATGAGAATGATGAGAGCCACCTCTTCTGGGCCACCCTTCACAAGGTGTCCAAGAGCTCCTTTGCCTTGCCAGTAACGTACAGACGCTGCAAGTGCCAGAGCCCTGGGCTGGAGCATCCCAGCCCTTTGATCCATCTTTATGGCAGGAAACATTTGGGGAGGGCTGACTCCTCGCTCCTTCAAATGCACGAGTATCTTCAACAGCATCTCTGGAGAGAGAGAAAATTGTCAGCAAAGCAAATTGCTTTTTGGATTGCTTTTTGTCCCATTGTGAGAGCTTCACTTTAGGAACTATCATGGGAAAGAGTGACATGGTCATGTAAAAATCCCACATCCCAGAGGCTGCTCCAGGGGCGGGGGGGGTGCACTGTATTAATAAACCAATTCCTTGTGGCTGAGGCAGCAGTGCAGAGCAGCCACTGCTCATTTGGAAGACATCAGTTTTCTGTTGGAGAAGTGCAGAGAGAAAGACCTATTTTATACCTAAATAATAATAATAAAGGGAAACAAATAAATAAATAAATAAATCCTGCTTGATAAACGCATTATTAGCTGTAGTGGGAGCAATTACAGAAAGAATGGGAAGTGACAGCTGCAGGCCCCAGATAGCCAAGGCACAAAAGGGGAGTTTTAGACAAATGTCCTTCAGATAATGGGTTTGTTTCTCATCTAGTATGGGGAGGGAGGTGCTGGATATGGGAGGCATTAACAGGCTGTGCCACACGTAGGGAACAGAGATGCTGCTGTACCAACCCTCTGCAGGCATAATTTAGCCTTTTTTCCCCTCCATTGCACCGATTTAATATTTTTCTAAAGCAATGTAGATTTCAGTGTCCTTACCTTCTCTTCAGAGAGCTGTTCCCACAAGGAGAGGGGGGGAAAAATAGGCCCTGGATTAACTGCATTTCTGCGACCCATAAGCGTTTCTATTTTCAAAGTGAGAGCTCGGGCAGTAGGATCGTGGGGTGCCTGAAGCACCTGTTGTAGGAAGGGGACAACAGCCTCTGGGAACATATGTTGGGCGGCAATGGAAACTTGGCAGCAATAGCCCAATAGATGCAATCCATCTGAATGGCAACCGCTTCTAGGAGGTTCCTTCCTGCGGAATTCTCCAAGGGCTTCCAGAAGTCAGGTCTCCCTGGGAATCAGCCACCAGGCCCATGTTCGCCTTTCCCACACGACCCTTCCCTGAGGGAATATCTTTTTTCCCCTTAGTGTTGCCCTTGTAGCCTGGGTACACAAAAGTAACCACTTCTACACAGCGATTGGCTTCTGGGTTTGTAACCTCCATGTAGTCTGACCTTAAATATGTGCAACTCTTCTGCCAGGTGTTCCTCTATCTCTGAAGCATTCTGGATGGCTAAGACGGGCAGATGAGGCAGCTCTTCCTTAACCTCTTCCCTCAATTCTGCTCCAACTAAGGATGAACTCTTGATAAAAAAAAAGGCAAATTATCCTCACCTTTTTCTACGGATCAACTTTATCCATGCCCCTAAAACTGGAATTCAGAGTCGTATCTATTGTTTTTCTATGAGGCACATGCCTTTTGCTACTTTAACCCTTGATGCTTTCCCAGTTGCACAACAACAAACGCTTTGTGTCATTTCAGGAGCACAGGGAAGCACAGGTAATGGAAGGCAGAGAACGACCCTCCTGTGGAGCAGTGAGGGCCATAATAACAGTGTGAGAACCAGTTGCAATTTGCTGGGGATGATGACACTGAGGTCAGACAAGCCGTATTGTAATTTATGTCCAGGAAAATGTAACCAGACATGACCAGAAAAGGAGGGATCGCTCTTCCAGTTATTATGAACAAAGAGCATGTGGAAAGAAATCATGCAGGCTTCTTTGCAAGAGTCTTCTGACTTCAGTTTAGCTCCATCTCAGCCTAGCTGCACAGCCTTGTTTCCATTTTAGCCCTGTCTACCAGCTCTCCAATGTCCCCTTCTCACTATGTGTCATTCAGAGCCATTAGCACAGACTGCACAACCATGCTGGGAATTCCCTGAGGGCATATATAAACTTTTCACGCAAAACATTATCAATCCAGCCTGAGGCAACACCCAGGAGGTAAGGTTCCATCCTAAATTTTTAGAACTGGGAAAAGTTGCAAGCAACAGAAAGCAAGGTCTAATAATAGGAAGTGTTAGGCAGCCTTAATAGAAAGCAGCATTACGTGGCTTGTGCTCTGCATATAATGTATTTTCTCTAAGTTAATTGCTCATCAGTTCAGTATATAAACAAAGACTGATGCTATCACCATGCAAGTGGCAGGGCTCATTCCAGTGTGAATTTTTTTTTTTTTTTTTCTTTCTGCTAAAAAAAGGCCTATTCCAAACAATGCTCTCTGCCTGCCCATGATCGGCAGAGTAACGGGGAGAGCAGGTTCCTGCAAAAAGCAGCAGCTCTCCTGGACCTGAAGAGGTCTGTTCTCTCTCCTGCCAACAACCCGGGACTGGACCTTGTAAATGGGAAGGGGAGGTTAGACAATGTGGAGAGAAGATGTTGGAAGTAAGTCTGAAGCTGGAGGTCTGATGGTCTCCAAGGCAAGAAGGCTTAACAGCATCAACAACGGTTGGAGAGTTGATAACAGAACTATAAGCATGACAGGATGTAAAGATTGACCATGAATACAGTTAATTAATTATTTCTTACAGGGCCTTTCATCCTTTCTGAAGACAGGTGGGATAGATCTGAAGGTGCAGTCTGGAAATACGTTGACACAACAAACAGAGACCACAGACCAAACTTGCAGACAGCTGAAATGAGATGAGAGGAATCCCACTCACAAGATCTTGTTGGATTTGGTTTTTCCATTCCTCTTTCTCGGTATCATTTTCTGCATGAGAGAGGAAGAGAATGAATTTTGGCACTACAGCATAGGAAGCAAGATGAACACACATCATTCACAAAGATCCAGAAATGCCATCTGAGAACCATAGGCTCTTTTAGCATGGTATTTCACAAGTTATTCTCTCCTTTGCCCAGCAAGACACGCTTTTCCTGTGCTGGAGGTAAGGACAACGGCCCATCTGGGACGCTGGAAGTGCTGGCTCCAGTGCCCTGAGTATTCTGCCATCCTAAGCACCACCACCAACCCTGTGCAACATTTTCTCTTTGACTTCGGAGGCATTTCAAAATATCTCTGCCAGTTACAGGGCTATATGCATACAACTCCTAAATAAGCATGCATGGACTTTGGTGGACAAGAGTAGGAATCTGGTGTTTACTAGCCAAAGACAGAAAGATCATCACTCTGCAATTAGCCTGATGTGTCCCTAAGCCTGCATCAAGCCTGAGGACACCACATGACATTAAAGGCTGAATTTGCATGGCTTGCATCATACTAAAATCCCAGCCTGACCCTGCTGGAACAGAGCTTCTTAATGCTTGGCTTGGCAACATTTTCTGAAACAGCCTTAAGGGTTATCCATGAGAAATGCCAGAAATCTAGGATTCCAGATAGCATGAATGACTGGTCTCACCTGGAATCATACAGCAGGAGGCGTAATGAAGTGTTGGTCTCTGGCAGCAAATAGGTCTAGACAGATCACCAGGCTGTTCCTAAATGGCAGAGAATTAATGGCCAGAGGTGAAAATTGTTTGCTCTTGGGAGTCCACTGTTTGCAACAGTCTCACTGCCCAAGAAGGTAGTAAGTTATCCAATCGCAAAATATATTCTAGTTTGAGGTTGGCTCAGCCTGCAATGCTGAAATTGGTGCTGCTAATCTCTAATAAAAGGGGTTCACAGGAGCCTTTGTTTATAATGACATGGTGGGTGATAGCTCTTTCTTGTTATAATGCCCTCTCATAAAGCATCTGATAGGGAAAATGTCTCTCCTGACAGTTTGCTTAAATTTTCATTTGCCAAAACATTGAATAAACTTCTTATTTGTCTAATGGAGCTAGAAGGAATTGTGACACTTTTATTGTTTGTTTACTTCCTCACTGGGGCACCAGCTAAATTGAAGATGTCATCACACAGCACTGAGAATCAAGCTTCTTAATTTAACAACTGATTGGTTTGCAAACAAGGGTCTCGAAAGCACCACTGAGCCATAGAGACTTTGCAGTGGCCACAGATTTGAAACTCACTAGCAAACTGCAGAAAGGAGATGTAATGCAATTGCAAAGTAATCCAACAAAAGCTGCTGCTTTTACAAGGTATTGCACAGAAGCACCGGTCAAACAGCATCTGTAAAACCAGCGGAGAGAAGACAAAGAGAGTGATACTTTTTTTTTTTTCTCCTGTAAATCCTGCATAATTAGCAGCTTCTGTTGGATTAGTGCTAGCTCTAATTCTGAATAGATGACGTAACTGGATTTATGGCCTGAATTCCTTCTACCATTCACCCTTAAAATGAGGAAGAGAGAAACTCTTTCTTTACACCACTCCAAGCAAGTGCGGCACTCGGGATGCGCGTGGAGAAGCAGTCCCCCACGGATCAGTGAGATTTTCAGACAGATCAAATGTTGAGCTTCAGGTAATTGGCAGAGATCCTTTAATGTCTGAGTTTAACACTCACCTGCTAGAAGAGAACACAATTAGGCAATGAGATGTGGAAGAGCCTGAAGTGCCAGGTATAATAATTCAGCGGCAGAATGCTGTTCAGCGGAAAGCTGAAGGCTGAGTGCTGTCAATTACACCAGGGGAGAATTAATACAACCAAATTCATGCACTGAAGCATCATATTATTGCTATGATCACATTTTATCGTGAAGCAGTTTGGGTTAGGTTGAGTTTTAAATTTATTTATCTATGTTAATTTTGTACAGAGGCAAATAAGTTATGAGTTGGGAACTGTATTGATTTCACTGCTTGAAAAAACTCTGATAGCTGATTAGGTCACTTGTTGTGTTTTGTTTTTTGTTTTTTTCCTTTATCCTCTCACTGCTCATTATAAAATCAGTGTTTTGTACAACATAAACCATGGAATAGCAAACCATAACCTTTCTTGGTTCCCATTATACCCCAAATTTACCAGTCATGCAAAACTCAACTTTCTGACCATGCATTTCCCTTGCCTACCCCATCTCTCACATGTCCATTTTACACTGTCCTCCACAGTGCTAGCGGGAGTGGATTTCACAGACCAAAGGGAGATCTCCCCATTCCCCCAAAGGCAAATAAACTGCATTTCACTGTTACAGAAAGCACAAGGGGGCTCAGTGATTCAGGATTCACAATCGAGGAAAATTGTAATTTAGCTGCATCCAGCAAATAATGTCACACACTGAGTAGATGATTGCGCTGCGCTATCCCAGGCTCCTGTAAGCAACACTGCTCTTTGCAGACCCTGGAAGGCTAGAGGGGAATTGCACCACTAAGGGAAGCTGCTGAAGTGCCTTTCATTTCTAGGTCACAGGTTCCAACCCAGGCAGATGCTGAGCAGAAAGTCGTTGGTATTTGGTCAATTGTGTGCACTTGAAGTCAATGGGAATCTGTCCCTTCGTGGCACAGAGAGCCTGATACCAAGCAAAGCCAAGGACTGCACAGGCAGCACGAACGCGGCCAGGCGTGGAGCCAATACCTGCCGATCCAGCACCTTCTAACAGCACAAACTCAATTTCCACTGAGGAAGAGAAGCATAAAGGTGCCATTGGGAAAGGAAAAAGGTTTTCCATGGTCTCTCATGCTTGCTTACAAAGCTACAGAGGTAAAAATTATGGTGTTTCAGAATCCAGCTGTCCTGAAACGATACCAGGAGAGGTTTTGTCCATCCCATTCAAAGAAACAGAGATGTTTGAATACTTTCCACTTCTACATCTTAGACTGAAAGTCTTAAAGAGCCTAGAGACAATAGTCAATTCTCTACCTTGAGAAGAATGGTGCTCTGACTTACACACCTCCATAGCTATGGAAAGGGTGACACGAGTTTTGTGGCCTCAGCCGCCCCACGCTAGGTATATGCCCAGTAGAGCAAACCAGGGTGTTGCAGATAAAGTTTCCTATGTACACAGCCAAACTCTAAATAAAATCCTGGTAGGTCTATGCTGGATTTGGACAGCACTGGGGAACAGGCAGAAGGCAGAGACAAGAGACACAGGCAGACTGGGGCAAGGCAGGCGTTGTAGAGGATCAGGAACATCTAGAGATGACGGTCACAAGCCCCTGCCTCTGGCAGGTCCGTTGGACCCCAGGTGCCTTTCCAGGACGCTGACTCTGAGGGGAACAGCCCTCAGGGCCCCCAAAGGAAGAGAAAAGGCTGCTCCATGGTCGCAGCCACACATAATTCTGCACAAGCTCGATGTCGCCAGCTGCTCACGTCAGGAGCTCAGAAACACAGAGGAATCCAGCAGCAGCATTTTTCTTTGGCTTAATTACTGAAATAGACAAATTGGAAATTGGCCCATCATGAAGATAAATAGCAATAAAAAATGCAGTTGAGAAAACTGTTTCTTCTAAATTATAATTAACCACCCACCAGAGCTACCTGGCAGAGGTGAGAGGGGAGGCCAGGAGCAGCCCTGCGGATCAGCCAGCGGCGCATCCCGTGATGCTCCTCGTTACTGCACCTTCAGGGCACTCAATGCCCCATTTTGCTTTCAGTGCAATTATAAAAAGCCACTTACATTTCCCCCCCCCCTCTTTTGTCTCCCCACCCCAAGATCTCTAATAGTCTAAATTATCAGCAAATTGCCTATTTGATAAGGGCAAGCCATTTTGCATTGAGAGCTGAACTATTTCCCACTTCTGGGGGATAATATTAGGCAAATAACAAGCATCATTCTTTTGACATGTACAATTATTTGCCAAGTGTATGTTTGAATAGCCTGCTCCTTTGTGTGACAGGGTCCGTTCCCCATTAGCATACTTGACAGATGAATATGCTGGGTCCTTGTGGAAAACCTGGCAGTAACCATGGTGATTTGGAGACAATGTTTTGAGTGAGGGATGTACTATCAATTTCAACTGGAAGTAAAAAAAAGTGTATTGCTAACGAGCTGATCAGCAATCCTGGAGAAATACATTGTTCCCAGGTAATTAAGCCAATCTTGGTACTAGTTTTAAACTCAAATAAATTAGAGACTGAGGTGTCTACCTGTTTTGTTGTTCCTCTCTTTTCCGATAGAGGTTTTTCTCCTTGATTTTTAATTAATGTTCTCTTTGAGCTGAAATGCAGGGTTTTTTTGTGCTAAGAAGTTTTGGAGACTTCGTGGAAAAATGGATAACTGGGATGTTCTTTCTCTCTGGGTGTATTAGGCTGAGGTGAGTCACCAGCTTTGCAAAACCAGACCCAGGGCAGGATGTCCACAGCCTTTCTGGTCCTCCTGGTAGCCCCTCCATCCTGTGCCAGCGTTAGTCTGGCTTCTCCCAACCTCTGATTTACTCGGTGAGCCTGAGGGCTAATAGCCCAATCTGACTGTGTGGGCGCAAAGGGGCTCAGTTTTCCCTCACTCACCCTGATTTCTTCTTGTCCAGGCTGCGCACATCATTTGGCCTCTCCTGTTCCTGGTCTGAGCTCCTCTTAACTTGACACCTGGCATCCAAACCACTCCTCACAACCTGCTCAAGATCCGTAATACTGACCATGCTTATTACTAACTCCTTCCTCAGATGCTCCTCTCACACTCGCGTGTGCACAGATTTCCCCAGCAAAGTCCTCTGGGGAGAGACTGACACTTACAGTTACCTGGTGCATCTAAAGAGACAACTCCAGATGCGGCACCAAATTCATCACAGGGAGCAGAGACATCCTCACGCCTCTGTTTGATTAGAGAGGCTGCTCACATGCCTCTCCCCTTTGGGAAAGACAGGCGAAACAACCTGCGCATAGCAATACCTTGCTTTGAATCTTGACCATTTAAGTCTTACAGAATAGGCGAAAAGCATCTCCATTTCGTCCAGGTTGTTAGTTTGCATCAGCTTTGCCTAGGGATATAAGAAACACAGACAGCGAGCAGCAAGACTAGCCTTTACTTGATGCTCTGCTAATAGAATTGAGTGACCTATTGGAAGCTGTTGCTTATTCCCCCTTCGAACCCTAAAATCCCTGCAACACATAACCCTGCTTCACTGAAGAGGCAGATTATAGAAACAAGGTCATTATTAGCTCTTTGATTAGGAACATACTTTCTACCACACTTTGTTAAGAGGAACCTTCCTGCCTTTTCAGACATAAATTTGCCCTCATTTCCCACACATCTGGTGCTCTATCACTTTTATTATTGTAAAATATTGACACAGAAAATGCTGAGTCAGGCACCTGAGATCAGAGACAAAGTGATTCTCACTGGACAAATAATACCATTGTGTTTCAGGGATTTTTTTTCTTGCATTTTCCTTGTTCCTGGGTCTTTTTCAGGCAGGCATCTGATGGTTTCCCCCACCCCCAGCCTCTGTCCCCAACAGTGTCCCTGTTTTGGACTTTGGCAGGTTGAGAGCTACAATTAGAGCCAGTGTTTACGGGGCCGGCCATATGGCTTGCAATGCAAAACAGCAGCTGCATGGGAATTTCGAAACGATCCCTGCTCAAGGTCACCGTGCACATGGGAGCATGAGCCCACCCAGGTGGTATCTGCAAGCCTGTAGCGGGTTGCTCTATTATAGCACACGCACACATCGAGTGCCTCCGATGCAAGCTAATGCCAGAACAGCTGCAGAGCGCTAATAATGTCACCAAGGCAGCATCTTGGTGAAGTGTCTAAACCGCTGCTTGCCGGAATAGCCGATGGGAATATCAAGAGACCAGCTGCAAATTCCTGCCAGTTCACAGCACCGCAAAGCTGCTCTCTCGGTGGAGCTTGTGCGGCTCCCAGAGCATCCCGCCAGCGTTAGCGGCTTGTGCTGCGAAGTACAAGAACTTCTCTATTTCCTATGGGCTGGGAAGGAGAAAAGTTAAGGCAGACAGACTGGCTGAAGTCTCCCAGGAGCATATGGAAAGGGCCTTAAATGTGGGATCAAGGCCAGCGCTGGAGCTCAGGCTTGTCTCTCCTGCGCTCAAGGGCAGACCCTTTTATCAGAGGGACTTCCGAGGCAAGTTTGGGGGCTTGGGACAGCAGAGAGCCTTGGGCACCGCTCGCAGGGAGCCACAGCAGACAGGGAGCACCTTGTCCTCCTGAAGCTGCCTGACTGCTGCCCATTTTGTGCTGCAGTGACCTGGTCCTGCCTGTCCCCAAGATAAATGGCAGTGTCACGGCTGTTGTAGCCTCTGGTATGATCCATAGGCTCAGCTGTGCAGGTCAAGAACACCAGGCAAAGAA
Source organism: Nothocercus julius (assembly GCA_013398735.1). Classification (NCBI taxonomy): domain Eukaryota; kingdom Metazoa; phylum Chordata; class Aves; order Tinamiformes; family Tinamidae; genus Nothocercus; species Nothocercus julius. Next base: position 1,528,737 of record VZSV01000119.1, read on the forward strand.
AGTGTCACAGTTATCATGAATCCATCACGCCCATGTCAAAAGAGCAGAGATTCATCCTAGATTGGGCTGATATGGGGGGGAGGAATATTTAAATTACTAATTTTTTGTAGGAATAGTTCTATAAAAATCACCCTGAGCATCTTCTGCAGCCAGCTGCTTTTCAGGGAATCTAGCACCAAACTGATCAAGCTGGGATTTCCTCTGGGGGCCTTGTGGCATTAGCAGCTATGCTTTCCCAGTTCACATTCATAAAAAAAAGCAAGTATGTGACCTGACTGGAGCAGGCATTTCCCAGGCTGTTTATCACCCTCCGATAAATGAGTGAGAGCATTTGATGCTCAGAGGCTTTAACGAGAGCAGAAGGGCACTCTCTGGGACTGCGCCTCAGAAAGCATAGAAGTGTGTGTCCCAAAGATTGATGCATTACCCAAAGAGCAAGTTGTCATCCCAAAGGGGACCAGGGAGCTTTCCATATCTCTCTGAATGCCTCCCTGCCTCGAATGCATCCCCTGCTGCATTTCCAGGAGGTCCCTGTTTAACAACAGGGCGCAGCAGTTCAGCACGGGGGCTGGAGAAGCCGGCCCTGGCTCTCTGCAGCTGCCAGGAGGATTTAGTCCAACAGACCATTGCTAGTCTTTGGGCAGGACACCAGGCTCCCAGCCCTCACCAGTCTGACTGTCATGATGGATTTAGGACCCTGGGCTTTAATTCTCGCCTAGAAAGAAACAGTGGTCAAGATCTTGTCTGCCTGTGTTAAGGATCCTCCCCCAAACTAAATCTATATGTGAAGGGAAGGGAGAGATTTCTCATTGCCTTGTGCTATTGTCTATAGTACCATGTTCAGGCTTTATGCGATTCTCACAAAGAGTTACAAATATAAGAAAGAATATGTGGTACATATAAATTTTTTCATAATATTATGTAAAAAGTTTTATCGAGAGTTCTTCAGAAGGCTGTAACAGCTAAGAACAGCCAGAAGCCAGAATAATTAAGACATGTAATAGAAATTCTAAGTGAGAGAACAGAAAGGAAGAAAATAACTTAATCTCTTGAGTTACCATGTGACTTCCCCATGCCCAGTCACAAAACCAGAAACCGGATAGCAGATAAATGCGAGAAGCAAAGGCAGAGGAGGTGACGGGGCAGGTGGCCCAGGACAGCTATTCCCCACAGCCCCAGGCACTGTCGGAGACAGCCAGGGTGAGGACGGTGCAGTCAGAGAGCTCTCGAGCTGACGCTGTGGACGCTGTGGGCCTCTCCCAGATTCACAAGGGCAGGTAAGGAATTATCCTTTTGATGCATGCTGCCTTAAGGATGTATTTTACCTTTCTTTATTCCTTTGTGACACTATTGCAAAATTTCTGCTTTTAAGTAAGCATACGTTTTGCCTGTAAATCCTGACCAGTGATTAATTTGGTGGTTGAACAGTGACTGCATCTCAGTACATCATTTCAAATGATTCAGCAGTCCTTAAACAGCTCTGGAGGACTCTCATAACGCTGATCACCTCACTACAACGTGAGTCCTCCAAGGGTAACATGCTGCTTCCTCACAACTGTCACTGATTATATGGGAAGCTGATGTTGCAGGAGCAGGACCAGAAACATTTTCTGGGATCAACCAAGTTCTCTTCCATGTGGATGAAAACCTAAACCCAGGAGTTACTCCCTGTGAGTTTTTAATAGTATCTATCTTAGGTTTTACACTATGTATTGCTGGGCACGTGGCTGCAGCAGGGCAATTGAAATCACTTAAATGAGGCAGTTAGCCTCTTTATATAGTCCATGAAGGAGTCTGGTGCCTGACAAACGACTAAAAAAGCCTGGGAGCTATCATAGCTTCCCTGCTGAAAACACAAAGCTCAGCATAGTGTGAACTCCTTCCCTTCAGGCATGAAATAATTGGCTGCCAACCCAAACCAGGGCACTTAGGTGCCTAGAGAAGTTTTGGTTAAATAAAGCACAAAACGGGAATTAGCCATCTTCAGGGTTAGTCCTACAGGATGCAGGCTTTCCAGATTGCTCTCTTGGGCATGGGTGCATGAGTACCAAATGAATCCCACTGCAAGAGAGATTTAGGCAGTTCAGGTCTCAGTGACTCCTGAATTCATCACTGCTCTATAAGAGGGAGTGCTCTTGAAGACTTTCTCCTTTCTAACTCTAACTTGGGGCCAGACATAACTTCTACTTGCATCTTTATGCTCTGAGATGGACAATTTGAGGGTCAAGGCAAAGAAACTACCAAACTAATTTCCTCCCGTGATAAGCCCACCTGGATGAGGCACTGACCTGTGCTGTCCCCAGCAGAGGAGATGTCCCACACAGCCCGGCACGAGGCAGGGCTCCACTGTGCTGCCCAGGTCCAGCAGGGTCCAACCGGAGCCACAACCCATCCCATAGCAGAGGTTTTTCTGGTGTGCAGCAGCAGGCTATTTCCAAAGAGATCCAGGAGGAGTGTTACTATTAGACATAGGCCTAAAGACACATTAAAACATAATGAAGTGTCTTAATCACTCTTTACAAGCTAAATTTATCACAGGGAATCCTATAAAATGAAAGTGAAAGAGCAATTTCACAACCACACTTACCCAAGATGGATAGAGAGATATTTGTTTTTAATGAATGAGAAATTCATTGCCATCTCCTCCCTGTGAATGAAATATATGTGGATGTGGAGCAAGGGCTCTGGGCTGCGTACAAGGCATTTGCAATCAGCTCACAGCTCCTATTTAAGCTGCCTAGAAGCTTGGTTACAGTGATGCGCTGACTAATGTCAGACACAGACATATCTGCCTTAAAAGCTGCTGCTAACCTAGGGCTTGATACCTCTCCTGCCCCTCCAGATTCAATTGCCTATATCAGGAGGATTTTCCTTCAGAGAGTCCAGTGAGAGAACACAATGCTTTTTGCATCTTCTTTAATGAAGTCAAGACATCTCAGCCGGAGTGATATTTCAACCTGTATAATTAATTTTTTGGCAGGGGCTAAATATCCAGAATGAGGACGCAAGGTACAAGGCACCTGCTTGGGCTGATGGGGCACCAGTTGTATCTGAGGTAGGAAGCATCTGCAAAGTAGCTGTGCTGGTGAGTGCATTGCGTGCATTGAGTGATGCCAAGTTTCATGGCCTTCACCTCGCTCCTTTCCCTGTCCCCTGCAATGCTCTCAGGGCTCTCACCCTTTTGAATCTGTGCTATTCACTGCCTGGACAGCAAGAGTTTGTGGAAGCTGGATGGACCAAATCCCACCAGGCTCAGATACAGACCTTGGCACTGCTCAGCACAAATGGCCAGCAATCTCTGTTCTCCAGACCTGAACAAGCCCTTTTCCTGTGGCCATAATGATGACAACATCAAATGCAGATCAATCCACAGGCACAGCAGCAGGGATCTTCACTCCGATCCACTCAAAGTCTCCTTGGGATGCAGGGCTGGGGGAGCACCCTGTTGTCTCTCAATGTTAGAAGTCCGCGGCTCCCGTTCTCACCAAAGACGTGTCCTTCCCCACTCCCTCAGCCTTTGCCACATTCAACCCCTTTATTTCATGCTGGGAATGAGCAGAGGCAGAACGTACTCTTGAAGGGTAAATGTTTTGGACATGGACGTTTTAGGAAGCTTCAAAGCACAGCTGAAAAGCTCCAGCTCCCTGCTCTGTCACTGATGCATTGCATAAATGTGGATAAATAAATCATTTCACCTCTTTGTGTCCCCATGAAAGAGAACCAATGGTGCTTTTCCTTTCTCAAGTACTACGAGATCTCAGGGTAAAACACAGTCGGTGCTTTATTAATTCTTCTTTTGGGCTCCTGTTATTACAGTGATCTGTGTGGTCATGCACCTTTGAAGTAAATATCAGCAGGAAATAGAAAAAGAGAGCTCCCTATCATCCTGGGATCAGACAGTCCCATCGACTGCAAACACCGAGTCTCATTTGAAGGAGTGGGTGCTGCACACACACAGCAGCTAGGATCGTCTGATCCTTGCACAGCTCAGCTACATGTCTTAAGTTTTCTCTTGGATATGCACCCAAACTTAGGGTACAGAGGAAAAAAGATCTTTGTACATTTTCAGCACTGCCATTTTCAGAAGCTGGTGGTGTAACAGGATCTTCCTGCAAGGAGACACTGGCTAAACGGTGCGTTTTCCTTGAGGGTCTCATATATCGTCCTCTTTGCAACGTGGCAGAGGCAGGTAACTCTTTGTTAGGCTCTGTTCTGTGTGCCTGCTGGAAAATTGTACAAATACAGCATCTTTTTGTCCTTGAAGAGCCTATAAATAAATCGGCTCTTACCTTGACTGCAGGCTCCAGCATTAGTCAACACTCAAGCAGTTCGTTTGTAAATTTGTACACAATAGAATTCAGGGCACTTGAAAAAGCAGCAGAATGTACTTTTTCGTGTGCAAGTGGATTAGTGCTTGAGCAAACTGCCAGACTACTAGCCCAAGAGACCAAAGGTTCGTGTTTACCCACAGGACAGGGTTGGCATGGACAGGTGTAGTGACCTGCTCCCTCTTTTGGCTGCACAGGCAGCACCTCCAGGCTGGCTGCCACAGGCGCTGAAAAGGGCCTGGGCATCCATCTCTGCTCTGAAATTAGTTAAATTGCACCACTGCCTGGGACAAGGCATTTTAATTTGGCTTTGAAATTTGAGAAATACTTGGACCAGCTCTCCCTACACTGTCTTCCTTTCCTACATCCCCTTCTGTAGTCTGGCTTCTTACCTGTAAACCTTATGGTTTATTTTGTCTGGTTCTGGGTACTCAACACCCCTGAAAAACAGCACATGGAAGCTGGATATCAAAGTGTAACATTTTACTGATGGACACTTGTTTTTTTTTTTTTTGTTTGGTTGTTTTTTTTTAACTTTTAGTGCATAATAGCTATAATTGTTCCTTTTCTAGCTGTTATTAGCCTTATAGATGAATGACTTTATCTATTCCTCATTAACCATCTTCATTCTACCACTTCAGTAATTTCTGTTGTCTGCAGTCTTGCCACTTCATATTATTTAATTTTGTGATTTTTTTTTTTTTTTTTGGAAAGCTGCTTGTCCAGCACAACGCACCATGTTCATCCTGCTGCATATTTTGCCGCTCAAGTTTCTGGCAGTCCAGCTGTACAGGGAAGAAGGAGAAAACAAAGGGAGGCCTCAGCCTTGTTGTCTACATGATACAAGCTTGGACTGCTTGATCTTGTATTGCAGGTCATCATCTCCCACCTCGGTTGCCTTGTGTGGGATCCTGTTTTATTACTGAGAACCAAGGACAGTCTCTGCAGAGATGCCTCTGAAGGAAGAATTAAAAACCATCACACGCTTAGTGATGCTAAATGAGTATTCAAATTGGCTAATAAAAAAGTAATGAGGAATGCCTGCAGCCCTGAGTCACCTAAAGAAAATCAACAAATGCCAGCTACAAAGCAAACACTTTCCATGGTAGGCAGTGGGGATTTCAAAACAAGGCAGGGAGGGCTTGAGAGGAAATGGAAGGGAAATGATAGAGGAATCGCAACTGCCAGAGGAAGTAAGAGGGAAAATGATGAGGGAATTTTTCACTCAAGGAGAGACAGAGAAACAGAGCTGCTCGGGGGAGCTCCCAATCAAGACAGGGCACGGAGCCATTCACCCTCTGAGCCGGGTGGTGGGAGCTGTCATTCCTCCTGGGTGCTGGCCATCAGGTAATCCTGCTGTTCTGGGGCCTAACTCCTGCACCCATCCTCCCTGAAGCTGCTCAAGGAGGAAAACAGCAGCTGAATATTGCACTACCTGCTTGAGAGCTGAGCAAGCAGCCTGCCAGGCTTCCTCACCCAAAACCAAGGGAAAGAGTTGAAGGCGTTCCCCAGTGTGATCTTCCATGCCAGCACTGGGTTGGTGGGAGGACACCCCACTGTGGTACATGGATTCATGAAATATGAGTCCGTTCCCCACTGCCACATGGTGATCCTATAATACGGACCCGTTTTGGACACTTCTTGCAGGGTTCACCTCCCTTAGAAATCAAGTATTTGGTCCACACTAATCTCACTTCTGGGAAACAATAGCACTCACCATTCTTTGGATGTGCAGACTGGATCTCTGGAGGTTACTATCTCCTTCCATCAGCTGTGAGAGCCTGAACTCCACGTCTGATACTGAGACAGGTAAAGCTAGTGAAATAGGCTGCTTGAAGGGGAGCCTCCTTCTGCCTCGATCTTCTCAACGGTTTGAAGAAGACAAGGAATTGTAGGTGGATTGGTGTCTCAGGAGCCTGTGAATAGAACAACATTAGACATGGTGAAAAGCTCAGGCGACCTGGAGACCACATAAGTATCCATGACAAGAGAGCAAGAATAATTAGGTGTACAGATATGGGTACCAATCAGGAGTATTTTTTAACAGTATTTAACAGCACTGTGTTTGGTCTACTACTGCAGTCCAATGAGGTGGGATGTCATTTTTCCAGGTGATGATTTTTCTTTCAGGAAGCATTGAGGTGAACATACATTTCAGAGGGTACCTTGAGGGTCCGTGGCATATTCTGTCCCTCATTTAAAACTCAGGGCACCTTTAAAAAATGACAGGTCAAAGAACTTGAGTCTAACAGACCTATGGGAATAAAGGCTAACTCTGCAGGGGGGCACAGTATTAGAGTGTAAATGAGCTCAGAACCAGGCCAAGTAAGCTTTAAAATGCATACTTAAATTGGTAACGAGATTTCCTGGCCTTTCAGGCTCAAAATCTTTCCCTCAGCAGGTTCTCTCATGTTATTTATCTCTTCCGCTTGAGAACAGTAGCCCAGCAGAGCAGCCAAACTTGGAAATGTGAAGGAGCAAGGGAGGAAAAGTTGAAAAACTGTCAGCCTCAAAGTATCCTTAGTTCAAAGAAGAGCAAAAGTTTCCAGGTTGCTGCTTCTGGCTTCTCAACACACCTCTCTGACACCCTCAGGAATGATACCTTTTCCCCTTGTGAGCAGCTCAAGGGCTAAAAGAAGAGAAACAAGTAACATTAACTTTCATGACATACCAAGGAACAGCAGAAAAGGAGTGTGAAATAAGAAAATCCTGGAGGAGAGCCAAGGAATGTGTTTTCCAGAAGCATATAATCTGTAATTGGGCTAATTCTGATGTATTTGTGTCTCCAATTCTTTGTTTCACTGTTGTCTGTATAACTCTTGATTGGAACATTCGATGTTCCTTTTGTGAGTTCCTAAATCCAATCCTCTCTGATGATGTACATGAATGTGCATCTGATGGATGTTTTCCAGCACCTTTTTGTTGCTTCAATTAAGGGATAATGAACAAGAATTGTTCCTATTTGTAAAACATTTCCTGCTTCCTATTGGTTGGACAATGTTTCTTAATTAAAAAAAAAAAAGCCTGGTAACATCAGTTAGGGGACAGAGACCAAGACTGGAAACGAGGAAGACATGAAGGCGTGATGGAGAGGTGAGAGGCTTCTGTACTCTAGTGACTGGCTCCTGGGGGACATATTTGATCTATTGCATTAATGGCCAAACCCTGCAGCTTTCTCTGAGTCTGATACTGGGGGATGGATAAGGACGACAGGGCAATCTCCACTCAGATTCATAACTCTACAGAATATCCAAATCAATGCTTCAGGGAATAAGAAATGAGATGTAGCACCTTTCCTTTTTATTCAACAGACAGAATCCCATTCATCTACCAAGGAGCAAAGGGAAATAACCGTCATAGTGACCTGCTAGGTTCTATGTAACATGAACTTATAGCTGGCACAGAGAAAAAAAAATTATAAAATAAAAAGCTAAAATAAAACAAATTAAAATACTAAAATCAAATCAAATCAGCGGGCACTGCGCTGTGCCTGCCTCAGGAGATGTGCAGGAAAGATGAAGTCATGGATTCATACTAAATTCATCACTTTGGGTAGATATATAGCAATCTTGGGTCCAGAGTGGGGGGTGAAGCTGTCTTTGCACTGCCTCTGCTGCTGTGCAAAGGAAGAGCATGGCCATGTTGTGCCATCTTTCACCTGCATGACATTCATTTGATTGCATGATTTTAAATCAAATCCATGCAGATCTGAACAAAAGCATACGCTATGCAATTTCATGTTTTAGCCCAAATAAAAGTATTATAGAGTGCCATCTATTCTGCCCATAAAAAGCAGATTTAGCCTGATCTTTAGCCTCTAAGATCTCATCCATCATCAGATCAAACATGTCTGTTCTGTCCTCTTTTGTTAAAACCCAGAATAAGTCTCTGTTTGGCTCCTGCAAATTTGGGCCCTGAAGTATATTACTAGACAAGCTGTTCTTCTTGCCTCACTTGCTATTTTCAATAAACTGCAGGGTGTGACATTTGTGGGGACACTTGGATTATGCAACACGATGTAATTGCTGACTAATCGGATTCCATCCACACTTCGTACTTATTGCTTCTGCCAGACTTTCTCCTCTGCAGAGTGCGAGGGTAACTGCAGGAAATAGTCACCCTGCGAGGGGTCCCTGGCCCATGGTTAAAGTGAAGCCATATGTTTAAGGCTTAGCACACAATGTTGGCAAAAGAGAGAGGCAATAAAAATCTCCACAGTGTGCATTACCCACACAAATATCATCTGTGAAAGGCAAGTCTGTCTCCTTTAACACTGTTTATAATTCTGATGTCATCCTCTTCTCTCCCTCTCACTCACGCGGTGTATATTTTATCACAGTGCATCATAACGCAAGAGTAAAACCATGCAGGGCAGCAGAGTTTTGCATGTGTCCTGAAGCCAAGTCTTCATCCCCACAGAATATATATGTTTAAATATAGAATGAGAGAAGAATGACAAAGCTATGAGGGAACTGCATCTGTTTTTTTTCATTCCAATATATCCATAGGGGTTCCTCTGAGCCTACTGCAGCTCCAGATGAAGTAAATGGACAACCCTTCCTGCCTGCTGGCATGTCCTGGGCAAACCCACACCCAGAGCTCTGTTGGATCTCTAGATTTGCTCAGGGGAATTTGGGAGCAAAAGTTCACTCTGTGCAGTAAAACTGTTCCATCGACTGTAGCGTTCCTACCCAATCTGTAGATGAAACAGAGGAAGGACAGACAGATGTTACATCCATGTCTTACCGTGTTTAGAAGACGGCAGGTTAACCAGTCTGGATCCTGGAATCATCTTTTGATTTACAAAAGAAAGAGCAGCAGTGTAAGACCCTCGCATTGCTCCATCTCAAAGCCCCAGTCTGCAAGCACCTTGCTGGATAAGAACGAAGAACTGCATTTCCACAGAGCCCTCAAACCCCAGCTTCTCTGAAGCCACCAATGAAAGGACGGGCTACTCTGTTCTCTTGTTGATACCATGTAAAATGTGCTTAGGTACTCCGGAGATGGGGCTCCTGTAACAAAGAGATAAGCTCAAGGTAGTAGTGGCTCTGGTGATAGGACGTCTGAGTACTGGACACAATACTGAGACTCTCAGGAAGACATCAAATGAGCTGATAAGAATATTCCCCATCTAGGCTGAGCAGAGACCGGTGGTCAGGCCTTTATCTCTCCCTCCACACAGGCTCTCACTCTCCTTGTGATAAAGAATCTCAGGCTGAGTCTGAGGAAAATGAAAAGAGGCGAAATCCCAAGAGCTCCTTCCCCTGGAGGGGGCCATGCCATGTTGGTACCCTTACCCCTCCCCCCTCCCCAGCACCCTTTCTTTTCCTCTTTCCCCATCTCCTGTCCCCCATTTGCCTCCAGAGGCAGCGAAGTTTGGGGATATCTTAGGAGCATTGCTTCTCTGTGCACAGGAAATGCTACAGATTTTTTTTCCACTGCAACCTAAAAAAAAAAAAAAAAAACCTGCTAGCCACTCAATAATTAATGCTCACAAGCACTGATTTGGCATGTCAGGAAGAGAATTTTGCACTCATATTGTAGTCTTTTGTAATTGAATCTTATGCTGTTATATTAGTGTAGCCCCAGGTGAGTATGCAATAGCTGAGGGGGGAGAAAAGGTAAGATAAAGGAATTACAATAGAGCCAAGCTAATGTGAGAACAAGGCAATGTCTTCTGTGCCTCAAGGTGTTAAGTTAATCTCCGATAAGTTATTAACTTATTAATGGGCTGAAAAGGGATGAACTACTTTTCATCCAAAGTCCCAAGTGCTCCTCATTGTCTTCTGCATACTTCTCCTGTCAACTAATTCTCCTCCAGCATTGCTCTCTCGATGCTCTGCCTTCCTTTCTCCATGTATGCCCTTTCAGACATAATGAACTTCACTCACTAGAGCTTCTCCGTGGAGCTCAAATCATGCTTAAGGCTTGGGATGTAGGGACTGCAGGAAAGATGCAGGGGCAGAAACCTGAGGGACAATCGCTGAAGAAAGTATTCCAAAAATTTCTAATTAATCTTGCCTTCAGTTGTTGACTAGTCACTGATATGGAAAAGCAAAGAGAAAAACCAGTAATCTTCAGATTATCAAAAGACTCAGCGTAACATACCTGCATCCCAGCTCTCCAGTGCTCACTTTGCACAGGGTTATAGGGAATATTTGTGCACTCAGGGCCTGATGTATGATGTATTAACTAGGATGGTGGCATTTGCCAGCTGTTCCTCTGATTCCAATTTCTCTGAAAAAAAATGGAGGAAGAATTAAATACTGGTGAAACGGCGTGAAATTCTACTAAGTCCATGGAAATAACTGGTTCCTAACTGTCAGCCCCTATATGCTTGCTGTTGCTGGACACCCCTTGGGGAACTAAGGTCTGGCTTCTGGTGCCTTGGTGAATCAGGTCTGGTCCTAACTCACTCCCAGGGGATGTAATTGCTTCTCACGGCTGGATTCACTTAATTACTGAACCGTTTTTGTCCTGAATCCACAGTGAGGTCAACTGCTGTGCTGCAAGCAGGCTTTCCCTCAGTATCCCAGCTGCAGAGCCTCAGAGCACCAGTCTCAAAATCCCTGTTGTAAACCATTTTTTCTCCAGATCTCCCTTTGCCAAGAAGGGGACACGCAGGGCATCTCACAACAGTGCGAAGGTGAATTAAGCCAGTGAGCATAAGGTTTAAAGCTCCCTGCTGAGTGTGGTTTAAAAAGAGATTGGCTCAGGGTCTCTGCCTTGCTCACTGAATAACAGAAGAGTTGAGATTGCAAGTAACCTCTGGAGATCCTCTAGTTCAACCCCTGCTCAAGCAGGGTCATTTACAGCATGTTTCCAAGGACTTTGCCCAGACTGCTTTTGAATATCTCCAAGGAAAGAGACTCCACCACCTCTCTGAATAATTTGTTCCAGAGCTCTGGAACATTTCCTCCATCCAGACAAAAATGGAAAGCAAAATGGTTTGAGGGTGCTGGGAAATTAATGGACTTTGTGTCTGAGACGATATTTCTGCCCTGCCTAGAAGGCACGTCAAACAGTGCCTGGTTTTTGTCCCACGCTGCCTCTCCCCTCAGCCCTGCTCCCCCTTGTGCCAGAGGAACAGGCTGCGGGGCGTCAGACACATCCACACAACAAGCTTTTGGCATCCTGGCCGCATCAGAGGCCTCCTGCTGCTACCCCACCAGAGCACGACACCATTTCTCCTCCACGAAAAAGCACCTGTGCTTGCCATCTTCCCTTCCAAGTGCAAGCTCTGGGGCTGGGGTTGCAGGAAGCAGATAAAAAAGGATAGTGGGCATTATAATCCACAGAATACAAATCTGATAAATCTTCCACACGGGAAAACAGGACATTTCAGCAGGCGAAAGGCAAGCGGCCATTGGATGCTTTGGCACAAGGCAGAAGGGGGTCAGAAAATAGCCAGCAGCCAGCTTTGGAAAACCCAAGGGGTCTTTTTGCATCAGATGAGGCTTCAGCCCCAATCTCCCCATTCACTGGGAGACAGGTTGGCATCTCCCTCTGCGCTGCTGCTGCTGCTGCACAGGGTAGGGAGCTCAGTGGAGCATGAAAGAGACTGTGATAAAGATACTCTGACTGCCATCCTCCTTCCACGAGAAACAGGCTCAGCTTTCATATACAGATGACATCTCAAACACCAGCACCAGCGAGGGGGGAGGGAGGGAGTTGCTCTTTCTTTGCCCTTTCAATTTTTGATATTATGATTATTATTTGCAATTATTTACCATGAAGGCAGTTTCTCGGGTATATAAATAGAGGCAGAAGTCATCCCCTTTCCCCTCCCTGCTTCAGCACATCCACCTCTTCCTTGCTGTTTGCAGGCTGGTTGAATTATTCGGTAGATAAAAGGCTTTGTTGAAGATTCTCCCGCTTTCCTGCTTTGTGAGCTATTCCCATGCCAGTTCTGCTTTCCAGAAATATCAGCTGTGCAGATGAATTTTCAGACTCATCTGGATGAATCCTCCTCTGCCAGCCGGCTGCCTGAAAGCCTGCCCGGAGAGCAGGTTCTGCTGGCACCGGGCTCCCTGGGGCACCGCCATCCTCCCAGGACACGGTGCCCGTGTCACCACACTGCGAACAGGTAGCACACTCTGCTCTGGGTCTTGCCATTCAAAAGCACCATTTCAAAAGCACCTCCTGTGTTACAAAGCAGTTGTGCTGGAAAAGCCAGCAGGACTGGCTCTTGCAAGCATCTGGCCAGAAAGAAACAATGACTTGAAATAAACTGGTTAAAATCTCCATTCTGTCCCAGGTGCCTTGGGAGACTTTTGGTGAGTCGTTGGGTCACAATTCTCCAAATGTAAACCTGTGGGGAACACCAGACCTCTCCAAACTTGCAATGGCATTTTGAGGATAGATACCCCAATAACTGAGGACCCTCCCAAGCCTTTTGTAGACTCAATGCCCCCCAGACACTTTAGACAAACAGCTTTCTTCCACTGAGGAGGTAATAGCATAGCCAGAGACAGGAAAAAAAAAAAAAAAAAAAAATTATTGGTTTTCCTGTCCCAAAGTAAAACTCTGCAAACCTTACCAAATTATCATTCCAGTTGAGGTTTATGAAGTGCCAAGAACTGTGAGCATTTTCACAAGGACCTAGTACTTGGCAAAACACACAGGAACCAGAAAAAAACTGTCAGAATCTCATAGTCCATCATAAATACAAGGAAGCGACCCCATACTGCAGCCAATATCTCACTGTCAGATAAGAATCTAAGCAGACTCCCAAGTGGTGAAATCCAGTGACAAATGGCAGACATGGACATGGGAACGCAGGTATCTTGTGTGTTTTCAGCATGCAACAGCTGGAAAGTTCTTGGTGATCCTGAGAAGGGATCTGAAAGCTCCTTTAAATGCAGACATCATCACGGAGAAGCCATGGCTCAGTCAACACACACGGTCACACCAAATCTGTGTGCGAACAGTCTTAATGCACAAAGCATACAAGCCAGAGCACTGGTTTGCCACCTTCCTCAGCTCAAACAAAAGGAATCCAAGCAACAGGGCCCAAGTGGCCACCACTGTATTACACAAAAAGAGAGTTCAGCCCATCCGTTCCATTTACATACAGGAATCAGCCAGACAGGAACTGTCAGACAGGGAATCAACCATATGTACAGCCACTAGCTCACTCTATCTGCATGCTCAGAGCCAGTCAAGTCTTATTAACCTGGTATCAAGCTTGGATCTATAAGCAGACCTAGGCTTTTGGGTTGGAGCTCAGTCATATCTGTCCGGTTCCCCTAACAGACCAAATCCTGAACATCTTAACCTGGCCATGATGAGCATGGTTTAGCACACAGGAGTAGCTCAAGCAAACATGGGTTTGATTTCTCTTGCTTATCAATATCTGTTGCAAGGCAGGAATATATCACTCATCCCTTCCATCCTCCTCTTTCATGCTATACAAAACTGAGAAGTTGCCTAATGCATAACTGTATGTTCTTATAAAGGTAGAAGTGGAAGTCACTATGCCAGTATTACTTCCCATGTCCCTTAATCTGCACTTACAGAGCCTTTAGTGTCCCCAGAATTATTGCCCTCTGAAGCAGCATTATCCCATGATGACCAGCTGTCACACTCGCGACAGCATCATGAACCCTGGGGAATATGGGTTCCAGGCAGAACGGCTCTGAGAGACCCTTTCTTATACCGACACCAGCAGAGATTGCCTCTTTGATAAATGAGCACGTACCTATGAATAAATACACGAGTACATTCTACGTGTATTGTATATCTGCAGTGACAGAGTAGAGGTTTGCACAGGCATATGCATTTGATATGCTTGGAGGACACAAGGCAGTGGTAACTGGCAACAACTGTAGGTCGCTGCACATGTATATTCCAGTGACAAACAAAGGACCTCAGGCAGCGCCCACAAACCATAATCCCTCTAATCCACCTCTGGAAGAGGGGAATTGGGAGGGAAGAGAGAAAGAGCCTCAACCATTCTCATAAACTCCCCAAAGGAGCTCATGGTCTCCAAGAAGGGAAGAGCAGCCTGCCCCTCACCTGGGAGACCCAGGGAGCCCAGGGAGCAAGAGAAACCCATTTCCCAGCTCCTTCTGACCCAGCCTGAATGGTTCTTTGTTATTTTATCTGAAAAGTTTAGAAGTTATCTTTGAATACTCTAACAGCAAGATGATGGTTACCAAGGGAACAGGCTGGGAGAAGGTCAGGCTTTTCTGGTTATTTTTTCATGCTTTATCCTGGCTGGAAGTTTTTCCAAACCTGTCAGACCAGTGTCTTACCATCCAGGAGGAATAAAGCTGTCCTCTGCTTCAAAGAAGACTGAAAAGAGAGAGAAAAAGTAGGTCACATTTCCCACACCTGCATCCAGCTCTCCAGGAAGGAGGAGAAAGCTGACTACTAAACACAAGATCCCACAGACCAGGGCATCATACAGCCATGAAATGGCAGGAATGTGGAGCAATTTCTGCTGTCAGAGAAGGCCCTAGATGTGGAGTTAAATCGGAGACAGTTACAGGAGGGCATAGTTTGATGTTGCCCTTCATATGTTAATTGCTCAACATCATTGCCTCCTGACCACAGAAGACCATGGCCCTCTGCTCTTTGGGGAAGGTCCTTCAAACATTCGCCTTTAACTGCTCTTGGAGATAGGACTATCTAACTGGGTGGAGCTTGAGTACAAGGGCACATGGCAGGTGTTGTGCTGCCACTGGGAAAATGCTTGATTTGTACTGCCCTTTTTATCCCCACAGGCTGTCTGAATGAAGTGAGATATAGGAATCAAAGAATGGCCATTTGAAGTCCTTGGTTTACCTTTAAAGCTAGCTGCTGCCAGCCTTCCTGCTCTAAGAACAGTGCCAAACTACCTTATCCTCAGCACATCAGCTTGGGTCTCTTTCAAAGTCCTTCACTAGGAACAAGGCTCTTTCTAATTCAAGCTTATAGTTTAGCTAGGCTCAATCATGAGTCCCGATAGGGAACATCTCAGGAGACCCTGTTTGTGTGGAGCAGAGCCACTTGACATTCGCCAACATTGCTTGGCCTCCCAGTCCCTCACAGGGCCAGGCAAACAAGATGTCCCTACCACTAGCAAAGACCTGGTTCTACTGAACATCTAAATGCCAAAGCAGCTCAGTCAAGGTGTAATCAACTCTTGTGGTGTTGCCCTGAGCTGAAATGCTTTGTATCCATGGCCGGGCAGACTGCTGCTGGGAGAGCAATTCTTCCCCAGCACTAAAAGCAGCAAAAGCAAATCGGAACTCCTACCTCTAGCTTAGCCTTCACAAAAGAAAGTCCAGTTAATTGGGCTGATTGGTCAATGACATGTGGTTTGATGTGCAGAAAAATACGTGTTCCCAGCACTGAAGTGTTTGTGGTTCATACTAAAATAGGTGCTTACAGATGAATTGTTGGAGCTGGACACTTTTATCTCTTCCTTCAAAAAAAAAAAAAAAACAAAAAGAAAAGAAAATGCAAGTAGCCGCCTAGATCCGTTCATGCACACACAGCCTCCAAAGCTGATACATGCGTGCCCATGTGTGCTCAGGTAACCTGCAGGAGTCTGCAGAAGCAGACAGCCCTGAGCGTAGCCCTCACCAGTGTGCATTCATCAGGCGCTGGCAGGCACACTTCTAGCTGATTTATTGATATTTAATATTTAAATACTGGGTGATCATTCAGCCCCAGTGAGTAGATGTTCAATAACAACAGAAAGGAACTATCCTCTGCCAGCCCACACAGCCTCCTCCATCATTTGACGTCAAGTGTGGCTCCCTCGCCCTTGCTTTCAGAGCTTGGTGGGGGGCCATGCCACACACAGCTCTGCTCCTACAACCTTTTTGCCCTATCATAAACCTGTGCTGTGTCTGCGCCTGGGGCAGTCCCACAGCGCCCCAGCTTGTCAGGCCAGCTCCACCTGCCCATGCTCCTTGGCCAGCATCACCAAGTACCAACTTCCCTGTGAGGGAGGAAAACTCACCCTTTTAAAGACAGATAGTTCTTCCTTTGGGTGGGCAGAGGTCACTAGTCCCAGTTTAGAGCACTGTCTGCACCAGCAGACACTTCACTTTTAAAAGTCAGGGGGTCACTGACCCTGCACTTGCCCTCGGGGAGATTTGTTTGCAATAACTCCTTCACAGGGATGACAAACTTCTGCCACCATCCCTGAGGGGTGAGTTAGGCAGGGGAGCAACCCATCCACTGCTAGTGTCTACATCTATTTCTCAGTGTCTTCTGCTGCTGGGTGGCTCTTTAGCCTTGTCTGTCTGTCTTAAGATTGCTCTTTCTTAGGAAGGAGGAACTCTGCATGGCATCTAACAAACTGCATCTCTTCTGTCAATGCCCTTGCAATAATAATTCACTGTCCTGATGCATTCAGCTAGAGCATAGGGGACCTTGTCAGCTTAAAAATCACTGCTGCACTTCTGGGACTCTGAATCGAGCAGTACCCGAGATGACTGAAACAGGAAGAGCTTTTGAGAAGCAATTTGCTATCCACTCTTTTACCTCTTTGTTTGCATTTTCCATTTCTCTCAGCTTGGGGGATGAGGCTTGGTGTTAAGCTCATGTTTATCAGTGCTTTAGCTCTTAGACTGTCACTTTACAGCCCTGTCTACAGGCCCTGCAGGTGGCACTTCCCCTTAAAGAAATTTCACCCCCCACAATTTTTCTTCCCACTCCTGTCCAAAAAATAAAGACCACGTGAATGTTTCTGATGGTGTCAGGCTTTGTAATAGTTCATTGGTTTCAACCTTAAATTTAGGACTGAATTTGAGCTGGCACTAGCTATTTAATATACAGGACCTGTCTTATTACATCTCCGTCTAATGCATATTTGGGAGCTTTCCCTGAAAGCTCTTGTATAAAGGAGTATTATGACATCAGGAAGTCTAAAAGTACCTGAACTGCAGATGTGATAAATTCAGCAGGATGATACGTGCCTGGAATTTCTACTTGCTTTTTTCCATTGGCAAATGGCCACCTGGGCTCTATCCCCCGGGATAGCTGTAGAGAACAGCCAGTTTGATGAGCCTAACCAGCCATTGGATGTCACTTTGGCTCCACACTAATTCAAGGGAAACAGCATTTATCTGGCAGCCAGGCAACTAGCTTTTCAGCAGCTGAGAGTTTAATTATCAAAGGTTTAGGCGAATCCCACTCTTGCTATCTCCAACCAGCTGCCACAGAGAAAAGACCTTCTGGCCCCATCCCGAAGTTTGTGAAGCTCTTGCAAGTTCCCTTTTGCTATTAAAATGAGTCCCAGCCCATTTGCCCTTTCCTGTGAAAGCTCCAGGCTTGATGCCACCAGGAAAAAAAAAAAAAAAAGGAAACAGTGAAAATAATAGAATAGGAAAGGTCTCTAGGTGGATCAGGCGGAGCAAGCTGCAGCCAGGAATGGGAATCCTGGGCAGACTCCAGATGGTGCCTTGATCCAGCTGTGGTAATTCACACTGATAGACAGACACGGACATCACTTCCTCAGATTGCAGGACATGGTTTGAGAAAGATGTTGTTCTGCAGTGGCAGAGCAGAGCTACTGTCTGGTTTGCATTCAGTCCAAGGCAGTTGCATTTCCACTGGTGGACTTCTGCCCGAGTAGTCTAGACGCAGAAAATGAAGTCCACACATTCCCCCTTTAAGCTCCATTTCTGTCCTGTTCCCATCTCAAATTAACGTGCTAGTGATGCACCTGCTTTTTGGTATTCTCTGGCTCTCCACAGACACAACTGGTCATTTTCAAAGCACATTTGTCTTTTGAATGTGAAGGCATGAGACTCAATTATCTTTTTTTTAAAGGTAAGCTAAGACCCTGGTGAGCAAATTCTGGCATTCTCCCCACCTCTATTCCTTCTTAAAATGTCACCAGGAACCAGCATGAACATATCCTATCAGTCACCAAGTATTTTGCCCACCGTTCCTGAGCAATCAACGAGGGACCTCTGTAGGGGTAGATGTTCTCTCCACTCCCCACCCAGGAACAGGCTCCCCAAAGCTTGGGGCGATTTTCACGGGTAAGACCACCAGTCTGTAATTTTGGAGATCAGGGCACATGTGAATCTGAAGGAGAGGCAAGAAGTAGGATCCCACCAATTGCTTCAATGCAGGGAGATACAAAATCCTCTCTGCCCTTTCCTCACCCGCTCAGGAAAACCTGGAAGCCAAGAGCTGGCTGCTAGAGCTGGGCTTGGAACAGACTTTGGAAGATGAGAGAATTCCTGCCAGAAATTTGATCTTGGGTTCCTCCTCGTAGCCCACCGGGACCATCACTAAATAGTCAGGCAAGTTGCCTTGGGTGTCTTGCTTTTCCGACCTGTGTGAAGAGAAGGGTTTATTTAACACCATCTCCCCAGGGTTCCTCAGCTCTCTACTCTCCAGACCTGTCAGTTTACCTACAGCATTGCCAACTGCAAAGTGATTAGTCCAGTCCCCCTTCTCTTCTCCCCCATGGTTATCACTCTTATTAACAGCAAGGGGGTGATAATGGGGAAGGATGATCAAAGCTGCTGGTATTAACGCAAGGGATTAACGGCATTTATATTCCTGATCAGTGCACTCTCAGTGTGGAGAGGGGACCGCCACAAATCAGCCTTTTCCAGCTGAGAGTTGCTGCAGTGCCACTACCTAAATAGCTGTTGCCTAATTAGTCCCGTGTGGCTGGTTCAGAGAATAGCTCGCTCGTGTCCACAGAAGGATTCAGGAGACCGATCTCTACTTTCCCAATCCTCTTGTGGACTTCAGAACATGTGGACTAGGGCCATTGCTGATATTAAGCCTGCTGGTGCTGGACAAGCAAATGAACCAACACTGTGGCCAGGTCACACTGGGATTACATCACACTGTCATAGAAAAAAAAGGCAAAAGAAAACCAAAAAGCTTCTACATCCTGCTCTGCTCTGGGACTTTGAAGGAAGTTCCATGCAGGCAATATAGTGGATGGAAGGAAGAAGAAATCCATTCCATGTTTTACAAGTAGGACAGGAAACTTAAGTCCTCTGCAGCCATCCAGAGAAAATAGATGTGTTTAATAAAGCTGTGCGGCGTGGTATATTGATTCCACTTAGATTCCAGCAGCAGCTCTGCAGCAGGCAAGGATGTAGGGAGAGGAAGCAGGACCAGCTGACCCTGGTCAGTCACGGTAACTAACTAGTCTGCTGCAAACCAAGGTGCAGAGGCTTCACCTGGCTGGAACTGGAGACTAATGCAGTAGGCTAAGGGCAAAAGACTCCAGTACCAAGATCAGGCAGACGGGCAAGAGACCATGTCCACAAGAGCTTTGAGGACACAGCATTTCACAACACTTGGAAGAGTGAGGACACAAGGACAGTGTCAACACCTCTTCTGCCCTCCTCTGAAGCGTCTTTGGGAAAGTTCAAGATCCCCACCCTTTAAAAGCCCACAATTAAATGCTATCACAGCAATCCTCTCCCAGACCAGAGCACAGTGCACAAACACTCAAAGGTATCTGAAGAACATAGACAACTCCTCTCCAAATCATCCAGTCTGTAATCTGGTCACACTTCAATGCTGAACCAAAAGAGTTAATCCAAAGTTGTGGATTCCTAATATTGTGGATTATCCTAACAAAATCTCTACAAAAGGCAGAAAACAAGATGCCTTGCTCACCAGTTGTGGGCAGCTCTTGGTATAAGACCACCACCTCCCTAGCAAGAACAATTTGCTCTTGGTTTGGTTTGAACACTGTACTATCTGGGCCATAAAATGCTTCTTTGAGAGAACTATCCAGAGACTGTCTGGGAGCTATTCTTAATTATTATTATTAAGAAATAAGGAAACTTAAACAACATCCTGTTTGTTTGCATATAATTTAGGGTCATTACTCCCTTCACAGTGAGTTAGAATTATCTGTGGTTGGCTGCACAAATATTTCTGCCTCCCAACCCCCTGTAGTTCATCACTCTCCGTCTCTCCTCTGTGCAATGTAATAATGTCGTAAGGGTTTATTTATATCATCATAATAGGTTGCTGTGGAGATGATCGTTATGTCACAAGTACAACCCAGGGAGTTTTGGCTGAAGAATGAACTGCAAAGGGCCATGGAGGTGAACCCTGCTGTTTCAGTGCACACTCCCATCCTCCCGCTTCCACCACAGAACATCTGCATCCATACACAGGCACAACCAGCCGTGCAGATGTTGGTCACGCCTGTGGCCATGTGCAAACATAAACTGAATTGCTCTAGCATAATCTCAGAGCAGACTTTTTAAGGAACTGAACAGGGTAGGGACAACTGAAGGAAGAGACAGGTTTTTAGACCTAGAAGAGGCAAGAGCCAAACATGGTAGTGATCCACAGGAAAAGGCAGGAGTAGGTTGATGGAGGTGGAAGACAATAATGATACCCCTAACCCCGTTTCATCCCATTCTTTGCCCTCCCTTCTCTCATTGCAATGGGAAAGATCCCTCTCTGATGCAAAGCTTTAAAGGTGTTGTAAAACCCTAGGCAAGCCACAGTGACTAACAAACACTTCACACTACCCCATTGCAGATGCTCCCTCAGCAGAGCTGTTCTAGGTTATGCTACTGTTTCATACGAGCAAACTGGGCTCAACCAAATGCATCTCAGATATACTTTTCTAGGGAAAACCTTTTACACTATAGACTAGTTCCAAGGTCATCACACCTAGTAGAGCATAACAGCAGTCTATCATAAAAGATGGTGTGGACTATTGACAGGCTGCATGTTTTTGTCAGCAGCAAGTCATGGTCTGCTTGTATCTTGTGTTTAATCACAATGAGCAAGCCAGAGAGTAAGTAAATACTATTTTTTTTCTGTGGGTCTGCATGCATCCAAGGACAACATGGCTAGATCTAGTTGAAGGTGACATAAGAGAGCTGATTGGCATCAGTGGGCTTTGGATAAATGGAGCTCTTCACCTTGGGATCATGAGTTCAAAGGAGGGTCACATCACTGTTGACCACCATTTGTTAGCCTCTGGCAGCAACTCAACAACTTCTGTGAAATAAGGAGCCAGTCTTGGCTTGAGTCCCAGTGGAACAAGTGTCTGTGTCACTGAATTGCTGTCTTAACTAGACTCTTGGCTAGCTCCACAAGGGAATACGGAAGCAATTCACTGAGTCCATCCTAATGTCTTAACATGTTTCTGGGAGACTATCCTGGAGTAAAACTGCTGCATTTCAGAGTAGCTGGGAACACAAATGACTCCTGGGCCCTGATTTAGGTGGACAGGTGAAGACTAGACATCTCAACCCATCAAGCCCATATTACCAAGGACATAAAGCAGTCCAGTGCTCAAACTAAAGATAGGATAGGGGTTGTGAAGGTCACTCCATCCACTGGAAAAGATCCAGAGAAAGGCAACTAGCAGAGCAGCTGTCTTGTGAGGGAAGAAGAAGAACATGGTGAGGGCATAGGCTTGTGATGGCAGTAGAGAGAACAAAGGCAGAACCAAGTCTCACCACACTCACTGAAACTAGGTCTTAGATCCCTGCTTTTGGGATGGACACAAGCTGCAGAAGGAAGGTCTGGGAGGGCTGCACAAGTATTAAAGCCCACTCATTGCCATCTCTAGCTATTCCAAGGCAAAAGAAAGTGTTTGAATTGGTGTGTGAGGGCTTCTTGCTGCCATATGTCCATTGCATATTTGTGATGCCGGGGAAAAAGAGGCAAGCTGTTCCCATTCTCCTAGACTCCTTTGTCTCATGTCCCTGTCAGGGCTACAGACCTGGTGGCCTGCAACCCCTTTACACATGCTCCTGCATTGCTGTGGCCGCACGAGACCTCAGGGAGGGAAGGAGGGAGATACCGGCCAAATGGATTATCTAGGTGGTCTGTGGGCCTTAAACGGAGCATTCCATTGTATACTAAAATAAATGCAATAAACCAAGTCTCTGCCTCTTGTGAGAAACTCACTTATTGTTTTAAATCATCATGATCACCCTAATAATTAAAATCAAGCAATGGCTTAAAAAAAACTAATGCATAATTTTATATGTGAACTCATCACAGTCAGGGGGAAAAAATCTGTAAAGTGAAAATGTGCTTGTTTTGCTAATAAATATTATTGGAGGGACTCCCAGCTTTTCACATTACCACAGTGTGATATGACAACATATAATGGATTACTCAACTGCCCGAAGCCATTGTAGGAATAAATCCCTTTTAATATTCATGTGCGGTCTTTGAGAAAATAGATGTAAGCAGTTAATACTTTCCTATAGACAAAACAGTGCAGTTTATCAAAACAAAATGTGTGCTTGAAAACAAAAATCACAAAGCTCCTGGACTTTTTCTTTTTTTTTGCAAATCAGAAAAAATAAGTCACCCCAAAAGACAAACTGAGGTAAGGTGATGTGTAGAAAATAAGCCAGGGAAGGGCAGGACATGAACACAGTGGGTAGAAAGGGCAAAAAAGCGTAAGGAAGTATCAGAAGCAGTTTGTGAATTTGTGCTTGTAAATAGGGCACAAAAGCAGGGTGTTCACAGCGCTCATAGTGGGCTGCTGGTTGCCCTATAAAATGGGAGGGAGGGCAGTAATAAATGGGTGATGGGAAAGTCAGGCGCAGCTCAAGAGCAAGGTGCAGTGATCTGAGCGGTGGAGGGGAAACGTAGAGCTGAGATTTCCGGAGGACAAATTGAGTGGATGGAGACAGGGTGATCTCCCCTCCTTCAGCCCAGGCCTGGTGCTGCACCTTGGAGGACGCCTGGCCTGAGGAGCAAGCGGATCTATCAGCATCCAGGCCTGCAGGCTCACCGGGATGGGGAAAAGAACCAGCTCTAGCCAGGGGCCCGGAGACAACACAGGCTTACAGGATAACAGGGCACCTTAAAAGATAAAACTAGGGCATATTCTTACAGGAAGCAGACAACAAGCTATGCAGCACCTGTAGAAGAAATAGCAAGACCAGCACATAAGAGCTCCCACTAACTAGCAAGAGAGAAGTTGGTGCCAGGGTTTAGTGGTGTTTATTGGAGTGTTGTGGATACAGCAAAAGCAGTGAACAGAAAACCCTGTGCTTGGCCAACTGAGGGCTATTCTCTCACATCCCTCTGTGCTATGTTCCTACCTTTTTTCTCTTACAGCTAATCTATAAAACCTGCAGGGTTTTTATCTCTGGTTTGTTTGGTTTGGGGTTTTTTTGTTTTTGTTTTTTTTTTTTTTTTTGGTTTCTCCCTTTACACAGTGGAACAAGGGAAGCAGCAGTGTAGACAAGCCTTTCTGCCTTTGTGTGTGGCAGGGACTGAGGGAAATGCAGGTTAACCCTTCCTGCCCCAGCTCTTCTGCAGGCAGCGGATGCCTGGAGGGAAACACGGGAAGCAAAACCCTCACCAGGACTCGAGGGAATACCTTCAGCCTCCCTAGGTGAGCAGGAAAATATGACAGACTTCATCTTGCAAAACCAGATGCAGCTCTGAACGCAGCTTTCATTTGACCACTATGAACTATGGGAAGATGGTTGGTTATAAATGGCTGCAGACACAGCTAAAACTGAGAAAGATGCAGAAACATTTTGTTCCCTTGCTGCTGTAAGATTTAGGCACCAAAATAAGCTTAAATTGAAATATTAAGAACAAATTACGCCCCCCTGCTTTGATATCTGTGGCTATATGATGGAAAAAGTGTTGACTCACACATACCTTCTGCTGGCCCATGTTCAGAGCCAGTCTGGGATGACACCCTGTAGAGCCCTTGCAGAATTTAGTAGAGGCAACGCTCGCTTCCTTGGGTTGGAATTGGCATGGTCCACACTGAAGCAGACACTATGTGTTTAAACCAAATGCAGCTCAAAACGTAGCCCAAGAGCCTGGCAGTTCTTTGAATGCTGCAGGACTCACCCAAAGCCATGAGGCTGCAAAAAACCATAGTGGTGCTTAACACAAACTTCTTGTCCAGTGCCACTGACTTCTGTGGAGCTGCTTGGAGAAACTGGATGTGCATGGGTAAGACTTCAGCTGAACAAACTGTGATGCCCCAAAATGTTCCCATCCTTGAAAATACTCTAGCAAAAAGGGGAAAAAAGATGAACATTTTTTAAGCTAAACAGTTTTATACTAGCAATTCTGACCCTTAAGAAAAAAACAAATGAACTTACCATACTGGCATGTTGGACCAAGTCACTTGGCTCACTCAGACTTTATTCTCACATCATTTTTCATTAACACTGGAGGTCCCCACTAGGTCAAATTATCAACTGTATAGTCATTTACATTGCCAGCAGTGATGGAAAGATTTTGTTATTGAAAATATTTGAGGAACACTAGTACAGAAAATATTTTTCCTACAGCCATTTATTAATTTATTGGAATAGAAAGCCTGTAGCTGAAAACACTAGGAGTGTTGCTTTCAATGCCAGATAGTTTTATAGGGCATATTTGGTGATACAAAATTGGGCCAGACCACATTCTTCTCTGGAACAGAATGGGCCCAGGAGACAACTGGGTGCTGGAATGGGAAAAATTCCTCCCACCTTCCAGCAAAGCAGAGGTGTGTCTTGCCTTGAAAAGGAAAGAAGTTTCACCTTTTAATTGTTGTATTGAGTATCTTATCGACTGCATTTTTTGTTCAATATCTCTTTTACCTCTCAGATTGTCTAATCAAAGGCTTCTTCCTTCCTTGGGTTAGCTTTTCAGTTCCTAGCATTGATCCAAAATCGGAAGCGAAAGAGGAAAACAGGCTCTGGGAAAAGAGAACAAAATTAACATCCAAGCAGCTTCAATTCATGGATGCCTTTAAACATCTTGCACCTCTCTGTCTATTCTCCTATTCTTTTATTTTCTCTTTTGTGTTCAGGAGGTTTCTTTAAGGAAAGCCTTTGTCAGCAGCCCAGGGAGAAGATTAAAGTCCCTGTCACTGGGAACCAGGTTATTTTTTGTGTCCAAATTCTTAATCCAGTTTATTAAAATGTTCCAAATCTTCCTTCAAAAGGAGAGATCAGAAGGATGTTTCCCTGTCACCCCTAGCATGCATTCGTTCTGGATACTTGCAGTTCACTAGAGGCTTAAAAAAAAAAAAAAAAATGCAAGGCAAGGAACTATAATGAGAACAGGATGACCAGAGTGACTAGTTAAAGTGAGTTGTGGAGCTTTCGACTTCATTGTCTGTGATAGTGCTCTGGCCCCGGCTGGAAGCAATTGAAAGTTTTCTCCATCTGAAAGACATCTGGGTGAACAGAGTCAGAGACCTCTGACTATTTTTACCTTTCAGGTTCAAAGAAGAGAAGGAGCAAGAGATCCATCCAGTCTGCTGTCCCATTTCTCACTAGGGCAAGGCAGAAGCACAAGACAAGGGTGAGGATATTGATGCAGATTTGCTGTGTACTCTGCCTGCTCCCAAAGACCTCAGGGCTGGTGTTTCCCACCTGAACTGAAGGATCTCTGTAATCAATGTCTTGATGGATTTTCTTCCATGACGTTGTCTAATCCTCTTCTGTACTAGGATGGCCCTTTGAAAGACATCAGTGTGAGGTGGTGCCCATTGAGCCAGTTCTAGCAATGTTTTGATTCCAGGTTTTCATGGTATGACAGGATAGAAGCTCTGGAATGCCTGTGTTTCTTCTAGGGAGCCTCAGCAGACATGTTTGGGTAAACACCTAGATTAGTTCTGCCCTTATCCTGAGATCTGACTATAACAAATTTAATATAGAAAACTGGCAAGAGGCACATTCTGAATTTCCACCACCTTTGATGGTAGAAAACTAAATTCAGGTGAGGGTAGAAACTGCCCCAAGTAGCCATTACAACAGCCTAACAAATGCCATGATGCCTCTTCCATGCACCCTGCTTTGGATTTCAAAGGCCACTTGCTCTAAATAAGTAGCTGCTGTTTTGTAAAGCAAGTGTATATGATGCAGACACTCCTCATGAGTCCTTAGGGAGCAATTACTTTCTTATCTATCTTGTACTGCTGTTCCTCTTCAGCAGAAGTAAGTCATCCAGTGTGAGATTGTGGGGTTAGTCTTTTGAGCAGAGAAAGGCTAAGAGAACTGCACAAAAGCATGGCAGTCTGAGGGAGCAAAGAGCAAGGAGGTGACATCTTGGCAAGCAGAGAAGAAGCATAAGGTGTTCTTGGAAGAAAACCATTGCATTTCCTATCAGGGCTGACTCCTAAAATGGCAGGTTCAATAAAGGTGAAGTACACAAATCTATAGTTTGAGCGATTTCATACTCTGCAAAGCACCTGTGCAACGCGCTTTTGCCCTGCCTGTTGACTCTCCTGAACCAAGAGCACCAAATAATTTGCTTTTAACATATGTAACCCCAGGAATAAAACGGTAGTTGAAGGCTGCATTTTATTTATTATTCAAATTATAGTTGCTCTTTGAGGCCTGGGCTGCAATGCAGCCCAGCTTAGTTTGAGACTGTTGACGCATAACATGAGAGGAAAATCCCTTCAGTTCCTCATCCCAGAGACTGCCGCAGCACAGGGGGAGATTTTTCAAAGGGCTTAAAACATCTTGGTGTAGAGCCCTGTTGATTTCCCTATCAACCTCAATGCTCCTTTGCAAATCTCCTTTCCACCCGGTCTGACTGGCAAACCCTGAAAGAAAGGGAGTCCAGAGATAAGATCTGTGGCACTAGACTCCAACCACTCAGTGTCACTGCTATGCCTTAATGACAAATTATCCTGTTTGCTGGTTTTATAGAAGATGTGCTGCTGTGTTTTGTATCCACTAACACTCCTGCTCCAGGTACGGCACTATACAGCAGTCTAGCCCGCAGCTATCCTGGTGTCCCATATTTACCTAGTCTTCCCTGATGGTCTCCACAGCAGATTTGCTCTATTTTCAAAGCCAATTTTTTGAGCCACTTTGAATTCCCTTTGTGCTCAGAGATGCGCCTCGCTCTTCAAGCTCCATGCACCCTCACCAGCAAGGTTTTTAAAGCAAGGCCATCACTGGAAGTTCTGTCATTGATACGTGATGCAGAACAAAATCCAGCTCGCTCGAATGCGGCTAGATTGGCTCAGCAGGGCTGACAATAGATGAACTGGGTCTTATCAGTGAGCGGAGCAGATACAACTCAGGAGCCGCATGCAGGGCGCAGATAGGAGCTCTGCGGAGGAACCAGCCCAGCTGGGGACAGTGCTGGTGCATGGGGCTTTTTTTGTTCATTTTTTTGTTTTTTCTCTCCTGGTTGTTTTTGCTTCTGCTGTTTTAAAACCAGCACTTTTCTGGCCACAGCAGCTGCATTAATGGGAAAGAGAAGTAAAAGTGACTGACAACCCAACGGAGGAGCACGGTGACGAAAGGTCTCAGTGGGGCACGTTTGTCCCGATGAGCCACTGCCTCACTGGGCAATTTATTCCTTGCTCCAAATGCATTTGCTGGATTTAATGACAAGCTGGTGGCATTTCTGCAATTAATCCTATCAAAGGGAGGTGATTTTACATGGAGCCTGTCCTGTATTTTCTACCCTGTGTTTTTGTTTATGAGGAGCGGGGTTGCCAGCTGTCTCCCAAGTTAGGGCATTACAGTTCATAGCAGTAACAGTGGGTTATTAACCAAGTGTCTTCTCCTGACATTTGAAACTAGCCCAGCTAAAAAATATAACCTCAGACTGTCCTAACAAGCAATCTCCAAATTATAAATATGCAACAGCAAGAGAAAGTATTTCTTTGCCAGTGAAACACTTTAATGAGTGGATGGCTCAGCAAATCTTTTACACAGCTGCTTTCCCCTCTGCAGATACTGAGATTTATGGTGGGAAGGAAGGGGGGGGCATGGAATAAGCAGCCAGGGGAGTACAGTGTGGAGGGGATAAATCATGTGCGCCAGGTTTCACCTCATACTTTGGTTTGGCTAATCTGCCACTTTTACAACTATTTTTCCTTGGATCAATCATTAATGGCCCCATTCAACAGGGATTTGGAGCCAGCAATGAAATTAGCCCCCTGTGCCAGAAATGGACCTTTGGTTAAGATGGTAAGGAGTAATCCAGCTTTCCAGTGGGGGCACAGATCACATGTGTCCAAAGCTTCTAAATTTTGAGCACTCTCTGAACACTGATGGCCTTTTATTAAGGAAGAGGACCAAAGGAGAAAGAAGCAATGGAAATGAGGTATTTTTACAGTGCTGAGAGTCCTTTCCATATTCATTTATAAGGGCTAGGTTCTTAAGCTCTTCATGCTTTTGTCTAAAAGGATGATGTTTCTGAATATCACCATACCTAAGGGGAGCAGGACCCAAAAAAAAGCAACCTTACTTCTTGACAATAGCGGATTAAGACGCAAAAGAGGAAGCCTTGTATGTATTTTCCTGGAGACGCTTCCTAGTGATCATAACATCCAACAACAAAATGCTTTCGTAAAACACAATCCTTAGAAATGTCACTATTAATAGCAATAAATAAATAAATAAATAAATAAATAAAAACCGTACAAAATAGCACATTCTCAGCTGATTTACAAGCCCTCTGAGCTGGTCTTTGAGCCAGTCTTCCTGTGCTGAAGAAATTTTCGCTTCCTTTGGACCTAAGCCAGCAGAGAAAGCTCACATCCTGACTGGCCCATTAGCAGCAATGTACTCAGATGGAGAATCCGCTGCATTGGTGACAGCAGAGAGTAATTCATGTTCTGACACATCATATTTTGAGGTGAAGCAATTTAAACCAATAATAGTCATCTTTTGACTTTGAGAAAACAAAGATAACTCTAAAAGTTGATGCTGTCACTGCACTTCAGTTTTACAAACTGAGCTACTCAGTCTATTAGCTTCTGGCAAAAAAGTTTAGCTGACATCATCTCCAAAAAATCACCTTCTGATTCACAGGTGTTTGCTAAGGCTCTAAAGAGATGCCAGTGATCAGAGGACACAGAGGCTCAAAGACATCTCCTGAAGAATGTGAAGGTCTCACTGTTGAGGACACACAGATGCAAACATCAGCAGAATACATAAGAAGCTCGTTCTTTCCTTATTTATCCAAAAAGCTATTTTTGTTTATTAAAACCTAGTTACTAGCTGCATCTCACCAATAACCTGGAGTGCTTGCTTGGTTAATTTAAGCAAGCGGAGCTTTGACGAAGTAATTTTACCGTCCTCGGGGATCTGCCAGCTTATGCCGGTCTTCACAATTTCAGATGAAATTGAGTTAATTTTCGCTGAAATTGCTTCTTAGCAGACAAACACATTCCCCATCATTGCAAGCTTATGCCTCTGCAGCTCTATTATTCTTTAATTTACACACCCCGGCAGCGAGGGATTAATGCCTGAGACATACAAAAGGCTACAGTGTGGAGAGGAGAAGGAGAGAGAGAGAGCGGCGCTCTGCAGGGAATAGGTAATGGTGTTTCAGTTTTGTAGTCAAAACATTTAAAGTTTGGCATTAATATGGAGTCAACTCTTGTTGTCCTTTCACTCTGGAAATTCATCATCTGAAATCTCAAGGCAGAAAACAACCCAGCTA
The DNA here is from genome assembly GCA_013398735.1 of Nothocercus julius. Classification (NCBI taxonomy): domain Eukaryota; kingdom Metazoa; phylum Chordata; class Aves; order Tinamiformes; family Tinamidae; genus Nothocercus; species Nothocercus julius. The sequence continues at coordinate 1,558,418 of VZSV01000119.1, forward strand.
CCCGGCCAGGCCAGACCTCATGGCAGGCCCCTGCAGGATTGCTGGGTTAAGAAGGCAATCACCAGGATATTGTAAACCACTCCACATCCAGGAACTGATTGCCAGAGGTCAAGGTGGTGTTAAGCAGAACTGTACGACACGACAGAATTTCACCTTTGCATCTTCTACTACACTCTTGCTTCAAAGAGGAGTTTCCCTAGGAAAATCTACTGCCGGGGCTATGGGGCTGCCTTCAAATGTTCATAAATTTAAATACTGAATTCTCCTAAGCATCTAAACAAAAATACAGCTATTGCCAAAGCATCTACAAATGCATTGGTAAGGGGGATTCTGCTGTCAGCACTTCCAGAGCGAAAAAGTGGAGGTGCCAGGTTCGGCAGTCTGTGTTCCTGCTAAGTTTCCAGCGAGATTTTAGAGTAGCAGTAGGTTAGAACAATCCCTGCTGATGACTGATCAGAGCTGTATTTTTTTCCCCAGTCATCACTTCAGTTTTCCTTGATTAAACAGCTAAATTGTTCCGCTCTTATTGTATGCACCTCTGAGGTTTGGAAAGACAGAAAGACAGAAAGAAAGTTTCCAAAACTTCAGCCTGAGAGATGAGCGAGTAAAACATTTTTTTGCTACAGAGTCCTTCCTAAGGACTGGGATAGCAATGTGAAAAGAGAACCTCAATATGATTCATATTAAAGAAAATTAAAGGAACTCTGGTTCCCCTCAGAAATAACTTCACCAGATTGCAGGGCTACTGCCAGCTCTGCTGAATGCCTGAGCAATCGCAGCTTCTGGAGCAAGTGTTGACTGAACCCAGGAGTGGCTCACGGTGAGAAAGGAAAGGAGATGCTATTGTGCTGCACTAAGGAGAGAGTCACAAGAGAAACGCCTGTGCAGATAGAGCAAGACAAATCTGAGAACAAGAGAATTTCCCCCATCTCAGGAAGAGGGAGGGGAGGGAAAAGCAGATGATAAATATAAATAGAAAAACTGTTCCAATGAGATGAGTGGTAAATATTGAAAAGCAGGGCTCGCTCATCCGCCTGCACTTGGAAGCTGACTCGTGGTGCCAGCTGACAGAAATTCACTCCAAAGTTCTCTCCATTGGAACAGCATACCTGTCTCTCAGAAAGAGCTGAGAATTGGCCCGAAAAGATGTATTAAAATCAGTAGGGTACAGTAGCACTGGCAACAGACCAACACTAGAATGAGAGACCAGAGACTCAGGCAGCAAATGCCCGAAGATGCTGGGAATCACAGCCCACTTTCAGGCAGCTCTGGGCCCTGGAAGATGATTTTCACTGCTGTTTTTAGCAGGAGAAAGACCAATGAGAAAACAGGTCCAGAGAGGGGAGAAAAATAAGCCATACCTTTGATGTTCATCTGAAGAGTTGTTGGCTGATCGTTTCAGCTTCCTTCAAACCCTCATTAAGCAGCTCGATCCAGACACCAGATGATGCTTAGGACGAATTTTAAATGAAGGATTTCTAGAGAAAGTGATTTTTCCATGAAGTCAGACAGAGGAGATGTACTGAGCGGCAGGTCTGGAAATGGCCACCCTCCCTCCATCCACAGGAGAAGGAACAGGACAGGGAACAGCGACCAGAGCCTGGGGTCAAACCTGCCCTGCAGAAACAGAGGCTCCTCAGATCAATCAGGATTTGGCCTCTTATGACAGGAGGTGTAAAAGCCTGGATAGAAAAAAAGTACCAACACTAAGGGCTGAGCTGGCTTAGAAACTGTTAAAAAACAGGTCCTGTAGACAAAAAATAAAGGATAGTAATTCACAGTAGTGTGCTATCTCCTCCCTCTGCAATCTGGGAACGACTTCTGCCATTTTCCCAGCAAAGTTGTTTTAGAAACCAACTCTTTTTAGCTGCTGACTTTTATCCTTATGCATTTTTATACAGTCTCTGCCAGAATGAGGAGGGTATTTACATTTTTTAATAAGCTTGACAGTTTGAAAGTAATTGGGGATTTATAATGGGTTTGTTTAGGTCTTTTTGTCCACTTGAATTCCAACTGCTAGTCTTAGGCCTAACAAGCAATATTATCTCTATGGTGATGAGGAACCCTCAACAGGAGGCCCTGAAGCCAAAGAGGAAAGCACTAGCATGTTTTGTTTTATTTTTTTCCTTTGAACCTTCATTTTCAAATGAAAGAAGCATAACAAAATTTAAATCAAGAGCAAAATTCCTCCAGCCATGCACTGCTCATAACTCTGGCTTCTTCCGTTGGTTCTCCAGGGGCATGCAAGCCAGCGTCTGATCTCTATCAAGGTGAATTTTCCTCCTTGCAAGGATTTGCATTTATTTGTTCTATTATGGTTCCAAAATGATCTTAACCCTCCTCTTTTTTGGGGGGGAGAATCAGATCTTCAACGGTAAGGATGCAATTAACCTGCAAAAAATCAAGGTCTGGGTTCCAATCCCTGCAGCTGAATCTCATTATTCCTAGGAATCTAGGAACCTAGGAATTTAGGAATCTCGTTCCTAAAACTTAGAGCTGGTGGCACAGGGTAGAAGAGCAAAAGGAGTAGAAGCCAAGAAGGGATCCGATTCATTTGTGATAACGGGATTTTCCATGAAGAGTGATATCAAAAATAGGCCCCGGGAGTTACTTCCTGACACTGCTGAGAGCTGCAGCTGAAATCACAGTTCTCATTTGTCGCAGGCTCCTCTAGAGAAGAGGCTGCTGACATATCCTAGGTAATGTGCTCAGAACTTGCCTTTCAAACTACGTCATTGCTTCTTTGCGCCTCGGTTCCCCAGCTTTAAAAGATAAGGACCAGCATTGCCCGTCTTCAGCAGGAGTAAGGCTATAAAAGAAACAGAGATCAGCAGGAGCTTAGTGTCAGAAGGAGGATGTGTCCACCCACGCCCACAGAGAAACCATGATAAAGAAAAAAACAGGACTAGCAATGATGTGCCTGAGTGGCAAATATTCACAAATGGGTTTGTTCCAGAAAAAGGAGACCACCAAGCACCAGTGCACCCCAATATACTTGACTTTGTCAGAGGCAGAGCCTCCTGGTTCACACCTCCTGGTTCTCCTAAGCCTGCACAGGACACGGGTGGGTAGAGCTGAGCTCTCCAATGCATGGAAGCACGGGTAGAACGTGAAGCCAGTTTGCTCTGAAGCCCAAGGTGTTACAGGATCAGGAGGGGACGACTTAACCATGGATTTGAAATTGTTCTGTGGATTGCCATGAGTCGTGGTGCCAGGAAAAAGGAGGTCAAGTGAAAGGGGCCATGGGGAGGGCAGCAGGAAGGCAGGGGGAAGAGGCAAAGGCTGGGTAAGAAGGTAAAGGGAAATGGGATGGGAATCGGGGAAAGGCAGCAGGAGGTAGAGGGGAAAGTGGGAAATGAATGCAAATGTGTTAGAAAATTCCAGGCAGACGACCTTGAGCATGCAGCAGCTGAGATGTGGGGCTTCATTAGTACAGACCGACGGAAGATAGAGACATTAAGGAAGGAAATGTGTGACTCACAGGGGAAAATGGGAAAAACAACACATACCATAGCAGCTGCTGTGTTTACTTCAATTAAGGAACAGCTCAAAGGGTATGTTAAGGGGAAAGGAGAGGGAAGCAAACAAAGGCACGGATGAAAAAAGCAGATGAAGCAACTATTACCCTCAAGCTCCTAAATGAACTGACTGAGGAGTTTGAACATAGATCAAGCATCCTTCATCCTGCGCCCAAAGAGGGGCAGAGCCGCTGCCGCAGACATGCGGAGCCGAACGCGAGGGCGCTGAGCCCCTTCAGGAGCACTGCTCCGGCCCCCGGGCTTTCCGAAGGGAGGCCGCTTCCCAAGTGATCGGCATAGGACACACCTCTTGCCTCTTCTTGAAGTGCCATGAGAGCTGCTCTGCTCGCCGAGGTTGGCATAGGGCTAGTTGCAGAAAAAGAAGCTAACATTAACTCAGCCAAGACCATAGTTATTTCCACTGCACCAGACACACTGCTGGGGGACAGGTGGGAACATTCCCACACCGGGCAAACAAGAGAAGGAACAAGGCAACCCCTTGTCTCTTTCTCCGTCCCCTAGGAAATTGTCTTTTCTCAGAGCTCGTCAGCACTAGGGAAAGCAGATCTCCCACCAATCCAGGAGGCTGGCTGAAGGAAATCTTTCATTCAACCATCGGCATCATCCTGCCATTCAGGATACTGCTGGAAAAATGCTAATGCTCTATGAGGGTCATGTGCACAAAGCAAAAATTGGGTTGACTGCCTCTCACCTGAGCCGTGAATCCTTGATACTGGACTGCGCCTAATCTGCCTGTCTAAAATATGTGCCCAGAAGACCTGGAGGGCTCTGGCATCCACTAAAGAGGAGTGAGGGACCTTTCTTCCCTCAAAGCACCAGGAAAGATATGACACGGACCAGCGGTAGTGACTGAGTAATTTTACCACCTGAGAAGCGCTCAATAGACAAGAGAAACATTGTGGTCAAAATTTCATGGGATTTGCACTGAATCCTATTTTCAGCAGTCAAATGACAAAGGTTGGAAGTGCAGAAATGAGTGGATCTGGAAGAGCAAGGGTGAGACACAGAAGAAGGAAAGCCCAGAAAAAATCTGCACTTTTCCAGGTCTTCCCTCCTGCAACTTTCACCAGGACAAAATGTGTTCAGGCTTTACAAGGGGAGAGAGCCTTCTGTTTAGAACCTGCTAACAGCCGCAGATCTCTGTTCCCTTTATGGCTTCCTTCACGCGAGAGGTTTATCGCTTTGCTCCAGCTGTGACACTGTGCTGCAAGGGTTCATCGCTTTGCTTGGCTGACTGACACCTTAAATCTGGAGGTTACTGGGTCAATCCCTACTCATGGCCTTCCCAGGTGATCAAGAGAGACAACTTCAGAATGTCAGAAGAGGGGTGTTTTTTCATTTTTGGCTAGTGAAAAATCTTCATTCAAATTTTATCCATCCCTCCTTCTCATAGTGGATGCTTCTCAGCTCTTGGATACTACAAATCCTTGGCCTTTGTACTAGCTAGTTCCATATATGAGCACAGCAGAGGATTTAGTGACAAAATCCCACAGTCTCAGGATAATTACCTGCCCGAAGTCTCAGATGGAGCGCCTAGATACAAGAAAACTCCGAAACTCCTGACATTTATCACTCTAAAGAGCAGCCCGCAGAAAAACGTCCCGTATCAGATAAGAAGTGTCAGTCAAGATTTCAGCGTAGCCGGCAATAGCTTGAAAAGGACACATCGCAGTGTATCTGCAGAGCTAAGCGTGGCGAATGTTAAATCTCCACAGCATGGGAATCCGCACAATGGATCCCATCTCCATACTTGATAGTGGGAACTCATAATTCTTTTATGTGAGCTTTAATGCCAGAAATTGCCATAGAGAAGCACCGAGGACACAAGGGCTTTCACTTCAAAGCTTCTGATAGGCAGCATTAAGTGCATGAGGTTTGAGCTAGCTGCATTAAGCTTCCTCTCCGTCCCTTCATCTCTCCCTAATCAAGCTGTGTCTCAGTCAGCACCCAGTTGTCAAATTCTGGATGGATTACAGACTATGCAAAAGTGCTTTTTCTAAGGAAAACCCTGTTTATCCATCACTTATCAGGGTGAGTGTTAAACTCTAGATCCTCTGCTCCTCTAATAATCCTTGCATGGCAGTACATTTGGAGACTGCTTTCCATGGTAGCGGGGAAATCTGATCTAAAGTTTTCTCTTTGCTCAATATTAAACCTGAATTTGAATCATCCTTTGGGGATGGGGAAATTACGTATGATTTTAGTGCCAATCCTGCGAGGCCACAGAGTGTACTGACAGAAAGAATAGAACAGAAATTCCCCAAATAGCTGACAGAGCCCAGGAGTTTTCAGTAACGTTTTGGACAGAGGAGGAGAGGACATATAAAGACAGCAAAAACAGCTTTCCTTGTTCAGTGTTTAAAAAAATGAAAAAGGAGGAGAAAAAAAAAAGGGGGGGGGGGGGGGAAGGATAGTCTCCCTAATCAGATGTCTAGAATTCATGCAGGCTTCTTGCTAATGCCATCTTAAAAGAAGTGTCGACTGTTTTCAGACACTCTCCAATGGAGAAGTGGGTGGATATAGATCAGATTGGCAGTAAGTTCCTCAAAACTCCCAAGTGTTGACACAGCATTAGGCATAATTACACCTGTCAGGGATGACATACTGCTGGAAATTTTCTGTTGCAGAGTTAATGGTAGACAGACTCTTACAAAACCTTCCACGTCATTTTTGGATGCCTAGGTCCTTCAGAGATTATCTTGACAGGCAAACAATAGCTTACCAGGTCTGTTTTAACTGCAGGCAGTCTTGGGAGCTGAACAGTTTGAAGCACCTTTGCTTGTCCTAATCCAGAAAAGTCCTCTTAGGCATTTTGGGATTGTCACCACTTAAAGCAGAATAAGAAATAACACCTAGTAAAAAGACCTGCCACCAGCTGATTCCTCTGGTCTGTGACCTTCAATAAAGGGCAAACACTTCAGTGTAGCGAGGAAACCCATGTGAGATGGTGAAGACACTGAGCTGCTTGATAAGACTAATATCTGGTTCTCTCTCCTTCTTAACCCTTTAGAAGTTCCTAGAAAAAGAAAAAGAAAAAGAAAAAGAAAAAGAAAAAGAAAAAGAAAAAGAAAAAGAAAAAGAAAAAGAAAAAGGTTTTCTCCAGAAATTACCCACTTAAGACACCCAAGCACAGTTCTGGTGATACCTCAGAAATGCAATAGCTGCAATATCACTCTCTGGCCCAGATCATCCAACTTCTTGCTGGCCCAGCAGTGCAAAGATGATATGAAGTTCCCTTCCAAGAACAGCAGCTTTCCCTTCACTGAGGAATATAGTTCAGCCAGATAAAAGCCAAGTAGAAAGGCATGTCTCAGAGCTTGATGGAAAACCCAGGGCTTGCTACAAATTCAACTGAGATCTCACCTTGTAACCTAGTAGATCCTGGTGCCTGCTATACCCAGGTAGATCTGGAAAGCTGTCTTTTTGAACCTAGAAAGGAGGTATATTTAATTACATACTTAGTAGCATTTACTATGTACTTACCAGCAGGAGCCAGAGCTAACACGCAGAGGTAAATGAGCATTACATCAGTGCCTGCAAGTAGTGCTGCAGATGAGGCATTTTTCCCGCCCTTGGGGACTTCTCTCTGCCACAATACTGCATGCTTCTTGCTGCAACTTTAAACACACTCTGGAGCAGAAAGGTTGGCATTCGGTGCCTGAGGACATAATGCAGAAATCTTTATCCAGCTGAGATTAAAATGATGGAGGATGGGCAGATCACAGCAAATGTGGTGAGCCTTAGACAAATGCTCATTGTCTTCACTGGGAGCTGTGTTTGAAAAAGAACAGAAAAGTTCAGGAATTGGCAGAGTGTATCTAAAACATTGCAGAATGACTGCCATGTGCATGTAGATAGTTTTCATGCATAATATATATAGGATCTTACCATATGTTTAAAGCATCAGGCAACCAGGCCAATTTTGAATCATATTGTAAAGCTTTCCTACAGTGTTGCATTTGCTCCAAACAAATGCATTTCTCCTTCCCATCTCAACCTTCCCAGCCTGCCAACACTCACTTATAAGGAAACCAGGTGTCCTTCCTTAAAAAATAAATAAATCATAATCCAAAGGAATCTGTCCAGAAAAAAAAAAAAAAAAAAAAAAAACGTAAGTGCCCATCTCTCTCTGCTATTTTTATTTCAAACAGGAAATGTGTTGCCAAACAAACTAACAAACGGACAAACAAGAATCAAAACAAGAAAAAAAGGAAGACATGAAAACTCATAGGAATTAGGTTCTGAATTCTCCAAAGCCAAATGCTAATTGCGCCAGCCCTCAAATGTACAGAACAGATGAATTCAAGAACAGAATAAGCTCCAATGATAGCAGATCTGCTCTGGCTGAAACATGTCCTGAATCAGTTATGAGAAGGGCTGGATGCTCTTGTCTTTAAAGTGTATGGTTTGATTTTATATTAATTCATCAGCAGCACCACAGATCTCAGGGGCTCGTCTCTGCTCATTAGAGGTGCTTTGCATACGCGGTTGGAAAAGAACCACAATTTGATTCGTCTCATTGCTGCTCTCTGCTGTCACCGCGTTACCCTGCGAAGGAGCTCTTGGCAGCCCCCTCGGCATTTCAGGGGCATTCCCGAGGGCTGGCTAAGCCCCAGCCAGGCGCCGGGTGCCCCACTCTGGGCTAGGGTCAGCCTAGTCCCCGGCCTCACGTGAGCAAGGACATCTCTGTGCTCCTGCGGCATTAAAAGAGATGTTGCCTCCTTCACTCCCTGGGGAGAGAGCGAAGCCACGTTGTGGGCAAAAGCCAGCCGGATCAGCAGCGGAGCAGCTGGGAAACGCTCACAGCTGGCTCCCTATTTTTTACATGGAGTTCCTTCCACTCTAGTGTGCTCTTAAGGCCATGTTTTATATCCTAATTAAACTGAAAGAAAAGGAATTGGATAACAGTCTAGAAGATTTGCAAGCTACATATATTTCAGAAAATGACTCATGTTCCCACTAGTGTAGCTCATCAGGTCCAGCACATGCTCTAATGTGTGGCACTAATAGATTTGTAACAGTGATATCTAATATGAGTCTGTTCTGGTTACATACTTATCATTGGTCCTCACAGGCTTTCCATCAAAGCTGCTGAATGAAGGGACTTTTTTATTAAAGAAAGAAAGAAACCTTCTTTGTCCATAAATCACTCATCACATTAGTCCCCAAAACATTTCGCTGAGCAAGGTCACATTTCCCTTACATTTATTTAGATCCTTGGAAAGTTCAATGAGATGAGAAGACAAGACAAAACACAAGAGGCTGTTTCTTCAGGTGCCATGAATCAGCATTGCTTCCCATCAGCTGAGAATCCAACCATGTATCTAGAGAGAGCTATATAAAAATACATAACAAATTCTTTGTAGTCTTAGGGTCTGATAATGATGATCCATATGGTGTCTTATTACTTGAGAAAGAACAGCTACAAGGACAAATGACACTTGGCAGGTGAGAGCTGATGTTACAGCCCTGCAGGAAAAGTCCTTTTGATTTCAAGGGTCCTGAGTTTGTCCCAGGGCATAGGAGGTCACCACAATTAAGAGAAGGGGAAAATATTTTGTTTCCTTTCTTTGCTTCCAGCAGTATTTTGGAGAGGCAGCTTCTGATGCCAGCCTCGGGTGGGAGCAGGGCATGACAAATCAAGTCACAGAACAGGCTTAAGTGAAATACAGTCATGATAATGCTTCTCTGCCTGGATCCACTGCTCCGATCCCTGCTCCAAACAGCAAGGAAACGTGCCAACTCTGAACTCTGTACCACACACTGTCCCTTTGATACCACAACTCTCTCCTTCATGTTTGCACCCTTCAGATATTTTTAAGCTTTTTTTCTTCCACACACACACAGAAGGACACGTTGTCATCTCATAGCCTCATTTAGCAGTTTGAGGCTTCCCACATAAATCAGTTTTTCCAAACGTCTGATCATTTAGCGATCAGAAGGCAGAAGGGGTGGTCTGCTCGCTCTTCTTTTAGCTTCCTCCCAGGTTTCATTCTCTGGTCACGTTGTGGCTGGACCAAGCACATGGTTTGTTTTGAGCACGAATCAGAACCATTTAGGGAAGGGCTGTTTCCTTCCTACAGCATAATTTGCCTCTGCAGAGGCAGATGATTTTATTTGCAGCAATATACTATTTCAAACTGATCTCTAATTTATCATCTACTAGCAACCTCAAGGACCTTTTCTGTACCCGATATGGCACCGGCTGAAAATAATTTGTCAAAACTGTTAATTTCTGATATAGTTGTGGGGGGCGGGTATTCCCTGAAACATTTACAGTTTCGGTTGAATTATTTTTTGGTGGAGAGCGCTTAGTTTTTTATTATTTCTGAAAAAAAAATTCTCCCCAGGGAAATAAAGTTTTAATCTGCTTCACCTTGATGCCTTCCAAATCTTTTCCTTGTGTAGGCTGTCTCAACTAGCTTGGATACTGTTCTTGTACATACAAAGAGTTGGCAGGTTTTACAGCAAGTAAATATCAAATTACAGTAACTGATTTGTAGGTAAAGTCTGGTGCAACTAGACAGGCACTTAAGCACTAAGTTTCTGACAAATAATTATTCCCATAAGATTTCACTGTATGTACTGGTCATGTTTTCCAAATCAAATCCTTGATCTTTCCTCAAAAAAATCTACCAGAATCTCCTTTCTATCCCTCCAGACACCTTAAAACAGGCCCTCCCAAAATATCAAATAGAAATGCATTCAACCTATTATTCTGAAAATACAAACTGGCGCCAAATCCAATGATGTATTGTAGTAGTAACCTTTCTTCCAGAAAACATTTGGCTTTCACTATGAGCCAAATAGTTCCATGTTAACCATTTATTTCTGGGTATTCCTTAGAAAAAGAAAACTCATATTGCCATAGTTGTTCCTCCCAGTCTCACCCCCTGCGCTCAACTCCTGCAACTGGCAAACACAAGTTTGCTGTTGACATGAAGGTGGCAGATTGAGCTGTTGGAAGCAGCGAGACAACTACCCAAGGCCTGACAAGACCTCCTGTCTTCCACCACCCCGACCTCTGGCACTTCCCAACACAAAAAGCAGCTCACGGGGCAGAGGTCTCACAACCAGGGCCTGACCATGGGTTCATGCTTTACTCTTCATCAGATATTAAGCCAGTCTCTGTACATGACAGCTCCTGTCTCTGTGAAACGCAATCCTGTCTCTTTTTGGACTCTGTGGGTTAGAGAGGGTGGTGCGTAACCATAGAAACGATGTTGTAAACCAGCATGGGAGTTGACGTGTAATAAAGTGCTACCACCGTGCAACACCTGAACAGAGACTTTCTGGAAGAATAATTATGGATGCACTTCTAACAGGTTTAAGCACTGCTGTCCTGTGCAGAAAGTCAAGTGGGGTCTAGAGGACAAGGCTTAGCTTGTGAGGGCAAGTACCACTAAAGATCCTTAAGTTAAGACCTGGAAACCCACCAAATCTGTACGTTTGCCAGCATATGCAAGTTCCAGGGAGCCTGGTCAGGGTTTTCTAGAGGAAATCCTGGGTCTTCTTGTCTTATTCCAAAGACTAAACCATGGAGGGAGGAAGCCCTTCTAATTGCACAGAAGTTTTTAAATACCAAGATGCCTGGGAAATATCTGCAAATAACCGACAATAATCTGCAGAAGGAGATCCACACATCAAGATCATCAAACTGTCAGCTTTCATGCTTTCAACTAGACATTGAATACCAACAGTGCTCAAAGAGCGATGCTAAATCAAGGATGCTAACTGGTGTTAACACTAAGCTCACTAATTGTTTCTTTCAAGAAATTCCCATAAATCTCAGTAAACCTATGGGAGTGCAGAAGATACGACTAATCAAAGCAGTGGCTTCAAGAGGAGAGGAAGAGCAGATGCTCTTCTTCCACCTTCATTATTCATCTGTTTTGGGAACGATCACCATCTGGACCTGAAATTTCAGGCCAGCATTACTCTTCTCTTGCCATATCCTCGTCTTCAGCAATAGGAAGCAGTCCTGCAAGTGCAGCACAGTCCCACACTGGTACTATTTTCTGTCTGTGAATTGTCCTATATATGGTACATGATAATAAATCATACGTAGAGCATGCTGATCAATTCTGGGTGAGCAGAATGTTAGTCTCCAGGGCCAAAATCCAGCACTTAAATAAAGTTTCCATGCTCTACATGCTCTCCTATTAAAAAAAAAAAAAAAAAAAAAAAAAAGATTTCTGCATCCCAGGTAGGTCATTTAGCCTCCTGTACAAGAAGATATGTCAAAAAGATATACATGTAGGCAATAGAAAATACCACTGCCCCATGTTCTCAAACAGAGCTTTCCAACACCTCAACATTCCCCCTAAAGTCCTTTTAATAATTAATAGAAAATAGAGCCCATTGGGAAAATTGTCACTGGGTAATTAATAAAAAAATGAAAATGAGACAGCAAGAAGAAAGAACAGAAATGTTGCTGAAAGCCTGCAAATTGAAAGAGGCGGACTTACAGTTGTGATTTCCTTCCAAGTCTCAGAGGGAATGTAATGCACGCTCCATGTTCATCAACAGCTCACCCAGGACTCCCCGCTTCTTCCATTCACACTTCAGGAACAAGAGACATTGTGATGGAAATGTTTGCACCTTGCCACATTTCTCAATGGCCCTGCTCGCACAGACTTGCTTGCACAGATAGGCTATGAATGAGGGAACTCCAGAGCCCCGTGTGGATGTATTATTGTATGATCACTTGAAAATAAAGGTCGTCTTTTCCTACCTGTACGTTCAATCCGCTTACCTATTTGATAGGAGAGGTCCATTAAAACCCAGAAACAATGAACAGTGCCTTTTTATTTTTTTTTTAATCGAAGTGGTGATGAAAAGTCATTTCCAAAATGTCTCTGCAAAGAATGGATGCTCTTGTTCTTCACGGCATGCTCAAACACATTCATCTTGCTGCTCCTGAAACAGATTGAAGAAGAGTTAAAAATAAAACAAAAGCAAAAAAAAACAAACAAAGAACTCCTAAGATCAAAACTGATGCCCTCTTGGGAGAAGTGATTGAGAAGCCAATGCTGGAAATGCCCAGCTTCCAGCACTATCTCAGCCTATAGCTTGCCAACACGAGCCCGTGAGTTTTCACAGCTTCTGGGGGATCCAGAGAAGGAAGAAGGTAAAGAGGGATGGCCTTACGATTAAGCCAGAAGATGGGGATTCAGCAGATCTGGCATCACTTCTGGACCTCCTGCTTTGACTTTGGGCAAAACAATTAACCTCCCTGTGCCTCTGCTTGCCATCTGTAAAATGGAGATAAGAGGCTTCCCTGCAGCACAGGACTGTTTGAAGGAGACTTGCCGGTTTGACAGATGCTCTCATCCAAAGCCAACAGGAGTCATGAGATTTCGGTGACAGGAGAGCGATGGAGTGGAGAAGACCCACTGCTATTTAGGGTTATGTAGCTTTGTAAAAAGCTCAGTAGGTATCTGTTAAGCTTTCCTTGCCACCTGCCTGTCTTCCAAGGCCTATACTTGTTCTTGATTGAGACCCTGTCTTCAGTACACAGCTGTGAAGCCACAAGGTACTTACTAATGTTTTCCAACATTCACCAGGTGTTCAACCCACTGGGGTCGGGGTAGGTTTTGCCATTAAGAGATGAGCGAAAACAAGCCACGGAGAAGCAGACCCTGCCTGCTCATGTGAGTGAAGAGGTGCCTGAGGTCCCCCTTGGGTCCTTCTCCCTTCATGCCCACAAGGCACAGGAATAAATCCCCTCTCCTGGAGGGACATCCTGTACATCCCAGTAGTGTAAGAGACAACCTCGCTGGCCTGGCCTGTCTCCTTCTCCCATCACACCACGGGGCTCAGGGATCCCTCTGCATGCTTTACAGCTTCAGGTATAAGGGAAAAAAAGTTGCCATCACTTATTTCTTCTTTTCCCAAATAGCAGAAAAGCAAAGCATTCCTTTGCTTACAGGGGGAACGCTGTATTTCCCCTACCTGCTTTATAAGGCAAGTTAAAGCACCTGATCCCAACCCTGACACCGTCTGCCTAGCCCTTCTCTGCAAGACTCAGGAGAAGAATTTTTCTCTCTCTCTCTCTTTTTTTTTTTTTTTTTTTTTTTTTGTATTAAAATCCCACAGTGTTATTAAAAGGAATTGTTCAATTCCTTTAATTGGCTCAGAAGATAAATTCTTCCCTCAGCCCGGGGGTCATGGCCATCAGCAGCTATTTATTAGCTGCATTGATTGAGACGAACAGCCTTTAAATGGAAATAAATTGAATTCTATGGCAAAGAGGATTCCATACAGGCTATTAATGTTAGACAGGGAGGCTTAGCAATATCATTTTTTGTTTGTTTTTCCCCTCTTCATCTTCCAACCATCCTTCAGCTCTTAGGCACCTCACGTCTCCCGGGCGGCCCCCCTTTCCCACAGTGGTGATTTCCTCATTTACCAGGCAAGAGTAGATAGAGGCAGGATGGCACTGAGGATGACTCCAAATCAGGTCACCAGGGGCTCGCAGAGGAAGGAGGGGTGATGGGGAGCAATACAAGATGTCCACAAGCATGCATGTCAGAAACAAGAGGGGACCAGCACTCTCCCACCGCCTCAGGGACTTTTTTGTCTTATTTTTGCCTTCACCACTGCCCACGACTTGTCTTTGCCACCCCCCGTTGGCTCCAGAACACATTTCATGGTGCTCGCCTTCATTCCAGAGTTTAATTGCTTGAGATTGTTACTTGTAGGTTGTTAATTTACTAAAACCAGATCTCCTGTATTACTCCAGAGCCCAGAAGAATCATTGCCTTCTATTAAAGGCACTGGTGCATGCCCATTTGTCTTTTTTCTCTGGTCCTCTCTGTAATTGCAGCCCTCTGCTAAGCTGGAAAGCTCCCCCACGCTCACGAGCATCCTCTTCAGAGTGGCTATGCAGAGGAACACATAAAGCAGCAAAACTTGCTCAGGGTATAAACAGATACAACTTCTCTGAAGTCCAGAGAGGAACACACGATTGCATTAGAGACACAGAGAGCCTCTAAACTATTCTGCTCCTGCTTCCCCAGATGAGACAAAAAGTGAAGTCAGGAGATCCTGGCAACTGACGGTTGCTGAAGGCATCACGCAGACCAGACCTTGCCAAAATACAGTGACAGATCCCTACAGCATCCAATCCACTGCAAACTGTTTAAGTGTTGTCCTCACCCAGTTAAGCGAGCAAAGTCTTCCTGGGTTGCGATATGGGCCCTCTCCTGAATCAGACACATCCCTCTCACCCACAAAGCCAGACAGTGGTCAGGGATGCCCCAGGACAGGAGGTATAGGAGAACCAGAAACTCCCTGCTTCCTCCCAACCATCGCCTCTCCAAACAGTCCTTCAATCTCAACAGGGATGCTCAGCTCCCTCTGTCACATCCTGACTTCGTTCTGCCTTTGAGGGGTTTTCCTCAGCAGCCCCAGGCACATGTTTCATCCTACAGAGCTGCTCAGTAGCATCTAAAATCCTACAGCTGGTATAGGATTAATCCTGGTGTGGTTATATGAAGCCATGTTTCGAGTCCTCTAGAGGACTCTTCATCAAAACCATGGCACAAGCTGGACAACGCATTCTGTTTTTTCCTAATGACAAACAGCCTGATCTCTCTGGGCTGATGTAGTCCACTTAGCTACTTTCTAGCAGCTTGTGTTCTACCACTGTTGATGTCTTCCTCGGGGCAGTGTCTGCATCTGGTTTTCAAACTCATAAAGAGAAGGAATGGATGGAACAGGCAATCAGGAAATTAAAAAAAAAAAAAACCATCACAGTATGCTTGGACTAGTGCTGATTAACCATGCAGGGAGTGCCCGCTCCTCTCAGACAGTGTTCTGTGATCCTGCCATCACCAGAGGTAAATACACCTCAATGCATTGCAGATTTGGGGGGACAGCAACTCACACAGCACCCCGTGCTAAGGCAGAGCCCATGTTCAAGGCACACAGCAGGCAAACTTTGTCAAAATCAGGTGAAAAAAATCTTTGTCAAAATCTACTTTGCATCCTTACCTAGATTTGACCCTGAGTCACACTGATGTAGAAGCCCAAGATCAAACATGAGTTGAAGCCACCACCAAACACTGGGATTAGGCAAAAGATCCAGAAGGGCTTGACTTACAAGGCTTCTTTATGAGGTTTCCAAAAGCCCAGGCTGGCTGCCAGGTGGGCTCAGGAGTCCGAGTCCTCCACAAGCCCAGCCTGTGGTCTGAAGGCCACCAGGGCGCTGGGGCACCCAGGCAGCCCATGGCACTGCCGAGCCTGACAAGCGCCCGGCTGCAGCCCAGCCTGCCCGCAGGCACAGGCAAAGCTCCCGCCTGCCAGCAGGCAATTAGAACAGTAGCGTGACAATAGGAAAACAATAACGTGTTGTTTACCTCCTAAATACTTAGCTCATTTTATCACTCTGCCTCCAAGTGCGAGATAATAATGGGAATCGAGACAGGCTGTAGGTTTTTGTATCCAAAACAGTGTGGGTGCATCTGTGATTTTAAAGAAGTTGTGAATTGTTGCTCCAGACGCACAATCTTGGAAGCCGTGCGGCTGGAGATGATGATAGGAGCTACAGGGGAGATTTGACTTTGGGATTTCTCTAGGATCCAGAGCTGGGACAAGCTAGACTGGCTCCCTGGATGTCAATGGACTTGCTTTAAGCTATACCCAATGAAGTTCTGGTTCCCCATTCCCAAAATGGCCTGTGTTATTCTAGGACTGGTTTGCTTTTACCTAAGTGCTTGATTTATTCTAAACGCAAATATTCCATGATCTAATCTGAGATCTACAGGTAAGTGCACACAGTAAAAAAATGACAATTATAAAGACACCAAAACCCCATTTCATTTCGATTAAATAAGGCAGTTATTGTGCTTTAATAAAAGAATTGATTATTATAAGTGTGTTTATTGAGCTTTAGCAGCTTAGATTTGTATCTATTTCATCACTGTTAATCTTTGATAAATATGTTTTTAATAATCTCTAGGTATTTATTGAACATAAAACTGTCTTGTGAAACTGAGAGTATGATTGTTAAAGATACTTATTGTACATTACTTCAATACGAATTCATTATTAAAAAGCCTTTTACTGAAGTTTACTTTTAACTGCAGAATAACAGATGCGTATGCTGTAAAGTTAATCTATAATAAATATATTTTTAATAAACTATTGATATTTAACCTGCAATAATGATCTTAATAAATATGATACATTGAAATGGCTACTGGACAAGCTGCTCTTTTTAGCTCTGCCAAATGCTTGGAGGATATGAACTTTGGGAGAGTAAAGGTGAGAAGGAAAGAAGGGTCTGGAGGAAAGCAGTTTACTTACTCTAACCTACCCTGGCCGGTGGCCTTATTGCTATTTCAGTCCCCAAATCTCCAGCCCTGCGTTTGCACATGGCTCGCTGCCATTTGATCTCCGTCCTGAGGGAAATTAACGCTTGATCCCGGATGTCCGTGTGAGCTGCCAAGGCTGCGGAGCCTGTGATGCAGAGGCTGTTAATTCAGCGCGGGGTGCCCTCAGATGATGCGCTGTGTACCCAACAGTTTTGCAAAGTGGATAAACATCCCCAAAGGATCAAAAATAGACCAGAATCTATAGCCCCAGGGTGGGAAAAACACAAGCTTTGTGAGAATATGGATCAGCAAAGAGGCTCAAATGAGGTGATTTTGGCTTTGAACTCAGCAGAGGCTACCAAATGCCTTTGACACACAAACTAGACAGGAGTCTGACTCCAAGCCATCAGAAGTAAAAGGCTTGACCTGCAGAGCTGCTCAGACCCCCTGGGATACTGTCAAAGATGTATTTGTCATTCTTTGCATCATTTAATGACTTAGGTTAGTTGCAATAAGCCAGCTTCAGTGGATATGCACAGAGTTTCACTCTCACTATTAATCAAATGGTAGAGGAACCAAATAATTCCTCCGAGTCCTCTCCTCTGGGTCCTGCCCCAGGTGTTGTATGCCCACTGCTACAGGCCCTGTAATCCTTCCTGCAGGCCACAGTCTGACTCCCGTATATCAGAAAGAGCCAAAGATCTTAACGTGCAACTTTTAATTGAGCTGTATCATCTGCCACAAACATGAAATTAATGGTTCTACATCATAATCATAAATTCATACATAACCCCATGCACCATCAAATAACTCTTTCCAGTGATACTACAATGGTAAGCTGATTTGCAAGGAGCGCACGCTACCCAGGAATCCTAATTAACTAAATTAACACCATCACTTCAAATCATGTCCCAGCAGTAGGACAATTCCGATTGGCCTCAGGCTGGAGCAAAGCAGCCAAATCAAAACCTGACTGCATCTCCACAGGCCCTGCAGGCTGGTCCTTCACTGAGGGAAATATCTGGTGACCGCAATGGGTCTTCTGTGTGTGTGGTCACATGTGAATACTTGAATTAAAATCTTGCAAGCATTTGTATGCACATACTCAAGATACACTATAGCACAGAACCTCTCCATAGAGCAGAGGACCAGTTTTCAGTTTCTTGAGAACTTCTCCAATTTAACCTGCAATATCAGGAGCCTCCCGTTACCATGCTATGCACGGTCAAAGTCAGCTCCTTTTTATTTTCGGCACGACAAAAGCCCAGTACTGCGATTCCTAGCTCCTGAAGGCTAAAGGGTGTCTTGGATGAGGCCCAGGGATGGGCCTGGGGTCACAGAGCAGGGACAGAGCTGGCAGGAAGAGCTGCCATGGACTAGTTCAGTCTCCACGAACATCCTTCAAAGCTGTCCTTTTTTTTTTTTTTTTTTCTTCTTGTTTTGCCTTGCTAAACACAGGCCTCTGCTTTGGAATCATGTGGACTTCAAGCCCACCATGATTTCAACACTCCCTGCTTTAAGGAACCACAGCCACAGCCTGTACACCAGAGGGACCTGCTCATCTCTCGCTCCATATCCAGCCTGGATGACAAGGCGCCTCAGCCCCACCAGGGCCCTCTGAGCACCTTGGCAGCCCTGGCCACTGCTGCTGTGTGAGTGAGCACCACGGGAAAAACAAGGCTCCTACCAGAAGTGGGGTTCGAACCCACGCGGGCATGTGCCCATTGGATCTTAAGTCCAACGCCTTTACCACTCGGCCATCCTGGTGGGCTGCCTGCCCTTTCCAGCTGTGCTGGTTCCCAGCCCGCGGGCTGCACAACTGCCCAGCCCTCAGGGGACCCAGCCAGGGACACTTGTCAAGCTCCAGCCCCGCAGCCACCACACCAGAGCCTTGAAGATCACAAATCTCTTCATTCCTCCAGGGCCTCTGGTGCTGCCGGGGAACCACTGCAGCCTCTTGGCCTGACTCTGCTGGGTGCCCTTCATGGAACGGAGCTGCCCTGAGAGCCCTTCAGTTCTCACCCAGACCAGCCAAATCATGCTTTAGGTCCTGCTCGTCACCCTTCTGGAGTGCATTTGATCTGCATCAGCTGGGATGGTTCATGGGGAAAGGTTGTGGGATAGGGAACCTGTTTTGTTTTGTTTTCTTTTTTTTTTTTTAACCCTCCTCTGGAGGAAAGGAAGAAAAGGAAAGGGAAAAAAAAACCTCTGTCTGGAATCAAATGGGATTCAAACTCACAACCTCAAAACACCTTTATATGCGAGGCCTTTAGCCCTTAAGCCACAGGAACCCAAAGCTTTTTATCTCTGCTTGCAGACAGTCCGACTCTTCCCAGGCCAGCACCTTCACATAGGGCTGCTGATGCTTGGGGGGGACACTGCAACCTATTCCAGTCTTGCCCTTGCCAAGGGATCCCCGAGTGCTGCTGACTTACAGCCACCCAGCTAGGCCTTGTTGCTAGAAGAGTCTATCACCGGAGTATCCTCGGCTGTCAGAATGGCTGAGAAAACCTAGAAACACAGTGGGGGAGACCTGAGCATGTTTGGCAGTGCATGGAAAGCTTTTCTGAACCCAAAAAAACAAGACAGGCAAGGATACATCCCAGGCCAAGATAGGGACGTTTCTCTAGGAGTGAGGAGGATGGAGTAGCGCTTGGCCGAGCTGTCCTGGGTCTGTCCCTGCTTGAAGCTCAGAACAATTTCCTCATCACTGCCTGGGGACAGCCCACGGCTGTGCCCAGGGTGACTGGGCTGGTTAGAGGGGCTGCGGCTCGGTGGTGCAGAGGTGAGAACCACCGGCCAGGAAAAAAAAAAAAAAAAAAACGTGTTTCTGGGCCTCCAAAGAGGGTGAACAAGAACGGTTCAGGCAGGAGGGGACATCCTTCCCTCCAGAGATACCACAGAGCCATGGAAAGCAGGGAAGAGAGACCCCCAGACATCAATCACACTGGGAGACACTGCAGTTCCTCAGCTTAGCCGAGCACTGGGCTCACCTATGCACCAAGACGGGAACAGGTACTTCCTTTGTTTCCCTTTGCACTTCCCACTACAGGCACAGCACCCCCTGTGTGCAGAAACGCTGCTGAGCATCCCCAGATGCCTCCAGATGCAGCCTCCACATCAATATCCCATGAAATCGTGCTAGCAACAGGTGTCACGGTAGCCAGCTCCAGAGAAATCTGCTTGCAACAAAAGACTTCAAAGCATTAATGAGCTGGCAAAGCTCTTCTCTCCATTTACAGAGCTGGTCCTCGCACGCGTGGCATTAAGACAGGGGTCACCCATCAGGCAAAGAGAATGCACGTGTATGTCAGTGAATATAACACATTTGTCATCCTCTAAGAAGCAAAATTAATCATGCCCTCTCCAGAGCAAAGCTTTTATGCCCCATCTGCTTCTCACAGTGTAGAGAGAAGGGAGAAGCTCTCAAGGGCGACCATGACCCACAGTGCCCAGCTCTCCGTAGTGCCCACTGCACCCGGCTTTCGAGTCAACATCCGACCTCAACCCTTCAGGTCCAAGCTGGGAACTGTCACCTGAATTAGGATTCTGAGCAGGCAGCTTGAGGCCTGAATAAATTGGTGGGGTCTCTCCTCCAGAGTAAGTTTAAAGCACTCTAGGAAGGACTGGGATGGATGTAAGAGAGAGAATTTCAGCTGATACTTGCTGCCCTGTGTCTGTTCTGGGATCTCCCTAGCACCTGCATGGGACCAATTCTGGCCCAGAACAGCAAGAAATGCATGATGCATCTGCTCTTATGGTCACAGACCATCGCCTCCCGACCTCTTCCCCTCTCCAAACCTCTCCAGCTCCCTGTAAACCTCTGTGTTGAAACAGCCTGCAGTGCCCAGCCAACAGCCCAGCTGCTCACCTGATTTACAAGCTCTGCCATTCCTCCCACCTAGGAGGAGGCTGTGCAAATAGGCCGTGCTGAGGGAATGGTGGCCAGCCCAAGCACAAGCATGTTTGCCTCATCGGCCCTTCTTCTCAAAGTTGCTCATCCCCCTCGGCCTTCTTGGAGCCTCTTCCCCTTCGACACCCCAACCTGCATTCTCCTTGCTGCAGGTTGCTTGGAAAAGGGGCAGAGGAATGAGATATTGGCTTGTTGCTGTGATGCTTTTGCCAAACCTTGGAGCAATTTGTGTGCGCAGCCTTCGATGGGCAGAGACAGCTCAGCTTCCCTTGCCCACATCAAATTTCCTGGCACACCTGACAACCTGTTGAGACACAGGATGGGACACAAGAACCAATAACAGCCTGAGCAGTGACAGCAGCAGGTCACTTTTGAATACTTTCAAAGAATGCTAAGCCAGAAGGGTATCCAGGACCACCTTAACTGCACAAGAGTTTTGTTCAGCAGGAAGAGGTGGTGGCAACAAGGGGGGACACACATCTCACAAAGACCATAGTCTCCAGGCTGACCAGTTCAGTTGGTGTGGCATTCCCCACAGATGCAAGACCAATCCATGTCCAGCTTGCCTCTGTTAGGGAATGCAACACCAGCTGAATTATCTGTTGATAATTCATGTATCTCCCATGCAAATTCCAAACCAGGCCATCTACGCTTTACTTGCAATATCCCTACAAAACAACAGCTTGAAGGTGACATGGCTGCAGGCTCTCAGAACACATGTTCTGTAAGCAGAAGACATTAATAACATCCAGAAGTCAGAAAAGTGTCGTCCTTAGCTTTGGAAACACATTGGCAATGTTAACTGGAAAGCAGTTCATCCTGTCACCTACTCTCCCCCAGAAATAGATCTCCTGGCACTCTGTGTCTGTTCAGTAGGTCTGTGTTTAATTTAAATGGCCACTGGAGGCAACCGTCATCCCGCAAGTTATTGTTGAAGCTGGAGAGGGTCTGACTGGTAGTTAAGAAAAAAAAAAAAATCCAAAGCCTTATAATCGTGAGCAAGGCAGAGAAGAAATGGCACTTTGAAAGATTTCAGGCCAGAACCTCTCTGCTTTATTGGTATGGGTGTTAAAATAACCTTCTCTGCCACATCGTTTTAGAAACTCGTTGACAGAAAGAAACAGAGCGGAGTTCTACTCTGATACCCATCCCCAAGTACGAAAGCAATTCAGCATGCAAGTTACAATCATCAGGAGCACAAAGCAACCTCGAAGTTTGGCAGAGAAAAGCCCTTCCAGGGTCATCTTAGATCAAGTGACAGATGACAGCTGGGCTTCGTCTTGCCCAGCAAGCTTTCAGGTGAAAAATTATTTCTGCTTATACCAACAGGGCTCCTGTGTTGAGTTCATACAGCACTTAATGAGGAAGATTTTTGGATTTGCTCAGTTTTTTAAATACACTATTGATATCCCACCCATAACTTTAAACTTTTACTACATATTCATAGCAGCTAGAGTTCACCGATACAAAGAAGAGCTGAACAGGATAATATCGCTATTCAAGAGGTCCTCCATTGCTTTCAGAATAAATAAGTAGTTGGCAAACATAGAATTTCATTCCCTTCTTTGCTATGTTTCCTACCTCTTCAAAGGCAGTTCAGGGAACCAGGCCAACCTCACTTTGTATTCAGAGGGTTTCTTTACAGAATGGCTAGAAAATATACGTTGTAATCCTGTATGTGAAAGTTTACACTCCGCAGAATCTGACATGATGTCCCACTGCTTGTTGGCTCAAGTCATCCCCTGCAGAACTAAAAACCTTATGGTGCTCTATGGCTCAAGAGAAAGGGTTTTCCATGAAGCTTGCAAATCCTGGTACTTGGCCAGAAAACCAAAGACCTCTTACTGTGGGCACACAGACTGGATTAAAAACCAGTGGAGCTGTACAACTACAGGAGGTTATTTATCCAGGAGGGAAAATATATCATCTTTGTTGAGTAAGATCTTTCAAAACCAACAACAAAAAGGCTCCAGAAAACTGAAAGCAATGCATCTACCAGAGCTAAGGCAGTAAGTCATACCAAACAAAGCATTTGTCTAGATCCTCCTGCTCAGAATTGATCTCTCAGCTGTTTACAATTTTCCACAAGTTACTGCTATTCTAAATTATTCACCCAGCATTTTCCACAAACAATTCCTGGTCAGCAGACATTTCCACAAACAATTAAACTTAAGGATTCAAACTACCTGGGCTACACATCATTGTTTCTGCTTTGGCACTGAAAGGGCTGAGAATGAGATGCCTGCAGTGAATCGTAATGTTTTGGTGTTTTATAGTCATATCTTGGCCATGTTTGCATTATTCCCAGAGATGTTCTCGAGAGAATGCACATGCAAATCACGAAGCCTTTACCTCTCTTTAGCAAGTATTAGATTAGTAAAAGATACCATGATGGGCACATCTCTCAGTCACTGTTCCGTGCCCTTCTTCCAAGTACCATCACGTACACACAGAGAAAATGAATCAAGGCTTAAGCAGAAACAAAAGTGCAACAACCTTCCTAGGTTTGCAGCTCCCTGCTACTGATGCCTCAGATCCTAAGTGCCCAAATCATGAAGAAATAAATTAGACATTCAGTTCACCTACCCTTGTCTAACTCAGCCAGCCAGAGTTTTCTACAATCATTGCAAGAGAGAAATATCCAGAGATGGCTTCATCCTACCTGGGACATCTACAGAGGGGTTGAATGCATGACTTTTTGGAAAGAAACAGAAGGAACAGACTCCTCCTGTATAGCTTAGATTAGACATCGAGTTATCAGATAACTAATGCCGAGGGAGATGGAATCTGCCTGCAGGAAAGGCTCTTACGGTAAGCAGAGCTGGGCACCAAAGAGGTGGTTTCTGGAGGTGAAACAACCAGCACTAGAGACTTTTAGGAAGTCAAATCACAATCAGTCACATTTCTGTCTAACATAGGGGTGCCACAGGAGCCCCTTCCAGCCCCCGTCTCCCTAACAAAACTTAAGCACATACTGGTGACCCATTTTCTGTACATCAGGCTCTATCAAAGGCATTCCAAAATCACACAGGAATACTCACATGTTGCGTATTTTTGGTTGCCTTCTCACACGCCTATAGGAAAGGAAGCCTCACCATAGAATTCCATCCTTTATGGGACATAACTTAAGATAACACTGCAGTACCTGACTCTCAGAAGCAACCCAAAACAGAAATGAGGCAATTGAGTAATCATATGGACAAATATCAATAGAGATCCAAAAGTTTTGCATGTGCCAAAGAAGTCTCTTGTAAATATACACATAGCTCGGACAAAAATGAATGGCAAAACCTTTTGTTTCACCTGCAGCATCAGCAGTGCCCACTACAGCTTGTTATCTCAGTGGGGTAGTGTGCAAGCAACATATCACATCCCAGATGTCAAGGTACATCTGCATGAATTCCTAAAATGACACATGTTCTTTAGCCCAGAGCTTGGCTCCAGGCTAAGAGCTAAATTTGATGCTCTCTGCAGCTAAAAACTTCTTCAGAAACCATTCTGGGTTAATTAGGAAAAGGAAATTTTGGCTGCACAATCAGCAAGAGAAGATTGGCTTGGGGAATGCTATAAAAGTCAGTGTTTTGTGTGAGCAAAAGGAAAGAACAGACTCATTTCTAAAAGAGCTGTACCTAAGAACTTCAGAAAAGTACAGAACTTCATTGACATATAATAAAAGATTGCCTAAAAGCAGAACATCTCCTCTGGCTCACCACATCCCCTCCCAGAGGCATCACATCATTCCTCCTGCTCACAAAACAGCTTCTATCTCCTCTTAATAGTTTTATTTTTAGATACCTCGTATTTAATTCTCTCTTCTTCTTTAGGTAAGGTGCTTGGAAAGGGTGCAGTGTCAAATAATAATTACATCAGAGAAAATCTAAAATCCACAGTATTGAAATATATATTTTTTTCTTTTTTTTTTTTTTTTTTTGCTCTTGACAAGTGAGTGGATGTAGGTAGTGAAGGGATACAGCTGCACCAAGTTGCACCTAGCTGGCAATGTCATAGCATCTCTTGTGGAGTGGGAGCACCCACCTTCAGGAGAACTTTGCAGTCTCAGCTTGGAGCACATCCGCACATCCCTGGAATTAGCATGGCCTGAGACCTAGTCACACATTCACACAGCTCCCATATGTGTTTCTTCCCATGAGCAACCACTGGCTGAAACTAAAATGCAGTTTTGTCATCTTCTTGCTTTCCTCCCCTAGATAAACTCACACACCGCTTTGCCTAATAGTGGTCCACTAAGAGCAGAAGCTCTAGCCCAAGAGAGACCTGTCTGCTTCCCTCAGTCCATCATTTTGGAGCACGTGGGTACCTATCCAAACCAAACTTGCAACATCTTTGTAAGTTACCCGCTTCGGCTGTACTGCCATTAGTGACCACATATCTGCTGGCACTTAGATCATGTTAATGTTGGAATACCTCTAGGTTTTACCATTGCCAGATCTTTAAAGGCAACCACTAGACATAGTCTATAACTAGTTTCTACTTTCCAACAGATAATCACAGAAGGGCGAGTTTGATCCTCCATCTATGGTATCATGCAAAAATCAATGATTACTGAGGCTACAATGGGTGACTAAACACTTACCAAAGAACAGAAAAAACATTTTCTCCTTAAAAAACAGCACAAAATACCTTGCAAAGCACTTCAAATTAAGTGACAGGTATCAGTGGGACTATCTATCCTGCGATGTCTAAAATCAGGTTATGTGAAGAGTAGGTGTATAAAGTAAGCTCACACATAGTACGTGCAAGAAGTCTTCTAGAGATAACAAGTTTATAGAATATATATATTTTCCCCATATGGGTTCCCAGCTGGACTTCTATGCTATCTTGAAAGAAACCATCTTTGCTAAAAACATCAACAAGGACAAAATCCAGGATTCTCCTAATTAGATGTGACCATTGAAAGGACCCATTCATAATAAAAGCAGGAACTAACCCAAACCAATGTGCCAGAAGGGCTCTTCAGATTTATGCTATTTTTGTACAACCAAAACTTTTTGACAGTAAATTTTCCAAGAAGCGACAGAGAAACAGATACTAAGCCCCTGTGAATTCCTGTGGGCATCAAACACTTATCTTCCTAATCTTCTTTCAGGTCTCCCGATCACAAAAAAAATAACAAATAGGCAAACTCTAGCATATTTCACTTCTTCATCTGCTTTCTTTTACTGTAGTTCTGAGGTTTTCGAGGCATTTAAGATAGTTGCCTAATTATTACAGAATCAGGCTGTAAATCCCAGATGACTGGGATTTTTTTTTAAAAAAAAAAAAGAAAAGAAAAAGAAAAAAAAATCCTGTAGATGTGGAGCTCTGGAAAGTAGTCAACAATACTATTATTTTGTTGCACAGCTGTGCTAAAGCACAGTGGAAAGAGTGAAAAGACACTAGTATTTGTTTCTTTCACTTTCAATTGCTATGACAAAGCAAATAACAGCTTTGGTCTCAGTCCACAATTGAGCTAATTGGTAACACCTCAAACTGTATGTCCTAAAATCTCCCAATTAGCAGTTAAGTGCAGCATAAACTAGGTAGCACTTGCTCTTTCATGCTCCAAAAGCACCTACGAATCCGTAACAAACTGCTAAACGTCAGATCCAAAAGCATGCATTTTATTGTGGTTTTACGCAAGGAGACAGGCTCATGTGGGTGCACATTATTTGCTGTTCTGTGTTTGTGCAGCACCTCGCACAGAGAGGCTGTTCCTAACAGATTTTTTTTTAAAACAGGATCTATATTAAATTAAAAAAAAACAGAGATTCTCTTTTTTTCAGCAAACTTCTGCTATCCCCAACATGACCTGGGGCAAGGCCTCCTGGGAGACATTCACTGTTGTCTTCCCTGTTCGATTTTACAGCGCTCCCAAGGAGTTTCCTTTTCGCTGCTCTTTCATTTACCATCCAAGACTTCCGCACCATGGGAAGGTGCTCAGAGCACCCTGGGAAGAAATGATCCAGATACAGAGGGGATGGGAATGGAAACAAAGATATCCTCAAAAACCAGACACTAGGACCTGTTCTGCTAAGAGGGCATAACTGGGGAAAACACTAAGAACTGCCCACCCAGGGCAGCAATCCGCACGCCCACATTGCATCTTGCAAGACACTACTATTAAGAGGTTGTGAGGATAAAACAGTTTACACATAAATCTGACTAGTAAGATCAAGGCATTAAGACTAATACTTAAAAATGCGGAAAGTGCTGCTGGGCAGAGAAGCAGAAGACCAAGACAGTGGCACAGTGTTTTCCTGGACATGACGTTAGACCTCCCGTCCAAACAGAAGAGGGAGAAGTTTTTCGGCATCTGTCCACAATGTCCCCTTCTGTGTTCAAGTCTGGTCTCCCTTCTTTCTCTAAAGCACTAGTGTGCCCAGAGAGGTCTGGTCATCTCCACCCCTCCTGCCTGGTTTGAGGGACATCCACAACTGCACCACGGCAGTCCCTGCGCAGCTGCTCTGAGCACCCAGCTGGAGACACAGGGATGCGTTTGCAGAGGAGTTGGTGATGCTCTGTCCAGTCTTTTAGGAATAATCCCATACCACATCAGAGAGGGCCAGGGATTGGGAAAAATTAGTTCTGTGTACAGACCAATGGAAAAGACAGCATAAGCACCACTAGAGTAAAAGCTTGGGTTAGAGGCAAAGGTCTTCCTTGCCTCTTTCACAGCTTAATGGCAGCAGATAAAACAGGACGAGCACCATACGGCTTGTGAGTGTTTAACAAAAGCCCTTCTTCGAGCTCTCTCTGCTCTGCTGTTCGCATGGCTGTAAGAGGCAGATTGCTGTCTCTTATTAACTAAATAAGCAAGCAGCAAAAGTTGAGCAAAATAGAAACACATACACAGCTTGTCTGTAAATAGAGACAAACGTCTCCATCGCATGGATGCACCCAGCTGTCTAGCTGTTACCTGCTTAAACACCTTTAATTTCGCATTAAGGTCAGCGTACTAGTAGCTGCTCTTCCCACGTGGAAAGCCTGGTTAATGAAACACTCATGTTGGTGTCGAGCCCACTGCAGCGCATCAGCGGAGTGTTTCAAGGAGCCGAGGTGAGTGCCACGGTCTCTCCTCCCCAGGGGCAACGCTGCAGCCTGGGTCACTCGGAGCGCGAGAGCAGCGCTGAGCAGGGCCAGGCGCCGACGCCATAAGCGAGCACCCTCCACGGTTCCCCAGGGAGACTCCAGCATATCTTCGGGATATAAGGCAGGCCATGCTCTGGACTTAATCCCATGCTCCAAGGAGCGCAGAAAGCCCCTGCCTCTACATTATTGCTAACCTTTAATGCAGTTATTGATAGTATCAAACACAGCTATACTATGATGACTTCTATGTAGGAAGCCCTTTGTCCTGAGCCACATCCTCCATGTTGCTGAAGACAAAATAGAAAATTCCTCACTTTGCCTGCCTTAGAAGTAAGTATTCCAAGGATAATCTAAAGGACTGAGACATAGATTCACTAAACATCACTGCTCTGCTTATATATGGACAAGCAAAGTCACCCATTATTGGTGATTTATGAGCTCTAGGTGCCTCTCTGATCCGCTGCAGTGTTGTGCACTCAACCTCCTCCTCTGGTGAGGCAGCCAGGAGGACAGTCCCTCCAGACACCTGTGTTATTAGGGCTTATGATTCACGTCACTGGGGCTGGCTCCATTCAGACACTGTATCTCACCGGATTCAGGGAAATCTTTCAGAGCCCTACAATATATGCAAAATGGAAGTTCCTCTTGGATTGAAAAATTATTATACCAGCACTTCTAAATTGCTTTTAGCAGCTTTCTGTGCTGCCTCTGGCTTGGAAGCGGTTAGTTTGCTGACAAAAAAATGAAAGTCATACACTCACACACATTTGATATGGAAAAGCCCCACTAGGTTCAGCTAGCCCATTTCTCCTATCAAGGAAAGAATATTCCCAGCAATCTGTTTTCCCTACTACTTTGTCTTGTCTATTTTTAAACAACCCACGTAGCAAAAATACATTTAGATTGTCAGGATTTCAGAGCCAAGTTAGCTGTGGAAGTACCAGCTGTATCCTAACCTGCTTTGTCTGGTGGCAGCAGCTAAATTGCTCTCTGTTGCCTTTGAAGTCAATGGTAAAAGTCTTATTGGCTTCACTGGGAACATTCTCAGGCCTTTGGTACGGATGATTAGAGCAAATAGCTATGGAGCACTGATAAGCCATTCTTACACTATCACTTTCCAGGCCATAACTGCATTTTAATAGGCAAGAAATTGTCTCAGCAGCAGTCAGGGCGCAATAATAGCAAAAGCCATGTGGAGCTCACAGCAAACCGGGTCTCCACAGAAGTGACTTCTGCCATAACCGCATGGAACTACCACTACAAGCCCAGACAAGCTCAGTGGAGTATGTGATTCAAGGGGAATGGCCAGAGGTCCCTTTTGTGCCTCCCCCAGCTGTACAATCTACCAGAGGCCGTCTCAGTGTGTAGGTAGCTTCAACGCACTCTCTCTTCCCAACAACCTTTAACATCAGGAACAACAGGAACCCAGCACATCAGTTTATCCCTCTACCGGCTTTCCATGCATCCGTCAGACAGCTTGCGGATGGCACAGCCTTGCTGTTTCAGCCAAGCAAAGCAGAAGACGCTGGCTATTGAACCACAGAAGTTATCCACGCAGAACTCATCTCCTGCAAGAGCAGACCCGCCTCGATGGGGCAGACGGAGCGCGCCGCAGCAGCGGCACCCCGCCAGCCAAAGCACCGTCCTCCGTGAGACGCAGTCCTTTGCTTTCCCTTTTTATTTAAGTTATCATGGCAGGTAGTAGGAGTCAGAATTGGATTTAATTTTAAAAGTTGTTGCGCTCTGCTGGGACAGCTTCCACTGCCTCCGCATTTCCTGCCTGGAAGTTCTCCCAAAAGGATGAATTAAACAATATATGACCTGTGTGGGAAATGCACTTTATTGAAGCTATTCTTCTAGAGTGGAGCAGAACAGCTGGTTTAACAGAGCATAGCCGCACTACACAAGACACAGTAAAAATACACAAAATGAACTGTATTTAGGTAAAACTGGGCTGTAATGACATAGAAGGCAATTATCTCAAATTTTACCTGTGCGTAGAGGGTATCATCTCTCTATGAGGAGATGCCAGCATGGACTACCACAACATGAGAGCAGCTGGGGGGAGAAGACCTTGGTTGTGCCCTCCCCACAGCACCTTCTTGTACCACAAACTCTGCATTAGCACAAACCCTGCAAGCCCCAGCATCCTGGCAAGGAAAACCCAAGTGCTAGAGCCATGTGGGAAGAGCCTCTATCTGAAACCTGCTTAGCTAACCACATCTGACAATCACAGAAAAATCCACCCAGCCCAATATCAGCGTAGGGGCAGCCATGCCTGAGATCGCGGGCAGTTCAATCCCCATTCTTATATATGGTTTTGGTAATCAATAGCAGTAGTACATCTCATAGAAGTCCCATATTGACCTAGCGGCAAGTGGTGTCTGTAGGCATCTCCAGGTAGGTTATAACCACTTGGGCTTGCACAGGGACCCGTGTGACACCGAGTCGGCACGGGGGGAGCAGTCACAGCAGCCCCTGCTCTGGGCTGTACCGAAGCATCCCGGGGTGGTAACGCTGGGCTGTGCAGCCCAGGCAAAACCCATCAGAGACCTGGAGACTCCGACAGAGCCCAGCATCCCATCCAGAAGCCTCGATAAAGCACCTGCTTTACATTCCTGTCCTGTCCTCTCCCCCAAGGCGGGTTACAAGTGCAATTAAGTTATTGCAAATTTACATCGCACTAGAGAGATGAGAATCTGAACAGAAGCTTTAAAAGCCACTTTTTTTTTTTTTTTTTTTTTTTTTTTTTAAAGCCTCACATAAAGCACTGGCCAGATTTACCAGGAGCTTCCTCTGTGCACACATGAGTTATACACACACTAAGTGTCCCGTCATCATGAATTCTGCCAGTGTGCTCTTTTTAATGGCACTGATCATAGGGAATTCATTTGGTCTTCATATAGCTGTCACCTGTATTACCAGAGTGATTTCATTCTAATTTAGCATTACTTAATGGTGAAGATAAAGTTAAGTGTTAGCCATGTGGGTCTCTTCTTGGCTTCTCTCTCTCTCTCTGACACAGCAAGAGTGCATCTGCAGGGCATTTTATGACCAATAATTCAAAAAGAGCAAGGGAAAGAAGGAGCAGCAAATACCAACTGCTTGTCAATCATTCAGTCTTTCAGCTTAAATGGTTATACCCGGAGCTCTGATCATCCTTCCAGTCCATCTCTGATCCCCGTGTTTGTTTGCAGCTCTCTAGGCAGTGCAACCATCAGAAGAGCTTTTTTAAAAGGCTCAGCCTTAGGAAACCTGCTGCAGATACCCACAGCCATACAGAAAGGTGGCACAGAGCACTGTGCCTTAATGGCTGCGGTCTAGCGGCCAAACTGCAGCCAGCCCATCCAGGCTGCAGGGACAGGGCACCATTCAAGCCAGCTGGACATGTGAAAACAATGTGGGAAACAGAACATTTTTATAGCATCAGGTATAGAGCCATAAGCGATTTATTTTCCCAAGCACCTGAACATCCCCCCCTCCGCCTTTTCACCCTGCTCAGGAAGGTAATCATTCTGTATCTATCACTAGCTTGTTTAAACTGGAGATGAAAAGCTACAGAAGTACAACTTAATTGAACCCTGTATTGTGTTATTACAAATGCTGCCGACCTCACTTGCAGTCCATTATCAGAGGTTTCTGCTGAATGCTTTAATTAAAGACAATAAGGCTAATAAAAAGACATCATTTTCCTGTCTCCAGCACTGCTGGAGAGCTGGGGATGATGAGATTGTTTCCTGCTAATGCTCTTCTGTTGTTGTTGTTTTTTTAAATCTTTTTCTCCCCACGGTTTGCAAATACTGTCTGAGGCTGTACTGTAAAAAAAAGCTATTAAGAACAAACAAAAAGTTTCTAAAATGCGTGCTAATATTTGATGAGCGAAGCCCCTCTTCCAAATGATTCCCGGTGCCTTTCCCTAGCCTCGGCTGCCTTTGGACCCTGTGGTCCAAAGGGAAGTTTCCTTGCACAAGTACCTGTGAAGTGCCTTAAGGAGCACTCTGCCCCAGCGCTGCTGCTGCCAGGGAGGAGGGTGCTCCTTGCCAGAGGGCAGGATCCAGCCTGGAAGGAATAAGGCAACACCTCCCCATAATTAGCATGCTGCTTACTAATGGCCCGCATGCACCATCACTATTTACTTTCATACTGGTAGTGTTAATGACACTGAACAGGCAGCATTTGCAGAGCTAATTAAGGCAGCCTAGTTCGGTAACCTCGTCTCACCAGTTTGCACTCCAGGAGGCAGAAGAAGGGGAAGAGGACAAAAGCAGTAAGGCATCAGTGAGGATCACCATGAGGAAGGAAGGACAGGTAGTTGATGAGGGGTACCCAAAATGCTGGGAGGGCTCGTCACAGCAGGGACTGACGTGCAAGGGAATGCTCTGCTCGGTCCGCATAGAGAGGAGATCCTGAGTGGAACATCCCTATCCCCACCAGGATTGTCTCTACCTCCAGATGCACAGGGCAACACCATTTCCCATCTGTATCCCTACTGCCTCAAACAACATCTTCAAGGGCTTGAGCTCATGCATTCCTTGGTGCCTGTTGACCAGCATAACCATAGGGCTGGAGGAGACGCAGAAGGAGGAATGGGAAGTCAATTGGTGCTTATGGAAAGACTGCGTTTCTCAGAACAGTCACATGCACACACTAGTAACCAGGCTGAACTGAAAAACTGCTTTTACACCAGTCACAAAATGGTTAAAACTCTACTAACGATCCAGGACATATTTGAACAAGAGACCTAATGGCAATTGGTATTATAGCCCTGCTGTGAATAAGCCAGACCATGCAGTCCTACTGTGATTAAAAACTCCTTCTTGGACAACGGAACAAGCAGACAAACGCTAAGTAACTGAACTTTGCCCCTGCAAGGAGGAGAGCAAAGCACTAACCACTGAGCCAGCCCCATTTGCCAAGACTTTTATAGGGAAGGAACTTTTACAATTAAATACAGCAAAAGGTTTGCTCCACTTTGAGCCTCTGAACACAGGTTAAAAGAGGCAGAGTTGAACGTGGAAGACAAGTTTAAAAAGAAAAAAAGAAAGAAAGAAAAACTCTCGATCTGAAGGTTGCAGGCTCAAAGTAGCTAGAAACCCTATCAAGTGACTGAATGGAAACAGCAAGAGGTGGGCAAAGACCACAACTCCTCCCTGGGTAAAGGAAGAAGCCGTAACGTGGAGAAGACTGACCTAGTTACATATTTCTCTTTCTATCGCTGCTGCAGTTGCCAGGCTGGGATGTTGCAAAGCAAATTACAAGCGAAGTTTCTACCATCCAAGCTGTGCAAAGGGAAAATGGGGCATTCTGCAGAAGGAGGTATCTCCAGCAACACCATCTCAGACCCTTTTGGAGGAAAGGCACTTACCTCTGCCGCGTCACCCGACCCATGCTGGCTCGTCCCGTCGTCTCCTTGCTATCCAGCTTTCCATCGTGTGTCTGCAGCTGTGTGTCGTTTCTGCACCGCAGGGAAGTGGCCCACAGCCCAGCAACATTTGCAGCTCGGTCCTCCTGAGCACATAGCAGAGGGGGACGCACACATTAGTTAAACAGACCGTCACCATCTTTCTGGTTTGCAGTTCAAGCACCAGAATTTTTCCCTTGGCTGCCAGGGCCTTTTAGATTCTGCACAAAAAACTGCCCTTTACCGCTATCAGGGCAGCAAGCCAGGGTTTGGATGAGGGGAGCCCTAACCAGTACCATCGTATACAGGGACTTCATATGAGAAGCGCTGCCAAAATGCATTGATGCATGTGCGAGTCCTCTGAAAACCTCTTTTACACTTGGACACAGCGTCTTCTAAACTCCCACCCCAAAAGCCATACCTGGATTTCCCCACACATGGCAGAGCTTATGGCACACAGGTCAGCTATCAGGCTAAACTGGCACATATTCCACAGATCCCATTGGAGCTGCAGTTGGCAGCCAGAGCCTCCAGGCAATAAAGTCTTTGCGCTTTTCAGCCCCTTTTGTACCCCACACAGCCAAGGAAACCCATGCACTCGGACCTGGTCAGTCCCTGGAGTCTAGTAGGTTTGAAGAAGCACCTGACATCTGGATTCCTTTCCACTCCAGACCTCTGAAACATCAGTACTACTGCCTATTTGCAGAGACTGACAACCTTCAACCATACCCAGCAAACTGAGATGAGGTACAAGGGAAATTTTCCTCTCGATGAGTAATTAGATAAAGGAGCAGCTGCCAGGAGAAGCAAAAGAAACTATCAAGGGAAACATTCAAGATGAGCAAACCCTTTGGGGAAGACCATATTTTGGAAGAATCAATGTTAAATGTAGGTGCTTTAATGACTTATGAGGAGTCTCTAGTCTATAACTTCTAATTGGAAGTGAAGGGAAAAGAACACCAGAAGTTTCTGAACTTTCCACCATGAACTTTCCATAGTCTCAAGAATATTTGACATGCATGTCTTGTCATCAGTGAAAATGTACCTTGATGGGGAAAACTTGGGTGTTTGCATGGAGATTCATTCTGTCAGTCACAACTACCCCTTCCAGCTGAAGTGGGGGTTCTCCAGAAAAGAAGTGGCCCAGACGTTGAACACAATGCTAAGCAGCTATCAAGCTGGGCAGAATTCAACTTGCAGACAGTCACTATGAGCCCATTTTTCAGCATCACTGTCTCAGAGTACTGATCAACCTTATCTGCATTTCCAGAAGGGGGTAGAGGGAGGAGATAGCCTGAATATTGAGGATCCCCCTCACCCACCTAATGGCTGAGATGATCCTGGGCCACATGGACAAGCTGGTAAAGTTGTTTCTCCAGCGCACCAAATTGACACTGTTTTTGCAGACAGATTTGCCTCATGCCGCAGCAGTTCTGATGTATTTACGCTACAGGAGGACTTTCAAAATGCAAAGCCTCAGTCTCAGTCCTTCTCCCTTTTCTTGCATTTCTGAGTGGCTTTGCAGGCCAGAATGTTTAGAGATAGAGTATCAATTCTAACTTTCAGAGATGCCAGTACTCAGGCTTTACAGAAGAGTCAAGACCCAAAGATGAATCCTCGGGCAAGGATGAGCTTTTACTTTGAACAGACAAGGAATGGGAGCTCTAACTCTTCTTATCCAGCCCTGGTGCATTCACTTAACTTCACACAATTTAGAAAGTTACATCTGCAAACAAAGCAAAATCATTAGTGATGACCCCAGCACTAAGATCCAAACCCCTGAATCCTTTTTAGACACATTCCTGCCCACACAGCCAGCCAACAGGGCAGCAATACGAAACCGAGGCAGCATCCTACGAGGTCGACACGGCTGCAAGGGAAGCCACGTCCTAGCACCCCGTTTGGCTTGCAAAGGATGTCGGGAGACTGAGAGCCGCACAGCTGGGGCCAGCACAATGGTGCTGTCACTCTCGTCAAGCCGCAGGCTAATTAGGGAGCACTTCTTCAAACACAGCTGCCTGTGCTATTCGAAAGTTGCCACGTGCTCACTCTGAATGGCGAGCACCGTGGCCACCCGTATAGAAGCTAAATCAGCCCCTTCCCTCACCGCTGTCAAGGCTTCAGAGCCAGCAACCACAGCAGGGAGATCAATAGACAGTGGCCACTTTCCATCCTCCCAACCCACATCTATTACCAGTAGCTTTTGCAGGAAAAAAAAAAAAAAAAAGATTGGGTCAATATGGATGCGTCCTCAGGAAAAGATAAAACTAGTACATATATTAATAATGTCTACAGTCATCACCGCATGGAACTGGGTGTTTCTAAGAACTGGCTCTTTTGCCAGAGTTGCGCAAACACAATGCTAGGTGACCACAGGATTCAATAGGTGAACCTATTGATTTTAAAAAGAAAAAAAAAAGGATGACTCACAAGCGGAGATTTGAGGCAAATTTCATGTTTAGGGAGCAGGGAAATGTAAAGAGAGAGGAAGCAAAGTAAAACAACATTTAAAGTGGAGGGCAGCAAAAAATAACTTATCCAATCCTGAGTAAATTTTGTTTCATCTGAATTACTAACTCTCCCCACTTTTTTCTTTTTTTTAAAAAAAGAAGGATTAACCAACTCTTCCAGCCTTTCTGAACCTCTTCCCCATTTCTCCCACAAGCAATATTCAATGACTTAAATTAATAAGTAGTTTCCATCCTCCTGCAATCTAACTATTTGGGGGATTTATATGTTCACCACATCTATTTTATCCATCCCTGGAAGAACAGAACCTTTCTGTTCTCTTCATTCCCTTCTGTTCATCTCTGTCCCTTCTGCCTCCTTCCCCTCAGCAGGCATCCTCAGTGTCTCCCCTCCCATACAAATCCCTTTGCATCAGGAACATCTCTACATTCTGACCAGTTTCCTTGTTATTTTTTTTTCATATGTATAAATGCAATAAATAATGCAAATGAACTTAATCATTTTCTCAGCTTGTCGCACCAGGAGCAGTTTGGAGCGAGGACCCAAGGTGGCGAGCAGCAGCGCGTTATATGGCAGTACTGCTGCTCCCCTTGCCTCCCACCAACCCACCCTCCAGCTTTCCAGCAAAGACGCACTCCACAAAATTTAATTACTCCGCTAACATGTCCCATATGCTCTGTGGCAGGGAAGGCTTTAATTACATCTGCACTAGACATGCCAAGGAGCTCCAGTTCCCCATCTCCCTGGGGCCTGACACAGCACCCACAAGAAAGAGGGTACCACCAGAATACTTGCATTGCCAAAACATCAGGCTTTGGGTATTAAAGTACCTGTGGTTTCCTCCCTGCATACACATCCACAACTACCAGTAAGGCTGAAGTGAAGGAAAAGTTCTACTCTCTGAGAGAGAGCAATCCTCCTCCTTACAGAGTGCTGACCAGCATCATTAACAAACTGATTAACAGTTGTTAATAATCAGAAAGCCCCTCCACACCATTGCTCATTTGTATGGCATCCGAGAGACATCATCCCTCATCAAGGGAGTGGAAGACAAAACCTATTCCCAGCTGGCCTTCCTCTTTCCACCCAGCACATCCATGCCTGATCAGTTGGCTTTTCCCTCCTTCTCCCACCCCATTTTACTTTTCATTTTCACAGCTGCCTCTACAATTGCTAATTTCATAGCCATCAGGTGTTGCTGAGGTGGCAGACAGTCAAAAACATTTTGGGGCACAATACATCAGGCAGTAGACAAGGAGCAGGCAGGAATTTGTTTGACATGACATTGTTATGCAAAGTTGCTTGCGGTACCCAAGATGCTTCATGCAACTGGATTGTATTTTCTGGAGACAGAAATCCTTCTTTAGGGAGAGGAGGGTTGGAGGCAGGGGAAACCCTTTCATTCAGGATCATGTTTAAGTGTGAGAGCAGAATATCTATTGTAGTCCATATAGTTTTAATGTGGTTTGTGGCTTATATGATCTAGACTGTAATTTGTTCCACATCTTATACTGCCTTGAATTTGATCAAGCCACATCTGAAATGTGATATTCTGCTTTGCTGACTGCCTTATAGTCAACCATCTCCTACCAGCTATGGTTAATATTTTGAACAATGGCCATTATTTGTTTTTTACAAGGTCTTCAGGCAGAGGAGCAATTTCCAAGGATACTGTGGCTTGATATATTAAACAGAGGATGACTTTGAAGAGCATTTTCCAAACTGTGGGGTATACATGTGCATGTACACACAGCTTGTTTGCTAAACTCCCTGCGCTTCCTCCATCAAAGATCCAGATGGAGGGCCTGTTTAGGAGCACGCAGAGCACTGTTTTCCCTGGAAGCCCATCATGGATGAGCAGAGGCATCATGGGTTGCTTCAGGCCCTCCACACACTCCCACGCACACGTGCTGCACCAGCCCACACACTCCCCAGCTCTACCACTGTGCGGGGGCACTCGGAGCCGGCCCGCTCACGCTTGACAACCCAGCCATGGGCCATGCTGCATTCGTAAGTCAAACACAAAGGGGTGTTTTTAGCCACACCTAACCAGCTAGCTTGGGTACCACTAGAAGTGTAACCAGGGTTTCTTGGAGTTCAATGCAGACTTAGGAAACAGCTATAGAAACATATGAAACTCATGCAGAGCTCCAGGCTCCTACAACTCAACCACTGGAGCCCAAAGACATCTCCAGTATGCGGCTGTCCCCCAGACGCACAGCTGGACACTCACAGCCAAGGATTTTACTTATCAAAGCACACGTGAGGAC
Source organism: Nothocercus julius (assembly GCA_013398735.1). Lineage (NCBI taxonomy): Eukaryota > Metazoa > Chordata > Aves > Tinamiformes > Tinamidae > Nothocercus > Nothocercus julius. Next base: position 1,596,418 of record VZSV01000119.1, read on the forward strand.
ATGTCTGCAATATCACTGCAACTTTACCCTGTGCTTCTTCCATGCAGCTAATGCTGCTTAAAAAAGAAAATAATTTACTGTCTCAAAATCTACCAGGACTCATGTATTAGGTCAAGGAGGGTTGGAGGAGAAGCACTTGTCTGGGTATGGAAATACCATTCCCTTTGTCTTTTATTTACATCAGGCATGGAGAGGTAACTATCATGCTGGCCAGGGAGCTGACAGGTAATATGAAAAAAATGGGAGACCTATGGGGTGCTCCACCTGGTTCTTCTGTTTAGCTTTGAGGACTCTATCATTGGGACTGCGGATGTCTTGGGTCTAGGCATGTGTTTAGCTCTGAGGCATTAGATGAACCTTCCTCTAATTCGCATGTAACAGTACACGTAAGATGTTTTTACCAAATGCTTTTTTCTGAGTGAACTGTTTGGAAGAGAAGGTTTTGGCAAGGATTAGTGATTTCAGGAGGGAACACATTTTCAACTTGCCTGATTTAATGAAGAATTCTTCTTCCTGGAATCACAGCTGTTTGGTCTCAAAGGGAACAGAAGAAGGAGTGTGTTTGGAGGTTGTTTCTATCCATACAAGAACTTTGCACTGTATTGGAGAGACGATGTCTAAGAGGGGCCTTGGGAGTATGCCAGGATTATTTTCTTCTTAGGATACCTACAAAAACAAGCTAAGAAACATCAATGTGAATGTAGGAAAGGTTGTAGATTCAGGAAAGAGATTCAAGCTGTTGACAAGGTTAGAGACCTTCCTGCACCTTCCAGCTTGACAGATAGTCCTCAATATACTAGAGGCTAGCAATGACAGAGATATTAGAATATTTGAGCTAAATATGCAAAACTTACTCTATACATCTTGTATGGATGCCTTTTATTACTATGTTTGGCCTTAAAAAAAAAAAAAAAAAAAAAAAGGAAGACGAAGAAAAGAAGTAGTAGTAGTGTTCTCCACATTTGTTTGCAGGCAATCCCACGCTGGGGTGGGAGGCATTTCCTCACAGCTTCTTGTGTTCTTTGTCCTCTTGCATGAACTGTTCTGCCTGAAAAGAAGCCACATTGTTGCATATATTTTCAAAGCACTTTTGTTCTGAGACGTTGCAGGCCTCCAGAGAGCTTAGTTTTCCCCTTACTCTAAGTTGAGTCTTACCCCATGAGCAAGGGGTGAGCTGGAGTTAGGGCTGCAGCGCGGGAGCACAAGGCTTGTGGCTTGGTTGCCCTCCTCTTCATGCCCCTTCACTCTAGAGCTGCTGCACAGAGTATGAAACAAACACATGCCCAAGCTCTACATCAAAGGTTTCTCCTGCAAGAGTGAGATAACCCACAAAATCACTGAGCAAAAGGTGGCACAGTACATTCTCCTTCTATAGCTTTTAATGCAGATACCTTTCTCCCTCATCCATGAGGCTCCATTGAAGTCTCAATATGTACAATGTTCCTCCAGGAGAGCACCAGCCCAGATGCTTTCCCTTTCCCACCTAGCCCTTTCCCAAGGGCATTTAGCTTGCATTAACATTTCAGGGTTGCATGCCAAGGACGTGATATACATTTGGACCAGCTCTGCTTGAGGGTTTGTGTAGAAACAGGGATTTCTTTTTCAGGACCATCGTTGCTTCTTCTACAGTCCGGAACCTAAAAACACCACTCAGGCTGAGGAAAGGGAAGAGAAAGAAAAGGGAATAAAATAAGCAGACAGGGAGTCAAGCAAGAGCATGGGACATTTCTGATACAAAAGGTCAGGCTGTACTTTCGAACAGCTCAGCCTCCTACCTAGGTGCATGGTAAAGGGAGATCTTACCCCTCTCTGTTTTACACACTTGAGTAGTGGCTCTGCCCTTTGGGTGAATCAAACTGATTTAGTCCAGTCCCCTAGTTCCATTTTTAGGGCTGCTCAGTCAGGACTCCCTAATCTGCGAACAGGATTTCATTGTGCTTGTACTTCTGATTCTTCAATTTATGGCTTGGCATTAAATTGGGCTCCAGTGATGCAAGGCTGCTTAGATTATGTGTCTGAAAGATCAGAGTGCAGCAAGAGGGGTGGGAAGATAGAAGTATTCCTGGAGAAGCAGACCTCCCTCCCTTGAGCAAAAATAATCCTGTAGCATCCTGCCTGTGCAATCCAAAGGGTTGTGGTTTTGAGGGCAGAATGAATTTTGTTCAGGAGGAAAAAGAAATAAATCCTCATGGAAAATGGGTTTGCAATTAAAAGCAACCGCCTTCTAAAGTGCTTGTTCTTCACACACACACACAGACATACACACAAAGTAGAATAAACAGAACTGAAATTGTTTTAGCCCTCAAGCCCAATTTTCCATTTTGGAGGGCAGATACATCTGAGAAAAAAAAAATAAAAGATTTTTTTTGTATTCCCAGAGGAGGAGCAGGCAATGCAAAAATACCTAATTGTAGCAATAATGCTTGGAAATACAGATCTCAAATCCAATAGCATATCATGGTCTTAAATCGGGGCTTAAAGCAAGCACAAAGTCATGCTGCAAACATCACTTAAACATAAGGGCCTTATCCTAGTTGGTGCTGCAAACCTGCAGGACAGGTGCAAGTTGCAATAAGGGCATTTCTTTCCTTCTAGTAGCAGTTCTCCCTAGCTTCTATTTTAAGGCAACAAGGACTACCTGAGTAAGGAGCTCAGTCTTGAGCAGAGGAAGGCCTACCAGCCCTTCTGTAGTGCTTTTTATCCTGTGACCTCAAAGCACTGCCCGAGACACACTAGCCAAATAAGCCCAATAAATTCCTGTATGAGAAGAGCCTCCTCTAGCTGCAGGGAAGCTGGCCACAGAGTCACGGAGAAGCCAGGTGGTGGCTGCCCAACGCCGAGCCCGTCTCCCTGTGCGTCTGGTGTCAAGACAAAGTGTGTCACTGCACATGCTGAGGGTAAATCTATGCTGCCAGACAACAGAGGATCAGGCAGGGCCAACCTGTGCGGATGAGCCGGCGTCTCCACGTTCTTCTACCTCAGGCTGGCAACGTGTTCTCGAAGCAGCGCTCGGCCTCACCTGGGACCTGTCCCCCCCAACAATGCCCTAAGACAATGGTTATTTTTTGTGCACACCTTTTCAATTCAGAATGTCTGAGACAACGTGAGGACTGCACAGCACCTTGCCTTGCCAGCGGCGTATCTCCTACAGCTTGAAACACAGAGTATGAATTGTATGCCCTGAAGCACAGCAAAAAAGAAAAAAATGATAGTGATTCTTGGGACTGCAGAGCCAACCAGGAGAGTGCTGGAAGACTGCAGAAGACTCTGCTCTTTGGGCACAGCTCCTAGACCAAGCTACCCTCTGAACAGCGCCCAGGGACATCCGGGAGACCGTGCAGGACAAAGCCAGGAAGCGGCACAACAAAGCAGCATGGACAATGAGGACTCCTTCTCCAGGGTCCTCCCTAGCCCTTTCCTACAGCCATACAGGCACGTCCCAAGGAGCTGCCCCATGCAGCACTTGCTTTCCCTCACCCCAGGAACCTGACTCAGAGCAAAGTAATGCCCAGCCAACATCCCATTCTCGTGTGTAATTTCCTAGGCCCTGTATTGTTCAAAGGAAACACATATTTTGCAGCTAATGTTTTCCGGCGCACCAGTAAGGATGGAAATAGCTTTTTTTCCCAAAGAGTCTTTCGCTACTATATCATGAGATAAAGAAAAGGTACTTAAATAGCCAGGGGATGTTTCCTCCCACTTAATATAAAAGGCTGCTGCATACAATGGAGGCAGGAGGGTTCAGCAAAGAAGAGATCTCAAGGATCTATTATATCAGGATAAAGCATGTAAGCCAGCCGTAGGGTCACTGCAAGCTACCCTTGATGACGTGCCATGGATGCAGAGAGCCTGGGATGCAGAAGCCATGGGACCCCTGGCTTCTGCTTTCAGCTCAGGCAGAGCTACATGACCCCAACAAGTCACATCTGCCCTGGCATCTCCCTTCTATGCCTGCAGAATTTGGGGAGCATGCCGAGGCACAGGTCGTGTCCCAGACAAGGCCCGTTGGAAGGTCACGGATGTCGTTGCAGGCACCAGCGGAGCCTCCTGCCCCACTGGCAGAGGAGCCTGGACTCGTGCCACATGCCCCCTTCTAATGCCCTATTGACTGGACACCACTGAGCCGACTTCTTAAACGAAATCAATAAACAGACAGGCAGGAACTACTGTTAAAACACTAAATTATCCCACCGATCTCCTAGCGATATAATGGACTCTCCGGTAAGGCCTTATTAAATTCTAAGCCAAGTTGTGACCAGTTACAGTAATTACTGCATATTTAAGAAAAAGCAATTGGTTATTTAGAGCACGCTAGCAAACAACTCATGGAGAATTTCATGCTCTTTAATTACTATGTGATACCTGTCCCTTTGTGACAACCTCCAACCTGGGTTTTGCATTAATTTACATCTATTCTTTTATGTTCTGGCACTTTGCAAAAGCAGGGAAATTACCAAAGGAGAGCAGTCCTCATGTTGAGGGTTAGGGCCTTCAGGTAGAGGAAACCATAATAAAAGCAGGTGCTCTGCCAGCTTTCCCCTTCCCAATGTGGGAAGCCCAAACACTGCAGTGTGTTCCTACAGCTTTCCTTGTCCTGCCAGCCAAACCGCCCCGTTCCTCCAAGCTCTCCCCACACAGCTCCCAGCCCTGACCTTCACAGCCCCCATGACTTCCATCCTAGGGCTAAACTGCTCAGAAAAAGCCAAGTCAAGCAAATCATGCCTTCTCTTACTGATGTGCATCCTTAGGAACTAGGGCAACACCTGCCCGGAGCTCATTTCCATGCACACAGCGAGACCCATGGCCGAATCTGAATCCAGGGCTTCTGTGCTAGCCGAGAGCCGTAACCCCAGCTGTGCTCTCCAGTTCACTGCCTGCCTTATTAGCGCTAAACAGCATCCTTATTTAACACACTTCAATTTAAAGTGGAATGGGTATTTCTTACTTCAGAAAGTCTCACCTGCCTCTCAAATGGCTCTTGGCATGCTGCCCGTTCTCGCTTGCGTTTTGCCTTTAACAAGGCAAGCCTTATTCCTCTCGAATGGAAAAGAGCTGGCAAACCTTGATTGAAAGTTTGGAGCCTTTCCCCCTCCCCATCCACTTAGATGCCAGAAGAGCCCCCAAATCTTTATAGCATTCTTACTGCCAGGAAAGCAAGGCTTTTGCCAATACACATCCTGGGTTCCTCATCACGGAAAATGAAGCTAACATCTAACAGAGGCACCGATGAAGATTGGTATGGAAAAGAAAGGGGAGAGACACATATTGTTCTCAGAGATTGTCTGGCTTCCTGCTACCTCTGCCCTCTTCTTTTTTTCCTCCTACATTCACAGAACACTGAAGCCCAAGGTAGAAATATCTAACATGTCATTTTTTTTTCCTTCCTATCCCCAACCACACTCCTTCCACAGGTAGCTTGAAATGTAGAGATCCAAGAGAAAAGAGCATCACTCACCGCTCCCACTTTCCTAACAAGACCTCATTATGGTGCAGGGAAAACTTGACCCTGTCAGAAGAGTCAAGCCGAGGCACCGCATTTATTCCACACACAGTCCCCTTCGTCTATAACCTAGCAGGTGCTGCAGGGAGGTTGTTCTCTCTTTCTTTGATTGCCATGGGGAGTAAGCTTTTCTTTTTTTAACAAAGCTATTTTAAAACAGATGCTTAACTCTCTGCTCTATTTTAGATGATACCTAGAGAAAAGATGACAGCAGAGGTACCATTTTGCACAAGGATTGGGGGAGCTGAGCTCCTGCTTGTGCACAGAGGGTCTTGGTGAAAGGGCCCCACAGATGGTTCTTTGCACCGTGTGGGACAGAAGATGCCCATTCAGCAATCACAAACCTGCAAAAGGGTTGCTCAGTTAGGTTTTGCTGGTCAGCAAATGCCCATGCTCATCTCCAAACACTATGAACTACTGCAAGGTGAAGAGCAAAACGCAGGTAAAGTCCCAGCTGTTGGGCACTACCCACAGCGTGTGTTTCTGTCCATACTGCAGGCTGACAGCTGGCTGTGACTTGGGCAAAACTTTCAGAAAACACCAATCTCTAGATAAATGCTGTCAGAAAGACCAGGCTGTCCCAACGGTATAGACCAAGGTTAAGACTCTGTCCCTGTCCAGGGGCCTCAAGCTGAGGTGTCCCTGTGCCACAGGAGTGACAAAATTAGAAGGTATACGGGGCTTGGCACTTATTTCACTGGGAATGTGAACATATCTTGCGAGACCTTATCAGGTGAATATGGATTAGGCTGAAAAGACTATGGGCTGGCCAGTGGTCTTGTCTCAAAGCCACGTGCGTTGAAGTTAAGCTGCTAGGGAATTGGACTGAGGCTATAATATGAACAGAGAGTTAGGCTAAAATGGGGCTCACAACACAGAGATGAAAATCCCTTGATACAGCTGCAGTAAAAGCTCTCGAGTTTGTGTGATCTTCAAGGCTGCAAGAATCTGAATATCCATCTTTCTCCTCATGGCTTGATAAACTCTGCCAAAGCACCACTAAGGCTGTTCAGCATGGTACCTGCAGCCACCACTGGAGAAAAGTTCTAGATGAGAACCTCCCTAAGAGCTGAGATGACTTGATCCTACCACACACCATGGGGAAATAGAGGTTAGGAATCCTCCCACATGCAACTTCAGACTCATCTCCAAACACCCAGTTGTCCAAATCATGGCCATGTGGAGCTCTCTGTAGAGGACAGGCTGTGAAGGCAGGACCCGCAGAAGCCCTGGGTTCCACATCTCAGGGGCAGGGAGAAAGAGCTCTCATTTCTGCCTGCCCTGTCAGGAGATAACGATCGCCCTGACAGAGAAAGCGCCAGGGACACCAAAGCTCCTGCAGACACTAATAGGGCCAAAGTCTAACACTCTGCACAGTCACAGTGGGGAAGAATTAGAAACACCTGAGCAGGTAGCCTGAAAACAGTGTTCAGCAGCTAGAAAAGGAATTTATGCCTCCATCCTCAACTGGGGCAAGGTAAGAGGCACCAGGTATCAACAATTCCACAGCGTCAATTGGATTTGGATGGTCGTCTAGGGGCAGAAAGGTTACTCTGTGAGAATGTATTATTTTGGTACGCAGCAGATTATAAACTCAGTCTCTGAAGTTACAAAACCATATAGTCAGTGTTTATCTGTGATGTTTGATTATTACAAAGTTGCTCATTCTCAGCAAATATGTTTTCTGATAATCAGCTGGCATTTACTTTATAGACATCTGTGTTATTAAACACACAGAGTGAGGGGATTTAGGGATTGTGATAGCAAGCGGTCCTTGATCAGCCACATCACATGAATTTTTCTAGCTGCTTTTGCAGGAAGTGCTACAGCAGGTCAAGCCTCAACCCAGCCCAGATTGATGCTGTGATTCCCAAAACTCCCTCCTCTGAAGGAGACAGGGCCACATGCCTTCTAGGTAAAGGCATCCCAACAGCACTGATGCCTCTGCCTGGCACTGAATTATTTAGCTTCTCCTCTCTGCAAATGGAAATGATCTATGGTTTAAATGGGATGAAGAGAAGTTTGCATCAAAGGCACCTTAACTGAGTCAAACACACATTGGAGACTTCCTCGCCTGTGACTGTCAGGGGTAATAACCATGGCTCTGATCAAACGAAAGGCCCTTCAGACCCACTTAGTCCCTGTAATCGGCAGGTTCACATCTTCTCTTCCAGCTGTCGGGGAAGAGCACACTTAAAGAGCTTGAGTCAGAGGGAGATGGGATGTTGGGCTGTGGAATGTGAAAGACTTGGCATAAATTTGATGTCGATACGGTGCGGGCATCCATGGGCTTTCTGAATGCCCAAGTGTTTTGTCGTGGGCTCTGGCAACACCCTCGATTTTCCTCCTGACCTGACAGGAGAGGAGGGTCAGCAGCAGCAGTACTTATGCTGGCTAATTCATATGGAAGTGTAGGACTATTAGAGCCGCCACTGGAGCATCACAGCTCTTCAAACGCTCCCTCATTTCTTAAACCACTTCCCACTCAACGCAGTCTCTGACCTCGCACCTCTCGCATACCCAAGCCCACCAGCACCTCTGTGCTCCCCAACTTGCTGAGCCCTCCTGCCTGCCATGGCCCCACACAGCCCCCTGCACCCCAGGGCTCCTTTCCCCGCATCCTACATGTTGCCAACACTGGCAACCAGCACAGACCTCAGGTCCCCTTGGAAGGTAGTTGCCTTTTTCCAGGACTCACTGTGACAGGAATCTTGAGGTCATTGCCTTTCTTTCCCGCATGTAAACTCTCCCATCCCTCTCTGATCTGTGAGCTGCCCTGCGTTTTGGGGTGCCTCACGTTGGAGGGAAGCAGGGAGAGCTCTGACATCTCTAGTACGGTACCACAACTGGGGCTTCCCTCCCTTTCCCTCTCCACTCAACTCTCCACCACCAGAGTTGCTAGTATTAAAAGGATTACTGAACAAAATGATGGGAGAGAAGGGATTACAGGGCATTATCAGTCTCGATCCCCTCTTAATTAATTACTGGTCAGACATACGAGAGGATGGCTCCAGCACATGCCACAACAGTGAAGAAGAAATGACATGAGCAACTAGAGGGCAGCTAATGCTAAGGAAAGTCTTTGGTAAATGCCAGCATTTACTTATTTGCTTTTGCAACTTTCTTCCCAGGAAGGCATCTTTTAAAAAGTGTCACCTGAACACGGCTTTTGGTATCACCTGTACAGTCTGCGTTCCTGTTTTGCTCCTCCTAATGCTTGCAGATTGCACATGCACATCTGCTGCACAGCTGGCATCCCAATGGATCCCAAGCAAAACCATCTCGACCCCGTCACCTGCCCCTCTGCGGGGCCAGGGCTGGCTCCACAGAGCATCTTCCTCCCTCTGCAGACTAGGAAAGCCTGCTGTGAACTTGCAGATACCAAATTAGCTGGCCAAAGGACTCCTGCTTTTTTTTGAACTAGGCTGGGAGGGAGCTAATCAAAAGGAAATTTTCTTAGGATCCTTATGGATCAGGGTAGTCATTACAACAATCTGAGCAACCCTGCAGTAAGGTGAAAAGAGAAGGGATGCCATTCCAGCCCTGAAGATTAGATACCAGAAGATCTGGTTTTCTCTTTCCTGCTCTGACAGGAAAGGCTGTTCTTATCCCACTCAAACTGCTGTTTCCTGGGTATTGGCCTAATGTTATTTTATTGTTTGATTCCCAGAGTGACATCCAGTAAACCAAAGCTAAGGAGTGGTGTCTGCGTATTATGCCTTGTACTCTCTCCAGTTTCCAGCACCGAGGGTGAGAAGGAGCCATCCTATAATGGCAGCTTGGTTTCACCAGTCAAGACCATTCATGCTTCCCGAGAGCAGAGCGTCTGCACCATATCTTGGCGGGGCCTGTTCCTACCTCCTCGCCTAACAAACCCCTACATCCTCCCAACACAGAGCTCCCCTGCAAGCTCACAGTGCAACCTCAGCAGAGCTGAACTCCAAAGGAGTTCACGAGTAAACCCACATGCCCCGTGATAAAGCTCCCCTCCTGCTACCAGGACAGCCATGGTTTTGAGGTGCCTGGCCTTCCTGAGACAGCCTTCCCGCCGTAAGATCCCACAGGGACACCTCAGTCCTTGCTAAAGTTGTAAGAGAGCAGCAAGAATCCCAGGCCAAGCTCTCCAGGCTACCTGCTAGGGAACCTGGTGCACCACAGGCACCAGCTCCAAGATCCCACCATGTCCATCCAAATTGCCTGTTTTTGACATTTTTTTAACCCAAAAAACTTGTAATACTTTGATTAGGGGAGAGAAAAAAAAAATAAAAAAAATTAAAAAAAGAATAAAACAGTCGCTACAGCCACTATGCTCAGAAAAGATCAGGGAAAAATTTTTTGCAGATCCTCAACAGATTTCTACCAGCTTAATCCCCTGGTTGCTGTGCTGTTAAATTACCAAGATGGAGCAAGATGTAGAAATGGATGGACCAGCCAGGATCAGCTTCCTCACTGCATGGACTGCTTGGGCTCTGCTGCAGTTGTTATTTGTCCCATATGCTCATGCTCATAACGGAGCAAGCGCTTTCCTTGCTTCAGAAGCTGAGAAACCACTGTGGGGGAGCCCCAAGACCATCCTTCTGCAGCCAACTGGAAGTTTTTCAAAGGGCATCCCTCCAGCCACCAGGACAGGCAGGAGGCTTGAGCGTGTGAGCTCTGCTTCTGCCTGGGGACAGAAGCCTCTTTCTGCTCTGTGCAGAAGAGGTTAAGGGAAAGGAAGAGCTAGTGAAATTTCTGAAAAATAGCAGCATGCTGGTTTTGACAAATGCACAAATTGGAGCCGATTTGGAATGCAGATGTATGTAAACACGCAAGAATTATCCCATCCCTCCTGCATAATGTCGCCTTGCAGCGGCAAAGCCTCTGAGCACTCTGGCGAGGTCAGGCCTGTTAGAGCCACTCAAATCAGGGAAAAGAAGCTGGAAGACACCAGGAAAAAGAGAGGAGGAGGGAAGGAGGCACCTAGAGGCACAAGCTGAAAGTCTTCACCCCCGGTATCAGGACACCGCACACCCCGGGTGGTAGCTGTTAGCCTCCAGGAGACCACAGGCTGAGCTGAACATCTGGCTCCACAGGAGAATCCGGAGGTCACAGAGAGACTTCCAAGGCTGGGAGGGAGGCACAGGGATGCACTGCTGCTGCCTGCGTTTTGCAGGAGCAGATGTCTTCTGCCATAGAGGCGGAAGATACTAAAGGTTAAAGGGAAAAAAAGAGGTACAGAGGAAGGAGAACAACAGCCAATGGTGCATGCTGAGCAGTCCTTGAAGGGAGTACCACCCACCTTCTCACGTGCAAAGGCCTTTCTGGTCGGTTACAGCTGTTCTGTCCATTGCAGGGATGGCAATAGGCGCTGTAGCCCGTCTGCCTACCCCATCAGTGCCCCGACCGCCCTATGCTCACTGGGTCACCTAGCAGAGACTTTTCCACTTCTTCCTGGACACATCATGACTTGCTGCCTGCACAGGCTTCAGCCCCGGTCCTGGGACAAGGGCCTTCTCACCTCTTGTCTCCCTTGGTCACTTAGGCACCTCCAGCTTTAGCACAGCCCCAAGATCCTGCTTCGAACATGCTCCATCTCAAGCCTTCAGATGTCAGAGAGAGTTTTGAGAGCTGCTTCCCCACTCTGCTTGCAAACTCCTTTAATTTTCAATTTCTAAATACGTTGTGAGGGGAGAGGATGATAAATGCCAGGCCATGGACGTGAGAGCCTTTTGCTCAAGGTCACACTGTGATTCAGAGGCAAAATCAGAAATAGAAACTAGGAGCCCTGACTCTCGCACCCTTCTTTTAACCACTCTATCATTATCCTTCTTGGTTGTTGCCATGGAGATTATTTTACTGCCACATGTTTCTCACCAGGACATTGCTAAAACTGTCCAGGGGAAGCAGTACACAAGCCATGACCAGGGAAAAGGTCCCTGAGAAAATCCACCCAGCGCTTAGAGGAGGATTTAGAGATGAGTGAAGCCCCTCAAACACAGGACTTCCTGATTTAAACAGATAGGGTGAGAGACACATCAAAAATGAAGAGAACAGCAGATGTCCCATAGGCTCAGCAGGTCTCATTTTTTAGATACAGACTCACCTATGTAACTTGAAAATCTCGGCTTTGGGAAGAAAGGAATAGAAATGAAATAACTAAGTCTTGAACTGCTAAAGATATCGTGCTTCCCTATCCCTTGACTGGAGCACTAGGAATCCCCAAACATCCTGCTGAGGAGAGCCGCAATCCAAAAACACTCCTCCAAGAGCAACTAAAGCTGGAGGCTTCAGCGAAAGGTAAACAAACATCCACACACATAAATAAAGTATGGTAATAAGTGTCTTAATAATTAGTAGTGATACAGATGCAGCTGAGCAAATAGCCCTAGATCCACAAAAACAAACAAGCCCTCAGCTTTCTGCCCTTCCGCCTCAGCTCCGGTGATAATTGCTTGCATGCCGGCATCTCCGAGGATCCCAAAGCTCTTGGCAAACAGCGGCAGGGATGCTGCATGCGGCGGGAGCTTCCTCCGTGGGCATCACGGAGCCCGGCCAGGACACACACAACACGGCCAGGAGCTCAGCATGGACCCTCGCTGCAAAAATGTCCCTCTAGAGCCACTACAGGAGCACAGGCAATTCTGGGCAAAACAATACTAAGGTCGCTGGCACTCTCCAGGGAACATGCCTGACCCACCACCATGAGATATATCTGTTATTTACAGTGTGCTTCACCATCAATAACATTGTGCTGACTGGGAAAGAGGCACGGAGAGAACAGACAGAGCCCTGGAGACCAGACATAGCAGCAGAAGCAACGGTGAAAGCAGGTTCAGTCACATCAAGCTGGGTCTACAGAAAAGGAGAAAGTTTTTCAAGAAGCTAAAGAAGAAGAAGTGTGTAAAGCTAAGCATGAAACTTGCTTTTTTCCTATTACCATCAGGGTATTCTGCTTTTGGATTGTAAGAAAAAAGAAGAAAAAGGGGAAGAAAAATGGGCATGCTTTACTGGTCAGCTCAGCAGCCCTGACCACCAACAGCCCTGTACACAGAGCTGCTCTGATGCCTCTGCAGTGGCTCCATGGACAAGCCCCGAGCAGCACTTGGCATGTGGGTCGGTTTATAGCCCCCGTCTGGGGTAAGGCCAGCACTAACTCAAGAGCAACCCTACAAGGCTTTACTACCAGTTATTTCTTCCTTAGTTATATAGGATGGAAATCATGTGACAACTGGGATCGATAAAGAAATGCAGAGTCAGGGCAGGGAGCAGAGCTGTATAAAAACACCAAGACGTGCACGTACCCCTCTCCTCTGAGCTCCAACTAAAAACAAAAAAGAAGAATAAAAGGAAACTTTGAACTTTCCCTTTGAGTCCTTAGCTCTTCTAGCTCTTCTTATTTTTTTTTTTCCCTCTTGACTCAAAGATGCATTTCTAACCTAGAAAGAAAATCCTCCTTTTGTAACAACCATTAATTGGCTTTTGGGATCTGGCCCACCAGATATGTCCCTAATCCTATGAGCACTTCCCGTCTCCTGTTCAGAGCTGGACTGCCTGGCACTTCCCTCCACAAGAAGCTTGTAAGGGGAATTACCCACTTCCTTCAGTTGCTGCCTCTGGCTGGCTTGATATATATTATAAATATGGGGGAAAAAAAAGAAATCAAAAGGCAGGTGGCAGAACAGGCTTGTTGGGAAGACACTGATGTGAATTTGATCTCTCTAAATGGTGCATTTCACCATTATCAAGACACACAAAGCGGTGTCAATCACCTTGTCCTCGTACAAAAGCTAAGAGCTTGCCAAGAGGCTGGCAGCATTACGCACACCAGTGTAGGTGGCAGGATGTTATGAGAGTGAGTGCCAGTTTGATGAGAGCTGTTTAGATTATAAAGGTGTTGACGCGTGTTTGTCATGAGTTAAAGTGTTAAATCTTGGAAGTGGTGCATAAAGGCTGACATGAAAGAGTCTGAACAACACATCCGTGTGTGTTTTCAAAGGTCTGGAGATCCAAACACAGATCAAGGTTGTGGATTCCCCAGCTGTCCTGCGAAACTGGACCAAGCAGTGAACAGCGTTCATTTCAAATACCTTCCAACATAAGGGGATTTATTAAGCCAGTAGAGGTTACAATATGTGTTTTATCATCTGGTGGTTCTGCCTCCAGAGACTGAATGCCCGGATAAGACTTTTCAAAGGACCAGATGGGTAGAGAGGAAACATGAGAAGGAGAGTTGTTGTCCTACCCCAGCATTAGGCACCTGAGTTTGAGGCTGATCTTCCTCAACAGTGATTCCTCCAGAAGGTAATTCAGGCAGGAGCCAAAATTAGGCGCTCTGAATCTTTTCCCAGAGAGGTCACATGTTCATGTGCTAATGGAACCAAAATGAGAGAAAAATGTAACCAAATTACTGCCTCAGACAAAACCAAGCCTATTCACAAACCCAACACACGTCTCACTATCCTTTCTAGGAGGAAAAAAAAAAAAAAAAAAAATACTCAAACATACTTCGACTTTTTTTTTTCTGCCTCTCCTGGTTCAGACTGAGGCATTAAAAGCCACAAGACACATTGATCTTATACTATATCCCATCTAATATTGAACCACTTGAATCTCATGGGAAAGGTCATTCTGATCACATCTCTAACCTGAAGAGATTTGGATTGCACAAATGAATACCTAGAGGGTCACATCTCACGCCCACCACAAACGGCTGTTCCCTTTGGGTTAAATCCTGCCAGACTCCGTTAAGACTCCTGTTGGCACGCACTGAAGGACGCAAAATGTCATTTAAAAGGAGACAAAGTCAGCCCAGGATGGAAGTTGAGAGGAACTCCAGCTGGACTGTTATCCTGGAAACTGCCATAAACCGCAGAGGTGAACTCCAAATGAAAGATCACACAAGAGAGACCTGGAGGTAAGCAGATGGCTTTTAAAACTGGGAGTCTCGCACCAGCTACAAGCAAGTAATTACCAGCAAGTCGCAGCTGCGCTGGACCACATGAGCAGGTGAAAATGTGACTGTGCTAGGGTGTGATCGCACTGCCAGCATCCTCTGACACTCCTACTCTTCCCTAGCTAGCCCTAATGCTACCAGATGTAAGGGTTATTTGCTTTAGAGAGATTGGAGCAATTTGTCCTTAGGAGGCCGTTAGAAGCAGGGGTGGGAAAGACGTTCGCAATCGAAAATGAGCATAGCTATCATTGCAAGAGGCAAGAGGTGTATCCAAATAAACGTGGAGCTTTCCACAGGGACTGTCAAAGGCTAGCGAGGAACAAGGAGAGAGACTGCCGCTGCCAGACCTTGGGAGGGCAGCCTTAGGCCACGGCATGATCATGGCACTGCTGCTAGACTGTGCAGCGAGGATTGGAGAAGACTGGCTCCCTCACTTCCCATTGACCAAGTCAGTCGGCTCCTGAACGCGTAAAGGTTACCATTCACAAATCATGCATTTGTCCCATCTCGAGTTACTGACTACACCCACAGCTGGGAGCAAGCAGCTAATGTCAAGTGTCTGAATCAAAACAGTGGACCAGACCATAAAAGCCAGACAGCTCCATGTGCCTGGCTCTTATTCCAGCTTCTTGGCTACATCTAGAGAGCATAGCTATAGTGAGAGTCTCAGGAAGGATGGTGCATTTGTTTTCACATGTCTCAAGACACAAGAGGAAGCAAAAAGAACGATTCTGCTGAAATGTCTCCTCCAGCCACTACTGCTTCTGTGCAAGTCACTGTCAAGGAATTTTACCTCCTCTCTTTGAATCCACGAGTGTGAAATTCTCAGACGATGAGCCGTTTCCTGCCTCTGTGGAAGCCTTAAGTTTGTCCGTCCACTCCTTGGCAGTTTTGGCCGCAGGAAGAGGTGCCGAGCAGCACAAATCATGTTCAGGTGAGTCCCAAAGTGCGGAACCACCTGCGAATCTCCCGAAATTTCATGCCTGGTCTGTTAGAAATGAATAACTTTGTTAGAAACGAATAAAGATTGTCATTCAAGGCAGGTAAATCAGAGCCAGCACCTCTCAGCCACCCTCCCCTTTGCTTTAGCTTTCCAAGGATGCTGCATAGATTTCCTAGAAAAGATAACCTGGTGCTTTCACACAAAAGAGAGAAAAACCACCTCAGCAGTGAGGATGAAGCCACTCTTCCTCCCTCCATCTCACCTCTTCCCAGCCCTGCTCCTCCCCCGTTTTTCTCATTTTTGGGCAGATCAGCCATTTCTGTCAGATGTGGGCAAAGGCAGGCAGCTCTTTCACAGCCGGTGTGCCGGGAGTGACAGGGCCCCCGCTCTCCCCCCTTCCCACCTTCACCCGCGCCGGAGCCGGCCGCACGGATTGACTGCTGGATGCCATGCCTGGCTGGGCTGCGGCAGCCCGGATCCACAGCATCCCCAGGGTGCTGCTCCGGGTGGGATTAGCAGCCAGAGCTCCAAGCTGCATACAGAAACTCTTCCTTCCCCCTCTTCCATTCCTCCTTCCTTCCTTTAAGCTATTCAGAGGGAAAAATGTGAAGAAAAGGGCCCTTGGATTAAACAAACAAGTGGCATACGGGGCTTTTAGGTGCGAGTCAAGGGTCCTGTAACATTAAATAAATGCGAGATTAACCTCCAAAGCCTCCACACTAAATTATTTATCTTGGAGAGGCGCAGGGATCAGGATGGAACCAAGGGGTAAATATTTGCCGCGAGCGCGCGGCGGCTGCACGGCTGCGTGCCGGCTGTGCCTGCGCGTGACGCAGCCGGTCTCTCCCGCGCCGCTCCTCCGGGCAGCCCTGGCCCTGGGACTCGGTCACCACGGTGGGTCCAGGTCCCCGCAGCAATGTCTCGCGTGCCGATGTGGCCAGGTGGGAGGAGAGCTCCAGTGATTTGACGAGGTCGCCGTCCCACGGCCTCTCGGATCATCGGATGCTCCCTAATTAGCCGTTGCATCTTACTGGAGTATTATCAACCGTGTGATTTACGTACAACCATTCACATAGCCACTGTAGGCAGGGAATCACCTGATGGCAAAGTACCCTGCTGTTCGTGCTAAGTGACAGGCTCAGAAATATTAGTCTGTTTAATCAAAGCACTAAGAACACTGAATAGAAGAAAATATTTTGCCATTCCCTAGCTGCTCTACCCCATTAAGATCCTCAAGCATTCTTCTGTCAAAGATATGCCAATTATTTTCCTTTCAGTAAAAAATTAAAATGAAGCCGCTACTGGGAACACATACAGCATCTGTTTAACAGTGAATAGCACATTACAGTGCATTCTAAGGTGAGAAATGCAAAAAACAGCTACGGCCAGGACCAACGGAATTAGCCAGGATATGCAACAGCTTAAATCATCAGTTTTATACTTTCCAGAAGGGCCAGGCTTTGGAAACAGAAGCAGGCGGATCTCAGTGTTTATTCAGCTGAAGAAAACACCCCGACACACTTCTTCCTGAGGAAGAGCATCACCAACTGACTAATCAATAACCTTGCTTGCAGCACCCATTTCCTCTGCTCACGTTCCCATCCCAGCCTTCGAGCAGACCCAAACCTGCCTAGATACAAATGGATATCACAAGATCACAGTGTGCTGCAACCCAGGCACCTCAAACACTCACTTCTGCCCGCAGCTGCAGGAGCTTCGGCATCAAATGCAAAAATGAAATAAAGAAAGCTCAGCCTAATCAAATAAAGGAGTTAAGCTATTTTTGAATAGAAAAAAAACACAGCATGCTATTCAAAGCATGTGAAGGAGAGAGCACGGGTAGGCTGCCCTCTGCTCTGGGCAGGATGTGCTGGTACTCAGCAGGGTATATAAAATTTCTCAGTCACCTGCTTGGCATGTCCTGTTCATGTACAATGCATTAAACCACTCACAAGGTTTAAGGTCAGGAAGGGATTTTCTCTGAGTGAAGGGAATCACTGGAATGAGCTTTTAGATTCTTTCACAGTAAGGTGTGCGCTTTGGACTGTAGGATCATCTGCTTATTTCCACCTAACAAATCCCTGCTATTTCAGAGATCAAAGACACTGACACTACTCTTGGTGTCTCTTAGGAGCACCATAGTTTGCATGGCTGTGCTTTGTGCTTTGGGTGCAGTTTGTGCCCAATGCGGAGTAGATGTTCCTGTCAAGCACCTTGAGCTTATCTGCCCTGGACAGTCCCTTCCAGTCCTCACACTAATTCCTCCTGGGCTTCATGCAGCCCGAAGAGCTGATTTCCAGAGAAATCCCATCTCCAGGAGCCCTGCTGCACCACAGAGCAGGGAGACCACCAGTACCAGAGGAGCTGGAAATGAGGCCCCCAAAGAGAGGAGCCACCAGCTTCTCCGGCGACGGTGGCCGCTCTGCTGCCTTCACTGATCAGCTGATGAAGACTTTGCTGCCACCGAGCATGTGTTTTAACGTGGGATAAAGGAGATGTGTAAGCTGTGAAACGCAAGTGGCAGTATCTACGTTACCTACGCTGGTATCTACGCTGCCTTCTACCAATTATGAGCAGAGCCGTAGGTAAAGAAGCCATAGCAACAAAAACTTGACCTGCTCCACTCCAGAGGCATAGCTGGAGTCTATTCTAGTTTTAATGTAGTCTCTTAACGCCTACTGCTGTTAATGGTTCCTGCATAATGAGGGGGATTACAGATCTATTACAGATCTGTCACCTCTTAAAGAATATGCCATTAATCATGATCATTTATTTGCAAATTGGTTTATAATTTTGAGAATCTTTTGCAAATTACTCCAAATGGAAGAGGGTGGGGGGGGCAAGGGACTTTCAGAGCAGATTTCCAGGCTATTTCCTTTCTCAGCTAATGCCCCGTTTTGAGCAAAATAAATGCTTGTACATGTCTGCATATGTATAAGGGAATTTACATATGGAAATAATACGATATGAGCATGACCAGATGCACGTGAGTGACAGCGGCTTACTGAGACTGTATATGAACAGGAATACGTCTATGAACAGATGCACCGGACAGTGTGTGTGCGCGGAGGCACCTTTTTGCAGAGTGCCTTTTGCCTGGACTGTTTTACTGGAAGAAAGGTGACAGAGTATTCCTGCCTATTGGGTCCTGTCCCCTCCACTCTCCTCATTTCTAGCCCTCTGTATCCTCATCCCTCTCCAGCTCGGCTCCTTCCCACCACCAGCCAAATGCCCTTGGCAAAACCTCGGCTCCCGCCTCGCTCCGGAGCGCCCGGGAAGGTGCGCGGCAGCCCTGCTCCCAGCCTCCACGGATTAACTAGACTTTGCCTGGATTACAGCTGCCAATCAAGTTCAAGTGCATTTTTAATAGTTTAATTTGTGGCACAAGGTTTCAAATAAAATCATCAAGTGCAGTCGATTAAACTCATTAAGTCCTTACGGACCCGTCTGTGTACAGCGCTGTTATCAGATTGCGAGACATGAGAATTAATTAGGCCGCTGTTATCCTTTGTCCGGATTAGCGCGCTAGGCCCGGCGGCCCGGTGTTTTCCTGTGAAAACGCTAGGCCCATAATCTCCTTACGAGCACTACCGGGGGACACAGAGGCCTAAGAGATTTCTTCAGCATTCCTCAAAGATCAAACAACAAGAAATGCGGTGTTCTTTGATTTCTTCTTTCCCTCATTTTTTTTTTCCTCTCCTTTTTTTCTCTTGTTCAAAGCACATTGTGCAACTCATGAATAAAAGGCTATTCAGTGGGAAGAGGGAAGGCACTAGAAATGGTGTGGAAAGTCAACTGGCTCCTGATACCTAGGGCTATAAACGCTCCTCACATCAACTGCCCCTATCACAACACGCACGGGCTGCCCCACCAGGCTCCTCCTCATGCCAAGGGCCTTTTCTCCTCGGCCTTACTCTGAAAACTTGGCGTAGAAGCTGAACAACGCTTACTTAGGTCTGCTGGGATTATTTCCCCAAATCTGCACCCTGTGGGTCACTGCCCAAATTTGGGTAAAGAGAGTATTAAATGCTGCTCAATCAGCTGCTCCTTTCAGCCGTCCCAGTGGTTACACTCGACCCTTGCCAAACAACATAATGTTGACAACTTGTGCCAAGCTATGGAGAATCACACCCAGGAGACACCCAAGACCAGCCGTCTTACCCTCCGCAGGATCCAGAGTAATCTGAAACCACAACTGAACAGCTGCCACACAAGACAATTCGCAAGGACACCCTGGATGCTCTCATTTCTAAGACAAGCAGGAAGCCACCAGTATTCGAGCTACCTTCCTTGGAAAAACATGGTTCTTTCAAAGATCAAATGTTTGGGGTCATGAGGTTTGGGCATGTTGCTAGGAAGTAGAGTATGAAGCACAGGCAAGAGGGACAGAATAACTTAAATTTGAGGATGTGTGGGGACGGGTATATGGGTGGGTTCTCCAATCTGTACTGGAGGACATGCTGGGCAGATAGGCCAACATGAAAATAAATAGACGTATATGGGTAAACTCCATATATCTCACTGTGTGACTACTTGCAATATTCTGGTTCCTATTCATAGAGCAGGATCCCACTATACAAATACCAACTCAAAAGAAGCTTGGAACGTAACAATCTACCCAGGCCCATAAAAAGCATAAATACATGACACACACTCAGCCTTCCAGGCCTTTTAACAGCCAACAAAGAGCTCACATTCATAATACCAATATACTAAAGCAAAACATAGCACCCTACCAATACAATTCAATATGCAATACAATGCCAAGCAACTGGACCTCCTCAGCCCAGGGGCAACTTACGAATTTCCTTACAACCCCAGCAAGGACCACCCACAGAACTGAGTAAGTCTATAAGCAGGTGAACCCCATGTGAGAACTTTCTACTGTGCCAGAGGCAGGTGAACTGCCTTGGCTTTCTAACGGTGTGAGGAACTTCACTGGCACCAGCGATTTGAAAACCTCTCCCCTCGTATTAAGGCTGCTCCTCATTTATCACAAAGTCAGCTGTTACAAAGGAGGGCAGGAGAACCAGAGCAAGCAATGACACACAGGTGTTCACGTGCAATGGTGAGGGTTGCTGCTTCAATCAGATCTTTGACAGTGTAGTTGGTTGGTCCTTAACGAAGCCGTTATTTCACAGCAATGCAGCCACTGAAGGGACTTATAAAGGCATGTTACCAAAGAAAACTTTATCCAAGAGACTTTTCTAGTGGACACAAATCCCTTCCGATGGGCCAGCTGCCAGCAAACACATTGCAACAAATTTATGAGAACATAACAATGCTGTAAAGAGATGAACTTAAGGGACAAGGAAAAGTAATCCATATTAAGACTGGCAAGGGCTTTGTGCCGGCTAGTCCAGCTAGTTCAGTCCAGCTGAATTGCATTTGAGAGGAGCTGAACTACAACAGTTTCTAAACTAAATCACTTGGTCCTGCCAGTACATTCTCCAGTTTATTAGAGAAATTTACTCACAAGGGTCAGTGACCTTTGAGTCAATGACTCCCCTAGGTGACTTCCTGAGCTGAGTTAAGCTACGAGCATTTGCTCTTATTCTCTCTGATCTTCTCTTTCTCTCCTCCTCCTCTTCCACTTCCCCTTTTCACTTGCCTCTGTCTGAATCCCTTCTTTTTTTCTCTCCGTGTCAAATCACGGGAGCAGGGTATGATGTGACAAGGCAGTGTTGGAGGAGCAATAAGGAATGTAGACATGAAGGAACAACAGAGAGGTGAAAGGGCTGAAAAGGGAAGCCAAAAAGCATGAATGTGATGTAGGGAAAAGGGAGTTATGAAGAGCTGCAGGGGTGGCAATAAGGCAACTATGCTCTTAGAAAAGAGGGAAGATTTTCATAGTTGCTTCCCTATACAGATAATGTGAAAACAGGGATGAGAGCAAAGTTGCAGACCCCACAATGCAGAGGGCCTCTAGAATCACTTAGCTACAAACATGATGAGAAAACGGTGGGAGCTGAAGAGTGTAAACAGAGGATGAGGCAACAAGATTTGGCAACAGAGAAGGAAGACGGAATGGCTGGAATGAGAGGCAGGGCAGTGGCTCTGGCAAGAGGGGCAAAGCCAAACATCCAACAGCACCACGTGGTGAGTGCTGAGAGCTACTGCTCCACACTGTCCTGGTAGTGCAGAGAAGCTGATCCTATCCAAAGGCAGGAATCTGACCGTGTCTGGTGAATCATGGTCTCTGCCTATTTCTGGAAATGAGGGGAACTAGACAAATACGCACTTCCTGAACCTTGAACATCTACAGTTAGACAAAATGAATCCTACCAAAACCCTGTTGCACTGCAGCCAAACTGACGCAACATCAGAGTCATAGTCTGTTCTCTGACATGTTCCCAAGGCCTGATATGAATCTAATCCCTAGCATTTTCCCAAAGGAAAAGTAAGCAAAAGAATTTTTGCAGGAAGTACTTACCGCAGGTGCTCTGGAATGTAAACTTCTGGAAGTTGAAAGGCGTTCCAGTCTGCAGCAGTATTTCTGCCACTGCCACAGCTCTGCAAGTTTCCTCCTCTCTCTGCCCAGACGCTGCTCTGAAGTTTTCAGCCTTCAGCATTTCTGACGGCTGGCACAGGTTTCCACCAATTGTTCATCACAAGTGACAACATCGGAGCGGGAAGGCTCCTTCCCCCGTGCCAGGCTCCCAGTGGTTCTCCTTTAAGTGACTTTTTCTCACTCACTGGTTTCTTTCTTCCCCCCTACCACACCCAGGGGATTGATAAATGTCTCTTTAAGGCCTTGTGCCTGCCACCTCACAGCACACCCTTGTAAATCAGATAAATATCTCAAGGATCCTTATCCCGGGAAAATTGAGATAATTGCACTAAATTGAAGTGCATTTTGTTTTCCTTCTTCGTTCCTTTTTTTTTCTTCTCTTTTCAGCTGGAGTCTCTTGTAGTAACAGGTGCACTGACTGCTAATTCCCGCAGAGGAATTACTCCTTCCTTCTCAAAAAGGATAGCCCTTGATAGCCAGCCCAAGACAAACTCATGACATGGTATTTAACCAAGATACAACATCAGCCACGAACCTTTCTGCAGCTCCACAACCCCACGACGCATCGCAGTGCAGTGTGGACATACTCCTTATCTTTGCCACAGGAGCAGAAAACCTCCAAGCTGAAAACAAGACACACAAAGTCCTGCCCAGACGAATGGCTTGCTTTGGAGTACAGGTCTGCTCCAGGCCTTCTTTAGGAATAAAGGCAAAGTCTTGGAGAAGAGCTGGGTCTTAACTGAGACCCACTGCATGTCATAGCATCTTAGAAGAAGGGAGACTGGGAAAATAAGGTTGCATGGAAGGAAGCAGAATAGTGGCAGAATATCTCACCTGAATTGCGTTCAATGGGGTCAAAAAACGCAGGTGGTGGAGAAAAAATAAACAAGAATGAGGATAAAGCAGCCCAAAGACTATGATGAATGAATCAGGCTGTCAAGGCTGATACTGATGAATGTGTAAGAATCACTAACAGAGCTTAATTTTCTTGGGAAGCAGTTTCCAGGCTGTTTCATCCAGTGTCCATGGCCCCTCTGATATGATGATCCTTGTAAAATCAAGACTGTTCAAACACTATTGTTGTGACTTGGAGACCAGCTCACAGCATGGGGACACTCATGTATGGTCACTTCTTGCTAAAAGAGCAAGAGCTGGGAAGATACAAAGGCTCCAGGGAGGTCATGGTGGGGGAGGAGAAAAGAGGAGGAGTGCAAGAGTAATTGAAGAAGAAAGATGACTACAGAGTTGCAGAGCAAGCCCGAGCGTGACCTCAGTGATGACACGGGAGAAGGGAAAACTAGAGCAAAAAAGCACAGCAGAACAATCAATGATATGATCAGGATTCAGGTGGAAAGAGAGCTTTAACAGACATCAGGAAAAATAACACTACTGGACATGCAAAACCCAACTCAATAAGGCTGTTAGTGATTCATTTGAAGTTGGCCTGCTTTGATCAGGACCTGACATCCCTTCCAACCTGAATCTTTCTGTGATCCAATGACAGAGCAGAGGAATACTAGCACAAAATGAGGAGAGAGATGGACACCAGAATGAGCCCCTTTTTCTCAGGACTTTCACCACATGCTTCTCCCTCACCTACAGAAGTGCAAACACCTCTCACCAGCTGTTCAGGGCAGACCCAGCTACGTCACCCTCCCCACCACCTCAGTGGCAAAAGCCATCAGGAAAGCTGGGAATAGGACAGCAGGTGAGGAGATCCAGAGACAAGCAGTGTCTCTGCTGCTTTTCTCCTAAGGGAAAAAAATCTTAGAAAAAAGAAATGAAGAAGTCTACAGTGTTTTGCTTTTGGCACTCTGTGGCTGAACACACAAGCAAATTGGGACTGTCAGAGGGACTGAAGGTGAATGATGGTGCAATCCAAAGGGGATGATTACTTCCCTAAGAGATTTCCAAGTAGCACCTGGTGTCTCAAGGGGAACCAGAAAAGAGGATTTTTAGGTGGCTTTGTGTAAGGGAGGGAGCGTAAACACAGAGGGTGCTCAGGGAGCAGGGATGACTCTATGCTCAGAAAACCAGGAAGGTGTCAAACAGTGGACAATGACACATGATGTCCCCAGCCCCTCGGGAGTCATGGGCATCTTTTCAACACCGCAAGCACAACTTCAGGGCAGGCTAAGCTCTTCTTCCAAAACACCAAGAGCTCACCACGCACCAAATTTTTCCTGCCGTGTTGACATCTGGGAGGCAGCCATGAGGCTGGAGGGTGGCTGGAGACAGCACAGCAGCTCTGGCGAGGCTGCTCTTTCAACGTGGTTCAGAGACAGTAAGTCCCATTCACGTTCACAGGTGCCCACATCGGAGAATTGCTTCATGCTGCTCTAGGCTTTTACAAGCCTAAGAACCAGTGGATAGTGAAACAGGAGGAGCTCAAGGAATCTCTAAAAGCAGACATCCCACCTACGAAAAGATATTTGGTCCGAAACAGAGAACTGCTTTATAATTAAATGCAATGTACAGCATCCCTGGCTCCCACAGCCACTTGCTTCATAATGAGAGACCTCCTCCAGGTGCAGTTTAGACCTTGAAAACCCAGCCAGCTTGTCTAAAGCACACATATTGGCTGGGAAAAAGCAGAGCAGACTGGCCCTAGGCCCCTTAAGAGTATCACTGAGCTTGGGTGAACAGTCGGGGGGCTGCAGGTGGGTTGAGAGAGAGGAAAACAGCTGTTCCAACTTCTCCCAGGTCTTCTGTGCCAGCCCACCCTTCCCTTGACCCCAGCAGAGCCGTGGCTCTGTGCAGATTCATCAGAGCCCATTCTTCTGAAAATGCTCCCACACATGCCAATAATACCCTGAAAACCCAGGCAGGGCTAAAATGAAATGAACACAGTGGCTGAGCAAAGCAGTTCAGAGCTGCATTTCCTCCCAGAGCTTGGCTAGCACATCTGTACCTGTTCCAGTTTGAAAGTGATGAAGAAGGGATGGAAGGACGTCTCATGAGTCACCTTCCTTTTTTTGATTTTGTCCCTGATTTTTCGCCTTCCTCTGCCAAAGTACCTGAAACACAACCTCCACAGTTAGTGTGTCCTTTGGGTGTGCTGCAATCGAACAGCACAGATCTGCTATCAAACTCCCTAAGAACCTCCGCGCTAGGAATTTTCTGAGCCGAAGACACTTTCTTCTGTGCTTCATGGGCTTATTCCACCTCTCATTTCTCTGGCAGTCCCTGAAAATCAGGCTCTGTGGTGTAAGTCAGGTACCCTTCAAGCCAATCTGCAGCACTTCCAAAACAGTCGCATGTAAAGCACTTCTGTTTTAATGGTGGCTGTGAAGCGACAACTGCCATCCAAGACCATGCGCTAGGGGATGACTCCTCTGCTAGCTCCATGCCACGTAGGCTTGACTCAAGCTTGAAAGTAGCACTGCAAGTGCAAGAAAGGGAGGTTTATTCTCCACGGCTCCCTTCAATCCTTGGCCTATCTGTGCGAAGAGGCTGAGGACAAGTTCCAGTGCTCATGGGACAGGGTGAGACCTAGCCAGCCCCTGAACCACAGCAGTCTTCCCTAGCATCATCAGACCCCAAGAGGTATTTCTACTCTTATCAAGAAGAATAGGTTTGATGGTGTTTTGACTCCCTTCTTAGAGACTCCCACATGGCACTTTACAATCCAACTTTGCTCTCAAACACAGATCCCGGGCTGCAGTCCGGAGACGTGTGTCAGGCACAAAGTGCTGTCAGCCGGCCCCAGTCACAACACATCAGCGCTTAGGAGAAGTCTGAAGCGGCGTGGAGGAAAGAAGGGGAGCACTGGCATGAGAAGAAAAGGCTGAACAGAAAAAAAAATGAGAGCAGAAAGGCAACTCAAGGGGGAAATGGCAAGGAATACTCCGTGCTGCGGAGGTGGTTTTCATCTGTGATACAGCAGTCGTGCCAGGCACAGAGAAGGACAAAGACATTCAGATACAAAAATTGGACAGGGAGGATAGCAAAGCAAGGGCTTTGGAAGGAAGGACTCCTGGTCTGAAATGCAATCTGTCATCTTTGTTGTTCTCCAAGCAGTTTAGGGCAGTAGAGATTGGAACTCACTGACATATCAGCAGCATGGTAATTAATGGAAAGTGGGCTGTAGGGACAAAACTAACAGATAAAGCGTGTGCCTGGCTAAATGCCACTTCTTGTGTTGGCTCTGGTGTCTGCAGCTTCAGCCAAGAACGACCAAATGGCCTCAGCAAAGTTGCTACCTTTCCCACGCCACAGATGGGTTCAGAGGGCACCCTGAAGGGTCACTGCAGGAATGACTCAGGGCAGTTCTTCCTGCCTCTACCCAGATGTTTTAATGCATAAGAAGACACCTACAATCATTACTGTCAAGAAATGCAAAACTGAGCAGACTGGGAATGATTGGGGAGGCAACCAAAAGCTAGCTCATTTGAAGACAAAGGTGAATAAATTTAGACAGAGGACAAGGCACTGGATTGGTGAGTGGGAAGGTCCCTTCTAGGTCTGGCAGATGAAGGAAACGGAGAAAAGTCTTCAGGCACTGAATAAAAGTTTGAGATCAGTCAAGTGTTCTCATACTAGGAATTTCAGTCCCTTCCACCATGCATGAAATAAGTAAATATTCATTGGGCTGAAGAAAGAGAGAGAGAAGAGGAGAGTTGATTACATAGCTTAATTTATGTAAGTATTCACTAGAGCTTGAACAGTATCCCACAACTTCCCCACTCCCAGGTGAGTGGCCAAGTGACTATACTTTAAATACTACTTATTCTTATTCCCTCTCTGCAGTTTAGGGATTAAATAATATTTAATTATTCCCCACAAAGTGGAAACACGCAAAAAGCATAGACAGAATGAATTTCCCTGCCACTTCAAACCAGGAATGTCCAAATAACTGTGGGGCTTTTTTGGAGGTACCGCACAGCTCCGTCAAAAGGGCCTGTTATTACACAGACCTCATGGGACAAGGGCATCAGATTTGTTCTCATCAACCACATCACCAAGAAGATGCAGGAAGGCAGAGTGGAGGGGACTGTGCAAAAACCTGCTGCCCAGACACCCCCTTCCCATGTGAACCTCAGCACGTCCTATCAGCCTCCTGTCTATAAAGAGGCACCTTCCTCTCCCTAGCTCTGCTGGATGTTGTGAAGGAACAACCCAGGAACAATTTCAAATTCTTCATCAGTGAGAGACAGATGCCACTTGCTCGAGGGCTATCTGCAGCTTTGATGTCAGAGGCTGTGTACACACTGTTCCCATAGGGCTGGGCTGGATTTTTCTTCAGCTGCATGACAGCCAAGGGAAATGAAGTGGGTGGTGTATGCTTTGACTTCAAGAGGCTCTTGCTAATCTTTGAGGAGAAATCTTATTACAGAAATGGAAGAGGTCATGAGGGGTAGGAATGAGAAGCTACAGAAATTACACATTGTTGGCCGGAAAAATCTGAGTCTCTCTGCAGCCTGGTTCACGGGGAACGGTGAGCACACTCCTCCCAGGCCATTTTATTCGCCATCTTCAAGATCCTTGATGGTATTCCTCGGCTGCACCCAATCTGAGCTCAGCAACTGAGTGCTACAGCTGATCCCTTCATGCATCTGTCAAGTGGTAAGTGAAAGAGGTAGCAATAAACTGAAGAGTATGCAGGGAAAGCTAGGGGGGAAAGCAAGGAGATGTCCCAAAGTGGGACATCAATCCTATAAATCTTGGATCCCTTCACTAAATCATTTACCTTCCCTGGGAAACAGAGCTAGGGGTCAGACCAGCAGACACTGTAGCTAGGGTGAGGAGCCAAGAGTCTTGCAGGTCACTCTTCTGCTCTAACCATTAGACAAGACAGAGCAAGAAGAAACAGCCATAGGAAGGAGACTATGGTTAGCCCTGCGCCTCACTAGCTCATTTGCACCATAAATGACTGTGTTTCAAAAACTGCCACAAAACTTCTTAGCAAACCCAAGGGGAGATCAAGGAGAGGGAAAGGACCCAGACGTGCCACAAGTCCCACCTAGTCTGCCCTCGACATGTAAAGATATCAGTCCGACAGCACATACTTGCAGACCCTGGCCCAGCTCTGGCTGGGTTAATGTGACAATCCATTTCTGACAGCGTGTCAATACAAAGCAATTTAGGAGTGCATGAAAAATCGACCTGAGGTAACAGGCAATTTCTCCGCTCAGCTGGTTAGGCGGAAGTAGAGACCAATAAGGGCAGCATTTTTGAGTGCACTCACCTCAGCAAGGCCCGGAGTCTGCTGGCACACACTGGCACGTTAGCAACTCTCTCTGCAAAGGAGCTGTAGGAAGGCACAAACAAACCGTCCTTCACATGACATGGTCTCAGGATGAGAAGAAAGAAGAGCTGAAGGTGGCATATACCATTCTTCTTTCCCATAACGATTTTGTTGTTTAATGGGAGGCATTTGAATGCGTAAAATAACAGGAAAACTGCTTGACGTAGAGCAGGCAGCATTGAATACACACGATTCACACACACGATTCCTGAGCACAAGCAACCTGCCACGTGGGCAGGCAGCAACTGCTTGAACCACCCCAGGCCGGAGAGGGACAAGCAGTGTCCAAACAACCCCCAAAACCTGATGCTAAAGAATTTGTCTTGTGTTTTAAGCCAAACCCCAAGCATGCCCACATGGGACCCAGGACCATGACGACCACAGGTCACATGAATGCATTGCCCCATGCAGCCCCTGAGAGAATTAACACGGGGAAGCAGAGAATGTGGTGGAAAAGGAAAGTGACAGCGTGGAGGTGCTGAGGGCCGTCCTGCTGTCCATCTCTCCCTGGCAGCCACCGGCACAGACTGTGGGGAGGTGACCACAGGCCTCCTACCCACATGGTAGCCACCAGCAGCCATCTCGGAGCCATGCACGATTTGTGCAAACACTTTGGCTCCAGCACCAAGGCTGGCGTAGAAAAACAGAGGGTGAGACCAATCCAAGCAAATCTGCTTCCAAATCCAGGGAGCAGCAGAAACGCGCTGGCAGTGTTCATCCAGCACGATGGGCTCATGGACACTCCCACCGCGCTGAAAGCATCACGGTCTGTCATTATGGAGAGCAGAAAACACAGCAGACTGAGCCTATGCCTCTTAGTCCAGACTCCTCTCCTGCACAACCCCGGGCTGTTCCAGTTTGAAGATCTGATTGAGGTCCCCCACTCATCTAGAGAGGTGATAATTGCTGCCACTACTGGAGCAGTCAGCTGAAATTACACTTTCTGCCTATTTCTAGAGCAAATGGCTCCAAATGCAGACTGCACTTCTTGTCCACGCTCTGTATTGTACATAGTGGGAACTCTGGAGGACCCTAAACACAGAAATGTACAAGTCAAAAAAAAAAAAAAAAAAAAAAAAAAAAAAAAAAAAAAAAAAAAAAAAAAAAAAAAAAAAAAAAAAAAGGAAAAATGGTTAGAAAGTGACAACAATACATTGCTGTGAGTATGTCAGAATAGCACACTGGCTTAAAGCTACCCTGGGATGCATTTTTATCCAAGATACACTTGATATAGCCAGGGAGGCAACATTTGGAGTTGGGTCTTTTTGTGTGGTTGCATTAAAAGTAAGATCCCCATTTTATTTTGATTTAATAAGGTAGTTAATGCATGTTAACAAAATTAAAAATCATTATTAAAAGCAGATGTACTGGTGTATGAATAGCTAAGTATTAGCTTTGCCTTTAGATCATCCAGAGCTTCAGCGTATGCTTCTAATAACCAGCTGTCACTTACCAGCGATGTGGTAACTCTCTTATTAAATCCTAAATGGGCATATGGAGGTTACATTTAAATAACTTCTTTTTTTTCCTGCTTTCTGTCTTTTCCCACACACAGCTGAGCCAACTCACAAATTTCCTGCAACATTTTTTCCTTTAGTTAATGGGATGCATGTTGAGATCAGAAAGGCCAAATGATGACCTGCCTTTTTGTTTTTGCATCTCTTTGGAAAAATCCATATGACTCTCCATGTGTCAAAAGAGTCATAATACATCCCAGATGCCTCAGCACTAATTGCGCTTTTTCTACTAGAAGCAACTAAGCTCCCCTGAGAAGCCCTTCAACCACAAATCCTTTTTGTCCAGTGCTGCTACGTTCCTGAACAGCTTTGCAATAACAGGCTGGCAGGCTCAGCTCTTGGACAAGCCACCAACAACAACCCAGCACGAACACCTCTTTAGTCACAAACTGCATATTCAGGGCCTGCCGGAAACCAGGGCACCGTGGGGCTTGTGAGAAGCAAAACCAGTTTCTGCGATGGGGTCAGGGGGGAAGAGTTAAGCAAGAAAATCAATCTCATTTGCGAACTTCCAGTGGGGCTACAGTAAAAACACCACCAAATGGCACTTAAAATCAGCAAACCACTTCCACATTACATCAGTTTTAGCATCTTTTGCTTTTTAGCTGAGGTAAATGCAATTAGCAATGCAGGATTTAGCACCTGTACCTTCCAGCATTGCAGTCTGCAACCAGGATCAGAGGGGATGCGTCTCCCCTGCCAAGTCATTCCCTGACACAGACAAAAGTTACATCATTAAGTGGGAATAGCAATAAGGGCCAATTTCACTCCATCCTACATGGGGGCCTAAGACTTGGCTCACACAGACCTCTTCCTGCTCACCATCCTTCCTCGAGATGGATCCATATGGATCTTCACCATGTTTGACTACTTAGCACAGTTGGCTGGGGAGAGGAGGGCAGGAGAGGGGGAGGCAGAGAGGGAGGAGCGCAGGCAGAGGAGGACAGGTGCTGCAAGGGATTAGCTTTACCCCACCACGGGCAGGTCCCTGAAGGCCTGGGGCAGTGATGATCACAGGTTCAAGAGGTGCCTCTTCCAGCTCCCTGTGATTCCTGAGAACAGGAAATACTGCCCCATGCTTGAGGGCCAAGCACTCCCTGCACAGCAACACTCCTTACCTCCCTCATCACGGCTGGATTTGCATCACACTCCTGAGAGCCACAAGGCTGCTCTGCAAGGTGCATCAGTGCTCGGGACATTCCCCTAGCTCCAGCCTTTTCAAGAGCCACGTTGCATCAGGCCCCTGCTCTCAATAAAAGCTCATCTGGAAAAGCAGGAGGAGGAGGAGGAAGTTACCACCATTGCCCCATCTGAAGATGTCTCTTCGCACCCGCATCCCTGTGGGATGCCCATCGAGAGCTGCCCCTGTGTAGTCAGTGCCCTGTACAGCTTGCTTAGTCTACTCTAGGCCACAAAATAGTGGCAACTTCCACAGGACAAAAGCCAACATACCACATCCACCCACCTTGCTGAAAAACCCTGCCTTTGCATATCGCTCCATGAAAAGGTGCTGGAAAGGGAGTCTTCTTTGATGCATTATTTTCCATCATTAACAGAGGGAGTTGGAACTCCTCATAAGCCAGGTCAGAGCATCTGAGGACTTTTTGTGATAAAGTTTAAAAACAAACAAACAAACAAACAAACAAACAGGAGGATGCCCTTCCCTGCAGCCCGTGGAGCCAAACAGCAGCACTGTCTGCCCGCCCTGACGAGCAGCTCGGGGAAGTGGGGCAAGCATCACTGCACTTGCTTTCTTCCTGCATCATCCTCTAGGCACTGCTTTGGGCCACTGTCAAACACAGGATATTTGTGGTGTAAACTTGTCCATCCTTACATCTGAAGGCCCTGTACACCATGCTATCAATCATCCACGGTAATATTAAGCTGCTAGAGAGCTGACACTGTCATCTGTTACATTCATTCACTTGAGGATCGAGTCTCAGCGAAAGCAGGAGGAATCCGAATTCAGAGCCTCCTCCATCCCCCAATCTCATTATGGCCCCAGCGCATGCACAGACCCCCTCTTCTTCCAGGTCTCTCTTCCCACAGCATTGACCACAGCTCATAAATTAATAAGTGCTTGTATTTTTTGGAATCAGGTTTGTGGTGAGGGAGACGTTGAAGATGAAGTGGAGGGAAGCGTGGGGGAGAAAACAAATCCGACTCACACAAACAGTTCAAACACTGCAAAATGTTTAACAACATGTAAGTCCTTCAAAGCCACAAACCTCTCAGTCCCCCTCCGCAGGCTGAATTCTCTAATAGGTTTACTACCCATGCCAGTGTGAAAGGCAGTGGTGAAAAGGACCCAGAATCCTTTGTTCTCTCCTCAATTATGTGCCAAGTTAAAACTCAGGGAAAGAAAAAAATCCAACTCACAGTCGCTCTTTAATCTTGTGCAGCTTATTAAAACCAAGAGGACAAGATAATCCACCCAGGCTGGCAAGTTGGAGGCTGCTCATTCCCTTTCCAGAAGAAATCAGCTCATGTTTTCTCCTGAGGGTCCCAAGAGGCTCAGAGACCAGAAGACGCTGACAGCATGCTACAGAAAATAAAAAGAAGGTAATTATGGAAAAGGTTCAGAGGAAAACGTGTTTCTGCACAGCTGCTGAGAGAGCGAGCAGGAGCCACACATGTGGCAGGAGCTGCTGGCCACCACGTGCCTGGTCATCAGAGGAGCACAGGGCAGGGGTGTAAACACAACGGGCACCTTGCACTGATCTGTCCTGAAGAGCTGGATCAAAAACAAGGGCAAGGGAAAGAAAAAGATGCTGTGTTTTAAACTATACAGGAAAAGAGATTTGGCCTGGGCAGTCCACACAGAGGGAAATTTCTGGGCAGGATAGACCCTTCGCTAGGGCACTTGCTCAGCAGTCATGGGTCACAGACCTGACTTCATCACAGACTCCCTTATGCACATGAGGGAGATGGTACCAAGGGACTGACATGCCAGGCAAGATGCAGCTGCAAGGGTAAGTGAATGGGATAAGCTAGAACATGCAGGAACGTTAGTGGTCAAGACAACAGAAACCAAAAAAGTGTAGCGAAAAAAACAGAGAGGTACAGTGACAGACAACAGGAGTCAGTTAGATGGTGCATCTGACCAATTGCCATCCATATCAAATACATTTTTTCCAGGTAGGAAAAAGGAAATAGCTACATGGACTGCACTGAAATATTCACATACTTGTGGAATAGGCAGGAGAGAGCAATGGTGCTGAGTGTGACCCTTGATGCTAGAAAGGTGATAGAAACCAGGTAGAGCAAAAAACCTGGTCGAGCACAGATACTGAAGTCTCTGTTTCACTCAGGAAAGGTGAGGCAAAGTGTCAGCAACACCCCTAGCAACACAACAGATGAAAGTCATACCAGAGGACAGAAGATCATCCGGGGCCAGCACCACCTGCAAAAAGAAAAACAGCCGGATCTATTAGGACAGTGCTGGAAGGCTTCCACGGAGCAGCAGGCTCGGATGGGCACAGAGATTTCTGTTAACACAGGTAGAAAAAAAAAAGGAGAAAATTCCAGAAAATTATAATTCTGTAAGACTAATTTCCAAAACAAAGCCCAAAAAACAAAAGCTACAACAGTACAGCCTATAGATCCTAACTGCAGCGGCTGAAGATGTTAACATAACAGTAGCTGCATCACCAAAATACTAGTGAGAGGTAAGAACACAAGAACAGTATGGAAGAGCTAGAAGTGGAAAATAACCTTGGGCAGAGCAACTTATTTTAAATTTGTGTCTTTTTTTTTTTTTTCTTTTTTTTACTTAGTTTAAACATAGTTTAAACAAAACAGATGGATAAACAACAGCAGAGTGCTAAAGGTTCTTGGTTTCAAAAGGGCAAACTGAGGTCTTGGATATAAAGGGGAGGCTCAAGTATCTTTGAACCAAGGGCTCAAACTCCCTGGAGACTGCATCCCAAGCAAGGAAAAAATACTGAAGGAGCAGTTCCTAATTTGCTGGAATGAATATTGTAATGGGGATGAAAGGAGTAAGAATAGGGTAGAAGGAGGAACGACTGAGCAGCAAATAAAAAAGCAGAGTTTTAGAAGCCAGGAAGTAAAGGGATAAAGTGAGAAATGCCAGAAGTCAAACTAAGTTGGACCTTGTGAAGGATATTAAAACAAACAGTGAAAGGTTCTCCAGCCAAATCAACATGAAGATAATAAAGACAGAACAAGCAGTGCTGTGAAGTGGGATTGGGGGAGAGAGAGGACAGATAATCTAGGTGAGGCCCTGAAAGGCTCTAACACTAAATGAATTTTTCTCGGCAGTTCTGAAGAGGGAAAATGATTGTAAACGTATGAACAGAGCTGAGTGACTAATAAGGCAGAGTGCTCACCACGTCTGAGGTGGAAGTGAAGCTCCAGCATCTTGTGTGTGATCGAGTAATGGAGCCAGGTAGCTCCCAGCCAGAGGTCCTAGGAAATTAGCCCATGAAATGAGAGGACTTTGATAAATCGATCGCTAAAGAGGTAGAGAACAGAAAATGTATCACCTATAACTTAAGATGAAAAAGCAACCCGAGCAGCTCCCAACCCACAATGTGCAAGGAAAGAACCTGACTGGGGAGAGGGAGTGAAAGGCAGATCATGCCAGATTATCATGTATGAGGAATATTTCATTTTTTTTTTATTAATAACTGATCATCTAGATAATGGAAAGACTGTTTCAGTGAAACATTTGATGCAGTGCCGTGATGGGAAGCAGTTTGTTATGGTAAAGAGGATGAGGCTTAGCAGAGGTAACATAAAGCAGGTACGGGATTTGGTGAGGACCGAGCAGGAAGGTGACAGTTCAGCTGCAGGGAGGTTTTCAGGGGAGTTCCCTGAAGAGCAGCTGGGGACCTGCCAAAATCAGCATTTTCACTCCTGAACTTGTCCTAAAGAAGCTGCCTCGTGGCAAGCAGGAGAAAAGCAGGCAAGACGAGGCGGGTGTCGCACTGGAAGCGCAGCTTGAGGATGGCTCGGCCGCTAGAAACAAATAGTGTCATTTTCAGGGTCACGCCAGGAATTTGTGCTGCAAATGGGCAAATCATCAATTGAAAATGGCAAAGGGGAAAAAGTCCTGCTTATCATAGGCGAGTGCAAGGGAATATACAGCTACAAAGCAGGCAAATTTGAGCCTAGGGGGCATCACACAATCAGCAAGATAAACGTCTGCTCCTTCACTCTCAAGAACGAGAACAGATGCAAAGGGCTGCCAGAATAACCCGTGTGTAAGAGAGGGGGACAGGAGCGTTCAGTTTATTCTGCTGAAGGAGATGTGATTGCTCTCTCCAACCTGGCTGAAGTTATCAAGCAAAAATAAATGCAGTGGAAGTGGAACTACAAAGACATAAAAGAGCCAGAAACACACCTAAGCTCAAAATTATGGTTTCTGATCCCCAGAGCAGTAAGGCAGC